>ML677371.1:457480-764274 GCA_007922305.1 Dermatemys mawii | reverse complement strand
TCCCCCCCCCCCCCCCGGTCTATTGCACTCTGCCACTCTCTACTGTGGAATGTCAAAATTAAATTTTGCTTCTATTAGGAGCCTGGTTCCAGGTTGCTGAGCTGAAAATTGCTTTGGGCTCACTGGTGCACCTGCACTAAGGCTCCCTTACTGTGAGCTAAAATCACTGAGCACTGTCTTAAGTAGGGGGGCCTAAAAAAAGTGCAAAGTGGCTGGTGCAGCAAAGCAGTCTGCGTGTCAGCTAGCAGGACGGCTAGCGAAGCCGTTGGTGCTGCGGGCAAAGTAACCGGCATGGCAGAGCTGTCTGTGTGTCGGCTAGCAAAGCAGCTAGCGGATCAATGGGCAGAGCGGTTCATAGGACAGCCAGCGAAGTGGAGCAAAGCTGATTGCGGTAAAAGCTGCAGCGGAACCTCACGGAGAGGTGGCGCAGTTAGCCTCGGACCACGTAAGGTGCCCCGTGCCCTACCCTCCATCTCCACCCAGGCTGGAGGTAAGACTCTGCCAATTAACTTTTAAACTCTGCACGGACCAAGAACAAAGGTTCTTGGGCTGTTGGACTTTTGGGACTATTAAGTGACTTTTTGGGGTTGTAAAACTCAAAAGCCAAAGGAAAGGCCACGGCCTATTTGCTGGGAGGGGGGCTTCTGGTTCATGGTTTGGTTTATTAACCTTGTTTGTGGTGTTTCCCCAATATAATGCCACATTGTTTCTCCCTGTTATTAAAAGGCTTTGGTACACTCAAACTCTGTGCTTGCAAGAGGGAAAGTATTGTCTCTTACAGACGCCCAGAGGAGTGGTATATGGTTGTCCCAGGTCACTGGGTGGGGGCTCGAGCCGGTTTTTGTATTGTGCTATTAAAATGAAACCCCTAAATACTGAACCCGGCCCTTGTTGCTGCCAACTCTGATGGGCAAAAGGGTTACATGTGTAGTGATCTAGATAGCATTTGTTTACTAACACTGCACTAATCTACCTTTTTTGCTTTTAATGGGGTGGGGGGTGGAGAGGAGGAGGGGGAGAGAGAGGGCACATGAGCAAAGCAAGCCAAAATCAAAACCAAACAACAAGATGGTGCAGTGTAAGGCTGCCCAAGTCCTTTTCCCAGCACTGTGCAAAAGCGCAGAAAGCAGGGGAATTCTTTCTTTAGGCCTGTAGAGGGTTGAGAATGGCCTGTAAACATGGCGAGTTGGAAAAATTGAGGCTCAGATATTTTTTAAAATTTTCATGCAGTGTCACAGGTCATTAAAAATTACAAGTCCCTGTCTCAAGGAGATACACTCTAAATTAGACATAGCAGAAAGCATGACAATAAACAAGGGGAGGGCTTTTGGATGGACAAGGGACATGAGAGCCTACCCTGCTTCATTGAAGTCCAAGACCAACTTTACCATTGACTTCAATGACACAGGAATGAAAGATTGAGCTGCAGTGTGACTATTATTATATGCATGTGTCATTTAAGCTCCTTTTAAGGAAGATATTAGGATTTTGGGACTTTATCTGGAATGAAGTCTTGACTGGAAATCCTCAATGGAAGACTGTATGAAAGTTAATATCATCCCCTTTACCCAAGCAGATATCTGGAGAAATGTACCTTTCAGTAATTTTTTTCATCTGGATGGTAATCCCCTGGTATTTCCTGGTTTGCTAAAGACATTTCAGAATTCATGAATTAATGGTATCATTCATGTCACATAATGAACATGATAACTGTGTGATATCTCTAGCAACCAGAAAATAACAAGAGTTTTTTAAAAAAATTTCCTGTGTGAAAAGATAAGTTAAAACAAATTTCTCTGTGTCCCCCTGATCCCCTAGTCTATTTTGAATGGAGATATTAAAAATATATCTTTCACTGTTTTCAGGTTGGCTTTGTGAGTCACCTACAACAATTGCTGCTGGGTTTCCCCCTCTCATTTTATCATCTTTTTTTTATGTAGAGAGCATGATTCCCCCTTAAAAATCCTTTCAATATGATATATAAAGTACATTAATTTGGCCTTTATTAAGTACCTGTATGACTTTGGTTATTTCTCTTATAACTTTTTAATGTTTCTTAAGTTTCATTTCTGAAGCATGAATTAAGCACAGCATTCTAGGAATGTTTTAAAGTGGCACTAAAACCTTTTGTCTCATAAGAGATATCTTTATACATTTACATCAAGAGAATAGAATTGATCTTTGCAACGACATCACAGTGAATTCATATTCAATTTGTAATACACTGCTACTCAAATTTCTCATCATTACTGCTTTTTAGATAATATTCTCATAATTTATATCTATATTGCTTTATTTTTCCTATGGGTTTTATCTTGCAATTTTTACATGAAGTCTCCTTTGATTTTAATATGATCAAACTTCTTAATTCTCCATAGCCTTCATTTTTAATGCAATGGAACACACTTACAGTTAATTCAGTTATACTTTTTATACTTGGTTGAAACACTGTTTCTAGCAAAGCAAAATGAAAACCACAAACTGCTTCATTGAACTGCACTTGTCCAATTAGAATTCCATTTAGAGTGAACTTCTGCTTCTGATTAGATGTCCTGTGAGACATGATCACTATTGGTGGAATTTTCAAAACCTCTCAGAGCCTAACTCTGCTCTCATTGAAATTAGGGAATTTTAATACTGACTTCTGTGAGAGCTGACATAGGCCAAGGGTGAACATTTTTGAAAACCCCACTTTATGGGTCCAGTTCTGCAACTCATAACTGGATGCATAATCACTGACTTCATTGATTCTATTTATGACAGTGAGGGTTTCAGAATCAGGTTGTACATAAGAAGGTTCAACTGTAGATCTTTTATATTTAGTGTACATCTTCATATTATCATCTGCAGATCAGGGGGACAGGAATTCTGCTTCTTTGGACTGTGGTTACTCAAGACTTATAGCAGGGGAACTGAACAGAATTTGATCTCTGCGTAGTCCCACATTAATCTGCAGTGACTGATAACTTCCCAGATCTACCATAGGTGTTCTATACCCCCACTGTCATTGATCATCTTAGTCTTCAGCAGAATAATGCGTGGTGACTGTTAGGAAAAAAAATCAAAGGAACTCTTCTTGTGCTTCTTTCCATGCTTCTCATTCCTTTCTCCTTATCAGAGTTACAGTATTTATTGTGACAGGTTTAAGGTTAGCAGCCGTGTTAGTCTGTATCTGTAAATAAGATGAGGAAGACTTTGTAGCACCTGAGAGACTAACCAGTTTATTTCAGCATAAGCTTTCGTGGGCTATAGCCCACTTCATTGGATGCATAGAATGGAACAGAAGTAAGATGCATTTATACACACAAAGCAAAAAAAGGTTGTACATTAGCATACCAATTCTAAGAGGCTGTTTAATTTGGATGGGCCATTTAATACTAACTTGCTAAGCATCCCTTGGAGCAGAGAAAATCCTTTACAAAGGGTTCCCTACAGCAACCACAGTCTGCCCCTCTGTTGGAGCAGCAGAGCCAGAACACCCAGGCCTACAGAGGATTCCTCCAGCTTTTAGAGAGGAAGGGGCATAATTGTACCTCATTCTGTGTGTGGAGCAGGAATAAATACTGTTGATCATCTAGGAACAATCCCTTGTCTCCTTCCTGCTGGAGGTTACAGTTGGGCTTTGGATGGATGCCTAGCAGGATTTCTGTAGCTGTGAGGAGAAGAGGCAGGAGTGGCACAAGTTTCTGCAGCTACTAGAGATATCAGGCATTTGTCACTGTGGGGGGGGGGGGGGGGGCATGTAACTATATGTGACCACTGGGATGTGGCATCAGGGAGGGGGTTATCCTTTTTTCAAATCATATCCAAGTCAACGAAGAAGAAAGTAAAATGTACAAGTAGCTAAGAGATAAGGGAGCAAGCCGGAACTAAATGTTCTCAGTATTAGCCCTATCAACACATGATAAAAATAGTCACAATAAATACCAAATAAGATGATAAAGACTTTGTAGCACCTTAGAGACTAACCAGTTTATTTCAGCATAAGCTTTCATGGGCTATAGCCCACTTCATCAGATTCATAGAATGGAACAGAAGTAAGATGCATTTATACACACAGAAAGCAAAAAAAAAAGGTTGTATATTAGCATACCAATTCTAAGAGGCTGTTTAATTTGGATGGGCCATTATCAGCAGAAAAAAAAGTACCTTTTGAAATGGATATCTGTGTCTGACAGGAGAGATCTAGTTAATTTAGCTTCAGATCTCTCCTGTCAGACACAGATATCCATTTCAAAAGGTACTTATTTCTCCTGCTGCTCCAACAGAGGGGCAGACTGTGGTTGCCATTATCAGCAGAAAAAAAAAGTACCTTTTGAAATGGATATCTGTGTCTGACAGGAGAGATCTGAAGCTAAATTAACTAGGTTATATCTCTCCTGTCAGACACAGATATCCCTTTCAAAAGGTACTTTTTTCTCCTGCTGCTCCAACAGAGGGGCAGACTGTGGTTGCTGTGGGGAACCCTTTGTAAAGGATTTTCTCTGCTCAAAGGGATGCTTAGCAAGTTAGTGCAGTCACACGTTGTATTGTCTTTTCCAGATATTCTTCCCAGGAATGACAGGGGAATGACATGGCGTTAGGCTGCCAAGTCCTTATCTCTTTTCTCTGACTGGCTCTCAGCCCCACAGAAATCATTCCATGTAGTCAGTGTGGTAGTTCCCAACTTATTTATTATTTTGGGCCACTTATGTGGCCCACAATATATTATTTGGCCCCAGCTTGAGAACCATGGTGTCCCTGCCCCAAACTCTCCCCCACAGACCCCTATGTCCAGCACCTCCCACCCACAGACCCTGCCACAGAGTGGGGCCAGGAGTGGAGCCCTGGGTAGGGGCCAGCAACAGGGACACTAGACCCCACTGTGTGTGGCTGGGCAGCAGCACTGTCCCTGGAGCTGGAAGTGCAGGGCTGGGTGACAGAGCAGCCTGGTGGCAACCCAGACCCTGACTCCGCAGGATTGGCCTGCGGCCCCAACGCCAACCCTAGACCCAGGTCCCACAGGGAAGATCCCAGACCCCACTGGGCCAGTCAGCAGCCCCACATCCCAGAGGGTTGGCCAGCAACTCCACAACCTGGACCCCTACCATGTGGGGCTGTAGACAAGCTCTTCACCACTCATTGCACAAATGAGCCAGAGACCACATTGTTGCTAACACTAATACCCTTTTATTTCCTTGTGCGAATCCCCACCACCACCTATATACAGTTAAATACACTATAATACATTCACTTAACTGCTTGGGGGATAGCTAGCCAGGAACACCAGCAACTTGCTGCTGCTGCTCCCCCCTGTGCACCTCCTTCCTGCCAGCTTTATACTTCTGGCCTGGAAGGCACACAGATGCTTTACTTTAAGCCCTTCTTTCTAAGGGCCACACCCTGCCAGCTCCAATTAACTCCCCTGGTTGGGAGCTGAGCTAGCAGGAGCTTAGCTAACAGAGCTTACAGGGGTAACAGGGGCTGGTTTAGAGCTTCTTGGCCAGCACCCTGTTACAGGGGCCGACCAGCAACCCCGAGCCTGTCACAATGGGTGGCCAGGCCATTGCAAACCCAGACTCTGTTCAGCCTGGCCTCCTTTAGCACACAGCTGGGCCACACCTGTGTGTGCTAATTGGGCTGCATGGGGGCCATGGGTTGAGAACCCCTGAGTCAGAGGAAGTGGGGGATAGTGCTACTGTTAGAGTTGACATCACTACTTCTGTGACAGAGTGCAGGGCATGAACACCTGTTGGGTTCCAGGAGGCGTAGCTGAAGGCTGCTCCCAGTGCCCAAGAGGAGGAGCTACTGAACTCAGGGCTCAAGTAATTATGGGGGACAACAAATTAAAAACCAGGTCAGGAGTGGGGGTCACAGATTCAAAATAAGGGATCGAGAAGGGCAGACCATGCAAAGAACCCTGGACAGTGCTCAGTGCTCCTCAAAGGTGTCTAGGGAGCCAGTGGACACGGCCCAGAGGAACTCTGCCCAGATACATGAACCAACGGAGGAGCAGAAATAGGCCCCACAGTCACAGAGCACCTCCCTGGCCAGTATCCTCCTCCTGGTTTTGTAAATGGCCACGTTGGCCAGGTCAGGAGGAAGTTGATGAGGAAGCCTTGTGACTTTGTGGGGCCATGGATGGGGAGCACAAAGATCAGGAAGGGCAGGGGGAAGTGCGGCCAGAACCTGAGGAGAAGGTTCTGGAGGAGATGAAAAGGGGCTGCAACCTGGCGCACTGCAGGTAAACATGTGCCAGGGTCTCCCTCATGCTGCAGCAGGGTGCATACAGCTGAGCCTGTGCTCTGATCACTAGTTCCCATTAAGAAAGCTGATGGGGCTAACTAGACAATCAGACTGGCTGGTTGGATGGGATAAGGAGCCAATTAGCCCATCAGCCCAAGGCTGATAAAGAGGCAGGAAGGAAGCCCTAAGGAGGAGGGAAAGAGGGGACTATGGTTATATGAGCTCATTTATGTGGAGGCCTGAGGGGAGGGAGACCTTTGATCCTCTCAGGTCCTGGATAGAGGGCCAAAAAGCACAGTGGTGCTGTAAATAGACTGTTTCATGGGGAGTGTTATGGAAATGGTAGAAGGAACTTAAAATAAAAGGGCAGAGTGAAGGCACATTCACTAGAATCCACGTAGTTTATGCAGGGAAGAAGGCAGGAGGGAAGCTGTGCCCTGTGACAATTTCCCATAAAGGAGAGAGAGGACCCACATGCATTTATATTTGCTTGGGTGTTTTAATGATCTCCTGTTTAGATGAACAAGGGAGTTGAAAAAGCTTTTCCATTTTGTCACTGGATGGTCTGGTCAGGAGGTGTTTTTGAAACTGGGAGTGGCTTGCTAATCACTTGAGAGGAGAAGGCAGCTAGGTTTGACAGCAGGAGAATGATCTAGTCCTTGTTATTGGGTGGCAGGATGGAAGGAGGATGTGGCAGATAAGAGGGACCAGACACTTGTAACTGTCAGGAAATGGGGAATGTCCATTTTAACTTATAGATTGGCTGAGTCATTAAGTGACCATGCCTGAATATATCTGTATTTTTGACAACTACTGTTTGTTGGAAAGCAAGAATTCCTTCTTTCTGCACACTGTAAGACAATGGGCCAAATTCAGGCCTACTGTAAGCAAACACAGGGAGCTGCATCCAATTATAACAGGGCTGAATTTAAAATTTTTTCTAGGACCATAACCTTTATTGCTAATAGCTGCCTCAATTTCTGAGCTCCAGTCATGCATTTTAGATTCTCTACTTGATCCAACATGGACATTAAAACTCTTCATGCTTTTTCAACCCACACAGCTGTTAAATACTAATTCAGCCATGTTGTACAATTTGAGAGGCATTCTTTAGCCTATTTTAGTTTTCTCTTTTATTTCATGGAAATCTGCAGTGTTCTTGCTGGCACATTTAAATACGACTCCAGAGGCAAATAAAAATAGTTTCATAGTTCTTCTGCAGCTGCAACTGCTGCAGTGACTAAGACATACAGGATAGGCAGAATAAGTAAGTCTTAGTAGACAAAGCTTCCAATGTAGACTGATTTTTCTAGCAAATTTTGCTTACTAGAAACAGTGCTTGGTGCCACAACAGCATAACAAAGGAGATAATCAGCCATAATTTTCTAAGCTGGGATTTACTGTTTCGCATTATTTTGCAAGTATTAAAGTAAGGGCATGGCTACACTTGCAGATGTAGAGCGCTGCAAGTTAAACTAGCCCTCGGAGAGCACAGTAGGGAAAGCGCTGCAGTGTGTTCACACTGTCAGCTGCAAGTGCATTGGCTTGGACACATTTGTGGCACTTGCAGTGACGCTGGGAGCAGTACATTATGGGGAGCTATCTGACAGAGCACATCTTCCCATTCTGGTGCTGTGGCTTGTGGGAAGGGACCAGAAAGATGTGGGGCATTCTGGTCCTGTCCCCTGATGCATTGCTTCATATCCCAGCAATCCCTGCGCTTCCATCCACATTTGGCACCATCTTTCAATGTTTTTTGTACTGCGTGCTCCGTCTTCCCTTTCAGTCTATGGGAATGGAACCTGAAGTGCTGAGGAATATGCTGATGGGTCTCACCAGCACATCACAAATTGAAGTTGAATTACTTCTTAAGCTACAAACTGACAGTGAGGAGTGTAAGGATGATATTGACTCGCATAACACATACGATACGAGATTGCTTGTGGCATTCACAGACATGCTCACTTCTGTGGAATGCCACTTCTGGGCCTGGGAAATAAGCACTGAGTGGTGGGATCACATTGTCATGCAAGTCTGGGATGACGAGCAGTGGCTGCAGAACTTTCAGATGAGAAAAGCCACTTTCATGGGACTGAGTGATGAGTTCACCCCCACCCTGCAGCACAAGGACATGAGACTGAGAGCTGCCCTGCTGGTGGAGAAGCGGGTGGCTATTGCAATCTGGAAGCTGTCAACTCCAGACAACTACCGATCAGCTGCTAACCAGCTTGGAGTGGGGCAGTGGACTGTTGAAATCATGTTGATACAAATTTTCAGGGCCATTAATTGCATCCTGCTCAGAAGAACCTTGACTCTGGGTAACATGCATGACGTGGCTGGCTTTGCACAAATGGATTTCCCTAACTGCAGAGGGGCGATAGATGAAACACATATTCCAATTCTGGCACCAGCCTCCTAGTATGTTAATTGGAAGGGGCATTTTTCTGTGGTTCTCCAGGTGCTTGTGGATCACTGTGGGTGTTTCACTGACATTAACGCAGGCTGGTCTGGAAAGGTGCATGACGCATGCATCTTCTAGAACATTGGCCTGTTCAGGAAGCTGCAAGCTGGGACTTTCTTCCCAGACCAGAACTAGGAGAAGTTGAAATGTTCATTGCGATCTTTGGAGACCCCACTTACCCTTTAATGCTGTGGCTCAAGAAATCCTACACAGGAAGTCTTGACAGCAGCAAGGAGCGGTTCGACAACAGACTGAGTTGGTGGAGAATGACTGGAGTGTGCTTTTGGCCATTTAAAGGGCCACTGGCACTGTCTGTATGGGAAGCTTGACCTGGCCACTGACAACATCCTCACGGTTATATCCGCATACTCACCATAACATTTGTGAAGGGAAGGGTAAAAGATTCACTCAGGCATAGAGCTTGAAAGTTCAACACCTGGAGGCTAAATTTGAACAGCCAGAGAGCAGAGCTATTAGAGGGGCCCTGCATGGTGCTGCAAGGATTAGGGATGCCTTGAGGGAGCAATTTGAGGCTGAAAGCTATCGCTAATATTTGGTGCCTTGCATGGGAGTGAAGTGCAGTGGTTCCAATGGTGGTAGGGATCTGTTTGCTATGTATGATACACTGACTTACAGTGCTCGTGGCTTTCCTGGGCTAAGGTATCTTTTACTTAATGCAATAACAACGAATGTTTTCAAAGCCAAAAAATCATTTATTGAAAAGAAAATTTGTTTATTGAAAAGAAACAACTGCTTGAGAAACAGAAAGGGCTGGAGTGGGGAACAGTACAATTACAGATTTGCATATGTCCTGTTATTATACTCAGCCTTCCTGTCTGGAGAGCTGTGCAATGAGTGCTGCACTTCTGGCTGGCTAAAATGCATGGTGATGGGGGTTGAGTGCAGTGGGTAAGGGTTGTAGTTTGCAGGGCTGGGTGGTGAAACTACAGGTATTGGAGGCAGCTGGTGGCGATAAGAACCCAGATGTTGGGGAAAATGGGTTGGAGGTGATATGAGGGCAGAGAGAGTTTTGAGACAAGAGTTGCGGGGGGGGGGGGCAGGAGTGGAAGTGCTCCGCCCTGTATCGAGTCCGCTTGGTGCTCCATGATGCTTAGTAGCTTCTCTGTGCTTTCGTGCTGGCAATCTGCAGTCTGCTGGCGGACCTGCTTTCACTTTCCCACCACTCCTGTGCTTTTTGATTTTCAGCAAGGGACTTCTGCATTACTTCATGCAGCATGTCCTCTTTGCTTCTATGTGACAATTTCCTGATTTTTTAGAGTCTTTCGGCCATTGATAGCAAGGATGGCTGGGATCTGAAAGTTGCATCTATAAAGCTAAAATGCAACACTTAACGGAGGCAGCACTGTTCACACCAGACAGAGCAATGATTCAGCCGTACTTCAAGTAGACAAGCACAGTCTACACAATAGCAGAAATTGTGTATCCCAAAGTGAGTGCACATAACCCACAGAAGTCCCAAAATGGTGAATAACACAGGGTCAAGGGGGACTGATTGTTTTATGGCCGCACTGTCCTCTGGGGTTCTGCGCTTGGGGGAGAGCCAACAGCTGCAGGAGGACCTTGTACTGAACACTGTCCCCACATTTTCCTCAGGAGTTTGTACTGGAAGATATCTCATTGCTGAGGTTGACCTGGGAAGCAAGGGAGGGTCTTCTACTACAATGCGACTTCCGCCCTCGCCCATACACAGCTTGCTTGTGTGCAGCAATGGTCCCTCCGCCCCTCACTGCACAGTGACACGGACGTGTTCATCTGATTGGAACAAGGAGCACAATAGCTCTGCCAAGGAACCTGTACAAGTGGATTGTCAAGCTTCTGCATGAGACCTTTGAAGAAATCACTGAGGCCGATTACTGCAATGTGAGAGAGCGCATCAATACCCTATTCCGCATCTAGGCATGCACTCAGCTCTAACCCTCCTCATCCCAAGCACACGCACTGAACAACTTCCTTCCCAAAATAAAAGCTGCTTACCGGCCACCTCCTCTGCTGTTTGTCCTTCTCCAAGCACTGTCCACTGCGACTGGCTACCTTCCTCCTGGCTTGAAAACAACTCCTGGCTGCATGCATCTAGGGATGTCAGGCTGTCTCCCTCCTCCTCAGCACCCTTGCTCCCGCTTTCCTCCTCCTCCTCCTGCCTTGTTGCACTAGGCTCTCAAATGTCCATGGTGGTTTTCGGCATAGAGGTGGAGTCGCCCCCAAGTATCGCGTCCAGCTCTTTGTAGAAATGGCAGGTCGCGGGGGCAGCACCAGAGCGGCTGTTAGCCTTGAGGGCTTTGTGGTAGGTAGACCTTCTGCAGCTCCTTCACTTTAACCCTGCACTGCGTCCCGCTCATGGCCTCTTTCCATCATGTCCCTTGATATCTGCCCGAAGGTATCGTAATTCCTTCAGTTGGAGTGCAGCTGGGACTGCACAGCCTTCTCCCCCGAAACCCTGATGAGGTCCAGCACCTTGCCATTGCTTCATACTGGGGATCGCTTGGCGCATGGAGGCATGATTACTTGGAAAGATGCGCTGAGAGCACTCCACGCCTGGCTGAGCAAACAAGAAGGGGGTTTTAAAAATTCTGAGAGAATTGAAAGGGTGAGTCTGATGATTGGTCACCTGAGGGCAGAGCAGTAGAGTTCAAAGTGATGACCAGAGTGGCTAAAACACGCTCACATGGTAATTTCTTTTCTCTGATTGGATGAGTGACTTATCAGGTTTCTGGTATGAATACTTGCAAACCTAAACTTATAGTTGCTGAAAACTAAGTCTAAGAGGGAGCTTAAAATCACTTTCTGCAAGTATTCATGATGGTAACACTCAGATCAAATGGTTACAGAAAATGAATACATAAAGGGGTACAGAGAAACAAATTAACTTAAATACAAACAAACATTTGTGAAAAACTTTTTGCAATATTTGTCCAGTTCTCTTCACAACAGATCTGACATTCACTGATGGAAAAACCTCATGCAAGATAAAACTGAACAATCTCATCTTTCCTGGCTACACTAGTATTTATTACTAGCTATCAAAGTGATTTGTTGAAGGGGCATAGCATGAAGTACCTTCTGCTATTTCCAAGACTTGCTTCCCTTATTGAATCATCCTGAAAGGTATTTTAAAACCTGCTGGCCCAATTCCTTTGCTCAAATAATTCAGCAGTCCTGTAACCTCCCATGTGGAACTATTTTCAAAATTAGGTGAAAAATAAGGGGAAATGTGTCTGATGTAAACTTAAACAAGAGTTAGCTTGTTGGTTCCATTTCAGCTTCACTTGAATGAAACCAGCTTTGATTATACTTTGTGTAATAAGGACATAACTTTATGAACTCTGCTATTGAATAATTTGGTCTAAATTAAATGAAATTTTGCTGATGCAATGCACACATTTGGATTAATTCTCTATTACCTGTCACATTTTTATATATCTAAATTAATTTTATCACTGCTAATTGAAATGTTGGCTAGTACAAAAGGTATTCTGAGGACTTACCAATGAGCCAGTTATTTTCCCTGAATATCTTTGTTAAAAACTTGATAAGTATATTTAGTAAATAATCTTAAAACAATTGTTTAGTGATTTTACATTATCAAATTAGAAAAGTGAATAAAATTTACTGCCTTGAGCAACTAACCAGATTTGCTCAAATCACAGTTTCCCTTGATGAACAAAAATATTAAAATAAAACAAATAGTCCCATAACTTCTCATACTAGAAGAAATTAGAATGCAATTATTGTTTGGGGAAAAGGGAAAGGGGAAGGGAAGGGAAACTGTGGTGAGGCAAAACTTATTCTCCCTAGGATGAATGGCTTCTAATGGCCAGTGCCCTTTCATGGTACTCTTCCACTCTTCCTCGAAGACATCATTCTGCCAGTAGAGGGACAGACTTTAAGACCTTTCTAGTCCTCTTTCCTACAAAGGAAGCTGGTTTTATCAGTTCCCAGCAGCAACAGGGCTTTGTTTTCCCTGTAACACTTTAATACTCATATTTTTTATTGTTCACCTGAGGATTTCAAAGCATTTAGTTATGTACTACTGTTGCCAGTTTACAGTGGAGAAACTATGGCATAAAGAGAGTCCGTGAGTGAATCAGGAGCTGAGTTGGAAACAGAGCCCTAGTCTCCCCATTCACAGTATTCTGGTCTAACCACTAGCTGTACTGCCTCCCAATGGCTAGTGTGTGTGCAGTTGCTCATGTGGTTTGTATATTGCAAGGTGGAATATGGAGGATTGTAATGCTTAGCTTTCATTCAGGCAGGTTTCCGTGGTTATGTTTTTAATTGAGTTTATCACCTCCACCTCCACTGTGCCAAGAAAGCTAGCTTCAGTGCCCATTTGTCCATTTCTTATGCAGACTGTACATTTGCTTCCATTCCATCCTGTGTATGAAAAGCCCTTTTTGAGCAGATCCTCACTACCCTTTCCTCATTCAAATCCCTTCTTGTGGCACACTTGTACTGTGGTGTCTACAAGAAATTAGCCACCGAATGATAGCTGGGTAAAAGGGCAGTTGAGGATAGTCTGTGTGATAGTCAGCTTATGCGGAAATAAACTGGTTAGTCTCTAAGGTGCTACAAAGTCTTCTTCGTCTTATTTACAGATACAGACTAACACAGCTGCTAATGTTAAACCTGTGTGTCTATAGAGTGCCTAGCTGCACATGTTGGCATTACTGAAATATGAATAAGTTTAAGGGTCCAAGAGCCTTCAGCAATGGGTGTCTGTACATTTAAAATGACTGTTATTGCCATTAGTGAAGTGAGAAGCTATAACTTTTCTATTATACTTCACACAGAAAGTATCTGTGTCTAGAGATTTAATAAAGATTCATAAACACATAATACAAAGATCACAGTAGAGATAGATGATAACAGGGAAAAAAGAGAGAGTACAGAGACTGAATAGAATGGCAAGTATTTTCATTAGTCGTCTTTAAAATTGCTTTGACAGCTATAACCCTTTATCATGTTTCTAGTGTAGTGCTTTGAGGGCTAAATGGAAAACTGCCCTTCCAAACACGGGTCTTGATGAGTCCCTCGAGGGAGAGATTTTTGCATGAAAACTTATCAGCTTTGGTCCATGGAGCCAAACAAAACCCAGATCAGATAAATTTAACAAATTAGTATAAAGCTTTGTCTCAGATAAACAAATTACTGGCATTTCACCTTCCCATTCAGTCTGAATAAAGGGGAAATATGCAGCTGCACTGCCCTGGGAAATCTGAGTCATAATTTCATGCTTCCCTTTGCTCCAGAGGGGAAATAAGTCACACCACCCTTTTTGCTGGCACAGCTTACTGCCTTCTTTGTATGCAGGCCACTGTGGTGGAGCCAATTTTCTTCCCATTCCTCAGCCACCTACTCAGGCAGGGGAATATCAACCCACCAGCATCCTTCTCTCTCCTCTCCTTTCCCCCTCCCTGGCAAAGCTCAGGTAGTTCATCCCTCAGTTTATTAGTCTTATCAGATGTCTGTTCCTAGGCTCTTAACAAATCCTCGAGGAAAGAGAAATCAAAGGGCACAGGCATTTTTCTTTAACATACCTTAATTAATGTGAAATGTGAAGTAAAGAATCTTTAATTTTGCTGTTGTTCGTAACAGTCCTTGGTGCTTTTAGAGTCTCTTGTGACTCTCTTGTTTAATCCTTTGCAATGACCTTTTGGAGGGCTAAGTCCTGCTTGCCTTAATCATGCAAATAGCCCTCCTTACTTCAGTGAAACTACTTGTGTGGTACCTAGTCTTCACAGGTTGACAATCTTGTTCTTGCAATTAGAGGATTAATTATCTATGAAGATATTAGATTTATCATCTTCCTTCAGTACAAGTAGTTGTCTTGCTTGTGGGTCAGAGGAGAGTGGATGGGATTGCTCTCTCACGTGTTTGTTTCTCTCTAAAAGATCTAAGCATGTAGTGTTGAACAACTGATCCTGTTCCCCACGGATGCCTTTATGAGGCGTTCTGTTGGGTTTCATCTTGTCCTCTCTCTGTTCAATATATATGGGAGTTCAAGAGAGAAAGCCTGGGTTTTGGTGTTTTCAGTACAAAGATGACCTCCAGCTTTGTGTTTCTACCTTTTCTGTCTTGTACACAGTGCAGAGAAGCTCCGTCCCAGCATGTGGCTGAGTGGGGTATGGATGAGAGCAGGTTGGCTGTAACTTCATCCAGGTAAAACAGAAATGATGGGGGAAGCAGCTAGGAGATGTGCTGAAATTTAAATCTACTCCCCTCTGCGTATCTTTGTCTACAATTTGTTATTCTTGTACATGGAACACTTCTTCTAGGTGTTGTCAGCCAAAAAGGCCAGATTCAATTTTCTAGGAGTTCCTTCTAAAAAGCTGAAATACCACTGGCTCAAGCCCTCACTCAGAGGGGAAACTCTCTCTCTCTCTCTGTATGTATATACACATACATACATACTTCCAGAAATGCTTTCTTTAATCCAGGGCTGCCACCCCCTCATACCAGTGTTTTACACTCCCTCCCTCACTTCACTCACTCTCTCTCTCTCTCTCTCCCCTGATGGATAAAACTTTCCCATTCACAAACAGTGAGTCCAGGGTTATTAAAGAGGAAGGGGGATGGAAATGACAACAGAATTAACTTCGGAAAGCCAGCAATTAATAAATAAATATCTATTAGGTGCGACTCCCACCCCTCAGGGTGTTTTAACAGTAATTCCAACCTCAGTCTTCCTCTTCCAGTTATGAATGTCTAATGCATGCAAGCCACTTCTGTCCTCCACAGCTCCTTACTCAGTTTGTTGTCCTGGATTGGTAGAGACCAATGATTCTGACAGGTCAGCGACGTCTAGGCTATCTTAGAACACTATCACCTGAGCCGATTCCAATTCTGATGGCTGAGTAGAGAAGCCTCCCTCATGTAGACTGTTGTTCCCTGCAGCTTCAGCCCAAGGTTTCTCTCTTGGCTCTCACTTGTGTCAGCATCACCTTAGCTCTGTACCATCTGCTTTTTGTACCTGACTTAACTTAGCTCTTCAAAAGTAGATCACAGATATCAAGAATCCTTAACAGAATCCTTACCCCCCCCCAAAAAGCACTTGCCATGCAAAATACAATCCTCTATTTTTTGAGCCATCCAGGCTCACTTGCCCAACTGTGCCTGACTGAAGTAATAGTCAGGGTGACCTCTGGCACATTTGATGTTGATTTCTTGTCTCAATTTCTCAGTAGAGTCAATAGTATTTTATTTCCCTCAAAACTTAACTGTATTTTAACAACATGCCCCGAACTGTCATATAACTAAAATGCAAATAAAGCTTGGCCCATTGAATCATTCCCCATTGCCCAGCAACAGCAGTTCTCAAGCAGCTCTGGGCTGCTCTTCTCCCATTTCACCAACAGATGTCAATAGTGAGCTCCCAACAATTTGGGCTTCAGACCACAGGGTTTAGGTCAGTTTGAAAATCTAGTTAGATTCCCAGTAATCAAGATTCAGTAGTAGTCAGGATGTTCTTCCCCTGGTACCTCCCATCCACTGGTTGTATCTAGCTTTGTTGTTGCAACTTTTTCTCTAGGATCTGAACTTTTTTAATATAGCAGACAAGAATAACAAGATGCCATGGCTGAAAACTGAAATTAGTTAAATTCAGATTGGAAACAAAATACAAATTTTTGAATCAGGGTAATTAACCACTGGAACAAATTCTCAAAGGTAGTGCTAGATTCATCATCATTCAGAGTCTTTAAATAGAGATTGGATGTCTAAAAGATTTGCTCTAGGTTATTTGATTTGATAGTGCTCACTTACACAGTAGGAAGGAAAAATAATTCCTCCCACTGCAGGAACTAATGGGTGAAATTCTATGACTTGTGTTAAACAGGGAGCCAGAGTAAATGGTCATAGTGGTCCTCTCTGGTTTTATAAATCTATGAACCTCAAAACTACATTACTGCAATACTGTACTTGGGACTGCTTTTCTCATATACTCAGAAACTGAAGCTGGTACAGAATTTGATAGCCAGGTTGGTAAGTCTCATTATATTAAGGGCACCTAGATCCTAGAAGAGGTACCTTCTTGTCTATTCTTATAAATGCCAAGAAAAAAAAACAATTAATTCCTTGAATAATATTTTTCTCCTGTTACCCTTACAGTGATTTCAAATATCAGAACTCTATTTCTGTCTCTTCTTGGGGAGGGAAAAATCCTCTTTTCAGCAGTGAAACTTGTTCTTTTAATCATGAACTGTTACCGTGCTGACTCCATAATTTATAATATGTTGATTTATCACTCAAATATACTAAGCAAATGATTTCACATTACATGCATCTCAGAATGCAATCTTGGAGAGTTTTGGACATAAAAATGCCATGTATATCTTTCTCTCATTGTAAATTGTCAATGTAAAATGTTTTATAATTTAATTTCAACATAAAAAGAAAAACTCATTATGAAAGTTAAGCACACTATAAATTGAAAGCGCTGTTGGCTGCTGCACTGTGTAAGATTTATGAAAGAATAACGGAAACAGAAAAATGAATAGGTAGTAGATATGAGTATAAACTAACACCATATCTGCACAAAATCAGCCAAGTTTGCAAATGGCTTCCTCTTGTAAATAAGACTTTTAAGTAGTTAGAGTTCCTCTGTTACAGTGTAAAATTATCAGGCCATTGTGTATCTTTTGGTAGAGGCATTAGTAAAATAAAGGAAATTTAATAGAAGTCCATTGCAGATTACTCCTGTTACTATGACAATACAAATTAGAGCTGGTGACATTTGAGAGTCCCTTTGCCAGTGCAGAATGAGGACTGAAAACTACAACTAGTCAGAAATTTTCCATCACAATATTTTTTTAATGGAAAATAGTTATGCAGAATTTTTTCCAATTTTCTGTGGGGAAGTTTTGTTTTGGGTCAGGTCAACCTGAATGGAAACATTTTGATTTGTTGAATTGAATTGAACAGTTGAACCAACGTGAGAGTCATGTGACTGTGGTGCTTCATAGTAATCAGAGGAAATGTAGTCCATCTAGAGAGCCTACTCCATAGAGGAGAACGGAGGCATTAGGTACTACAAATCCTTTGTGGCTCTGTGGCAGCTCACAAGGGCACATTAATATTAAGCCAAGTCAAAATGAATATTTTGAATCTTCAAAATTCTGAATGATTTGACACTTTTGAAATGTTCTGTTAGACTATTTTGCTACAAGACTCTTTGTCGCTTTTGCAGATCCAGACTAACATGGCTACCCCTCGGATACTTGAAATGTTCTGTTTGACTTTTCTCTCCAACTCAAGATGAAAGCATTCAGTCATCCAGTCTTCCAACTGCAGAGGTCACTCGCATCCTGAAGGCATGTGTCATTGGAATATGAGCTTCTCAAATAGGCTAATTATTAGTGCCGTGTCAGGGGATATGAGGAATTCAGAATAATACTCAGAAATATTTCGCTCCCACGTACAGCTGCTGTCAGAAAGATGCTCAGGCACTATGGAAATGGGGGAAGTATAAGAACCTAAACAGAATAAAGGTGAAAGATAATCTAGGATTAAGGCATAGGTGATGCGTGGGGGGAGAAGGGGAGATGTAGAGTCAATTTCCCCCTCCTCCCTGTTTCTGGTTGGCCTGCTGAGGGGTAACAGGGCTCCGTTTTCCCACTGCACCTGGCCCCTGTCTTTAAGGGGCAGGACCAGCTGCTTCTCATGCCAGCTGCTCTGGGTTGCTGCTCTGTGCAGCCTGGTGGCTTCCTGAGAGAGAGTCTGGCTGGAGTGGTAGCCTGCCACGCCCCCAGTGCTCCCCACCTGGGCCCAGCACAAAGGCTTGGCTTAGCCTAACCAGAAGAAGGATATGGGGAGATAGGATTTCTCTCTAGCCCTAGTTTTTATATAAGTGTAACGTCCATGGTGTGTACTGCCCAAACTGCAAATTCTATGTTCATGCACTTTCAGACCGTTATTGGGGAAATGGGGATAGATCAGTGAAATAGATGTTTTGTTCTTAAAAAATAAGATATTTAATGATATCTTTAAAAGATGGCAGAGAGGTTTGAGCTGGACACCCTTTGATTTAAGAGGGAACTACTAGCAGAACATTGTCAATCGGGGATCTCAACAATGGACTTCTTTCCCTTCTTGGCCATCAAAATCCAGGTTTAAAACTCCAGACTTGTTACAAAGCCTGCCTTTTGCTTGGTGGTATTATTGTTGTTAATGGCTGGACTCATGTAGCAAGTTTTAAGTAAATAGTTGATTTTAAAGTTGATAGGGGAATAGAGTTAGTTTTGTTAGGCAACTAAGATCCAATTCTCCATTCTGCTATGGCTCCTTTGTGCTGCTCCACTGCTACAAAGGGGCCATAAGCCCAGGTGAACTGGCCCCCGGGGAACATTTTCCTGAATAGGGGAAGAACCACATGTGGCAGGCAGAGCATCTGTGTTCCTCTGGTATGGTGGTGTGTCCTTATGAATTAACTGTTCCTGGTTTCTGGAACAGCCCCTTGAGGCTGTAGGCAGCCAGATGCAAGGTAGGAAAACCTTTGTCTGCTTTAAGTGACGCTAGGGAATGAACTACCATCAGGTCAGTCCCTGAATACAGCAAGCATAAAAGGTGTCCCAAAGCCATCTTAGCCACGTTTGAGGGCAAGCCCATTTTCTAGGCTCATCATTGCTCAGCTGGAACAGCGATTCAGACTCCGGCAGTTTAAATCAGGAGCTATGAAATCTGAATATAGTGCCGCTTCTTGATGCCGCCCTTAACCTGGAACTGAAGCAGCTACTGAAAGCTGGGCACGAAGAACTTCCCAGCGCTCAGATGGACGCCCTCCATCTGTTACAGAAAGTTCATTCTAGAGTTGTCCATTCTAGTGCTGCCAGGGAGTGGCAGAGATGAAAGAGAGAAACAATATGCAAGGCCAGGTGGAAGCCAGCAGCCACTTCTAATTTGTGCATTTTTAATATATGAGTGACTAGTCTGGAGCCTCTTGGCTATTCAGAGCTAAAGGCTGTGCCATAGGCCATGTAGAAGATCCTTGTCCCATAATTTGCAATACAGTCTCAGACACTGAATATGACCTCAGGACACAATAACGGTAGCATTCTTAATATGCTCATTGCTTGCAGAGGAATATCCACTAGTAATTCTACATTCCTAATAAGTATTTATTAAACCTTCTTATTTGGCTTGCTTCCCTACAAACTGATACTCCAAGGCAAACTCATCTTTGTCTCCTTCTGTTAATCTGTTCACCCTGCTCACAGACCCTTGGGTTACAAATCCTCCCTCTGATCATATTCTAATGAGTCAGTAGTAGTGACTCTCTGTTACTGTGAATAAATCATTCCTCTTTAGTCACTCTTTGTAAAGAAGCCTACTCTGATAACAACACTATGCTGCCAAGAAGCAATGTGAAGTAAAATGAGCAAAACAGTTCTTTCCTAGACCCAACGGCAAACTCAGCTCTGCTTTCACTGTTTGTCTGCTTCTAAATACAGCTTCTTGCTATTTTTTTTAATTATACCTTGGATCTTCTCAAATGCATAGCTGGATTTTTAGACACGTTACCAATCACTAAGAACAAAGGGCCAAATAAATTGGACCCAAGATTTATAAACCAACAGGTTGCTTCTTTTCAAGATCTAGTGTTATCACCAAAAAGGAACGTGGGGCATGTCTACACTGCAATCTGGCACCCTCAGCTGGCCCATCCCTTGGGCTTACGGTTTTGGGCTTAGGCACTGGTTAACTGCAGTGTAGACATTTAGGCTCAGGTTGGAACCCAGGCTCTAGGATATTGCAAGCAGCAAGGGTCTCAGAGCTCAGGCCTGAATGCCCACATTGCAATTAAACAGCCACTGAGCCTGAACCCGGGCCAGCAGCAAGTTTTAAATTGTAGTGTAGACATACCCTTAGTGACTCTGGGCCAATCTTACATTGTTGTCAGCAGTTACATGTTTAATATTAGACTGGCTACTCCTGATTTTTAAATAAGAGATTTCTATTGTCTTAAGATACGTTGCCAATTTCAGATAACATCTGAAAGTACAATGTAAATACACTGCTTTTTAAGTAGTTTCTGATGCTGCCTACATTAGCACAAGGAAAGATTTTTAACGAGCATGATATGACTATAGAAATTCTGAGCCCAACTCTGCCATCTGTTAGCTTAGTGCAACGTCACCAGAAGCTGGACCAGGGTAAGTGAGGGCAATCTGAACACTGTGTGTTGCTATATGGGAAAATGCTTTAGCATGACTTTCTCGAATGACCAGTGCTTGTTCATACTACATTCAGCATGACTGAGGTACTGCACTAGATTTTCCATGAGCAGGGTCTGTATATTCCGCTGTCACAGAGTTTACCATGGAATTCTTCTCTGTGATGCACAATTGTGCTCCAGAATCTCAGCTATCGTTTAAAAAAATGCATGTAGCCCTTATGGTTACAATGCTAACCTGGATGAATCAAACGTAAGCCAAAGCAGTGTCATCTGCTCGAGTCTGCAGACAGGCTGCATCTACAGCTTTAAAGTGTGCAATCTGTCCTGTTCATTTCTGTCAGGGCTTCAGGGTGTTTTGTGGTCAAGGATTCTGGCATTTTTCCAAGGTACCATAGAATTCAACATTTGTGGCATAGAATTCACCATTTTACTGCACCAGGCAACCAAAATTTCCTTTTTCATCTTCCTGACCTCCCAGGACCAGTTTATAGATGCATCTTGTTTTCCAGGCATCCTCACAAGAGAGAGTTTACAGTGTATTCTCTCTGCACGGTTCCATGGAGCCAGGCAGCAATATAGACTAGTGAACTGGGAAGACTGGATAAAAACACAGCAGCTGAGACCCAGGGAGAGAATATATAAGCTGCTTAAGTTAGCTACAAATTCCCTGCTTCCTGGCATACATGAAGCGGGAAGGATGTTCTGAGTATTATGAGAGCTGAGGCCTGGTTAGTAAAGCTGGGCTGTTTGGAAAGCACAGAGGGAAAAAGATCTGTGATTGAAAATAATCACCAACTTATTTTACATCACTGAGTATCTTCAGTTATGACCACAGCTGAGGTGGGGGATGGAAGTAAAGGTTATTTTATGTGAATGGAATAAATGTTGCCTTGGAATGAAGGGGTTGTGGCTATGGAATTTAGGAGCTGCTTTTGGAATTTTGACACCACACACAGAGTGCCCAGTGCTCTGGCTAAGACTTCATTGCCTTTTTACTGCTACATTACTACATCAGGATTTTTGCCATGATGCAAAACTGAAGTAAGGCCACTAAGAGTTTCTTTCCTTTCAATTCACAGTAGACACTCGCCTTATTCTGTAAGTGGGCAAATGTGTAATTATGAATGATAAAAAAACACTTGTCTTTGGTTGCGATGTAACAGGATTTAACTAGTTTAAAATGTTTTTAAAATATGCTTATAATGAGTTGTAAACTTTTATCATGGGTGGCCCAATTGTTAGTCACTGACAAATCATGAAAAACCATTTTTTTAATGCAAAGATTTTTTAAAAAAGATGTTCCTCTGTTCACTCTAATGAATCTAGAATGTAAATAAGAGAAAACCCGGAAACTTTTAAACCTTCAACAGATGATTGTAGATTTTTAATGGTGTTTTTTTATTCATAGGCATAAAAGTGGCAATGAGGGTTTTAGCTGGAGGGGAAACCCTGTACAAACAGGGAATCTAATGGAATAATGAGGAAGACAGGCACGAGGCTGTGTGGTGTGATCTGAGATATTCAGGAGGTCATACTAGATAATCTGGCTCCCAAACTAGGAGTTGTGTTACATTGATCACTTTGAGGGTGCAAAAGCAGTTCTAGATAGAACAAGTCTCTGCGGTGGGTGTACCTTGTGAGTGTGAAGGCATTTGTGATACTTTGTTGTCACATGAACTAGAAAAGGCTTCATTTGCTAAAATGATGGTCATAACAGTGAATCCCTATTTCACAACATATGATAGTGGAAAGAGTCCCTTTTCACTAACAAACAGGAAGCAGAGGAACCACAACCTCCTTTTGTCATCATCTTTAAAAAGCTATCAGAAAGCCTGCTGTGTTTGCAATGGAGATTATCCAGAATAAGCCATTTGCAAAGCAAGCTGATTTATGCTCACAGGAGCACAGCCAGATTTTGGTAAATCTCTGGTGTGTGGCTTGCAAAACTGTGGACTTTAGTAAGAGTACCAGAAATGACCATGTATACCAGCAAATGGCGAAGAAGCTGGCAGCTTTGCTCATTTACCAAACTGGTGACCAAGGCAGGGAGTGGACTAAATGGCTCAAGAACAAGTACTGGAAAACCAGGGACCAGAACTGCATCTTGATTTTGACAGAGTCAATCATGGTGCATGATGACCTGGTTGGCCGGGATGGTGCCCTGCTCCAGGAGAGGCTGAAGGTCCCTAAAAGTGTGTGAAGGGGAGGCCCACTGGCACCTGAAGCATGGTCCTGCCCCCTTCACGCTGGACCTAGATGCTGATTGGGAGCCCAAGAACTGGAATGCAATAAAGGGGGCTGTGTGACTTATTTTTTTTAGCTTCTCGATAACCTGTGTGGGGAATCAGAAGCCCAGTTTGTGACTGGTGGGTGAGTTTTTCAATGTTAGCTACCAGTTTTGGGAGAATCGGCTCTCTTTTTGGCAGCCTGCCCCAACTCTGGCATTTTCAGTGAGGGCTTTCCCCAAGCACTCCAGCTCAACAACTAAACACTCACAACTGGCCCATGTCCGCTGTCTCAGGCTCATGGGGCTCGGGAGTATCCCAGAGCACAGGCTTCCCCCTGAGCCTGAATGTTTGCACTGCTATTTTATAGACCCACAACCTTGTGAACCCGATAGCTGGCATGGCCCAGTTGCAGATGCTTAATTACTGTGAAGACACACCCTTACACATGGTCCACATACAAAGTTGCACCAATTAAATGAAAGGTGTGATTTTTAAATTAATTTAGTTAAATTATATACACAGAAAGCAACCGCACACCGCACAACAAAAACACTAACTCAGGTATCTATCCTTGTGACAAAGCCCACTGCTAACTCTGTCCTCATATCCGTTCAACTGACACCATCATAGGACCTAATCACATCAGCCACACCATCAGAGGCTCATTCACCTGCATGTCGACCAGTGTGATATATGCCATCATGTGCCAGCAATGCCCCTCTGCCATGTACATTGGCCAAACCAGCCAGTCTCTACGCAAAAGAACAAATGGACACAAATCTGACAGCAGGAATCATAACATTCAAAACCCAGTAGAGGAACACTTCAACCTTCCTGACCATTCCATTAAAGACTTGATGGTGTCAATTTTGAAACAGAAAAATTTCCAGAACAGACTCCAACGAGAAACTGAAAAACCGGAATTAATTTTCAAATTGGACACAATAAACCAAGAGCTAAATAGGACTTGCAAATGGTTCTCCCATTACACTAATTCATTTCATTTTCCTAGTTAATTTTACCTTCAATAGTTGTTATCTCCTGTCAGACACAGAAATCCATGTCAAAAGGTATTTTTTTCTCCTGCTGATAATGGCCCATCCATTATCCATTAATAGCCCATTAAACAGCCTCTTAGAATTGGTATGCTAATGTACAACTTTTTTTTTTGCTCTCTGTGTATATAAATACATCTTCTGTTCCATTCTATGCATCCGATGAAGTGGGCTACAGCCCATGAAAGCTTATGCTGAAATAAAGTGGTTAGTCTCTAAGGTGCTACAAAGTCTTCCTCATCTTTTTTACGAATACAGACTAACCCGGCTGCTAATCTTAAACCTGTCTTAGTTAAATTAGTGCAACTTTTCATGAGGACATTCTTCCAGTGATTTAAAATTGTTTTTTTTATTAGTGTAAATTTACAGAGGCCAGCTAAACCAATATAACACTTGTAAAACCCCCATAAGTGGGGCCATTTAGGCATTTGCACCAGTTTAACTAAACCAGTGCAAATTTGTGTGTACATAAACTCTTAGAGGAAATGATCTATGTACTTGGGTAGCTTGTGTGTGTGTGTAAGTAAAATCCATTTATTCATGTCTGAATATTGGTGACATCATAGCAGAATTTTTGGAAGCTTTCTCTAGCTATCAGTAGTTTTGAGCACTCAGCAGTTGCCCTCCCAGTGATCTGCCGCACACTATCTAATCATCTCCTTACAGGTCATCTCCAACTCTACAATGATGACCCACCCCATGTCGTCAATTGTTGGGCGGTATGTGTGTGTTCTTTCTGTGTGCTGTCCCAGCTCTGTGCAGATAGTTGGCACAGTAGACCTCCATCAAATAGCTCAATAACCACAGACCTGTGCGTAGTGAAGGCACTCGGTCACATTTATTGTCAACGAAGCGCGGTCCTAATGCCATGGCTCAATGGTTACAGGTACACCAATGAAGAGACTATCCATTAGCCCCCAGGCAGGCCAAAGACACTCCCTCTGAAACTTCATTTTATACCCCAAAGATCATGAAAGATTCAAGTTGCTTCCAGTCCCAAGAGATTAGTCACTTACGCCAGGTCAATTTGTACCACAGCTCTCTCACCAAAGACAACATCTGTAGCCAATCCTGTAATTACAGGATTATTAACTAAAAAAAACTAATTAAACTAATTACAGGTTTATTAACTAAAAAAAAAGAAATGAGATGGTTATTACATATTGACCCTCTGACATAGTTACGCCTGATGTGGGTTGTTACCATGTTACCTTGTACACGTTGGTTTGAATCAAAACATCTCTATCACACTGTCATCCTGACCTCATCTTTAGGAGGGGTCATGTGTTCTTGTTATCTTCGGGGAGTGTGTTTGTACCAAACTTGGTATGTGGTGTTCTGGTACATTTCTGAAATGTGTTTGTGTGAGTATCTGCCCTGTTCTTGCCAGGTTCTGTGAGCCTGCCTGCAGGTAGAGCCTGACTTCTGCTCACAGCCTGTCTCTTGCTAACTTTGCATTATATTCACAAGGCTTGACCACTACTTTAGTTCACGGCTCACACCAGGCCTCTAATACAAGGGGTTATATCTCAGGCTCTCATCCTACTAAACACCAATTCTTCCACTATAACTTTGTTGAGGTTATTTCCATTTTTATGTCTGATGTGACAAAGTTTGCTCCTGTTGACTTTTTTTCTATAACATTTCTAACATGAACAGAAGAAAAGACGAACACCTATGAGATATCCAAGAGTCTTCACCAACACCGCATCTCAAAGGTTTCAATTTTTTCCTTGCCGGAAGCATTAATTTCCCATGATTCACATTCATAAGTTGCACTAGGAGAAGTTTTTCCAAACTTTTGTAAGGAGGCCATGGGTGAGCAAACCAGTCCTCGCCTCTGATTCCTTTGGTACAGTATCTTTGGTTGGATATGTATGATCCTAGATAATTGAATGCATGAGATCTAGCCCATGGGTGGGGGTGGGGGGAGAAGAGGGGAATGCATGCAAACCAAGGCTGTGGAAGAGATCAAACTAGGAGTGAACATCTGCGTCTACTGAAGTGAGGGATGAGACAGCAGGGAGGGAGCAGGCTTCAGAAGACTGGAGGTGGGGGAGGTCAGGCAGAAGGGTGGGGTGCTGAATAAGATTAGGTGGTGCCCAGAGCCAGGGAGATTAGAGGACAGAGTTTTAGTGAATATAAGGTCAAATGAATGGCTTATTTGATGAGTGGGAGAATTAATCCAAGGAGTAGTTGGCAAATACATCAAATGGGGCACTGATATGGAAATTGAACTTGCCAAGGACAGGAGTGGCAGACTGAGAAGACAGGTTTTGAATTGGTAGCTATGAGAACAGAGAACAGAGATAGGGTTGGGGGAGATGTCATTTGCTGGTAAGTGTAAGTAAGAGCTAGTGCGAGGTTTAAAGGGAAGAATGGAAGGAGAAAGGAAGAAAGGCTGGAGATCAGGCAGCCAGCAGAAGATTACTTCAATAGTCATGATAGCTAGAAGTGAAAAAAAAAATATCCATAGGGACTCAGCAGTTGGAGAAAGGATAAATCACATGAACAGGGAAACAATGAATGAAAGACAAAAATTAGAGCTCTGAATTAACTGAATACTGTGACAGAGTCAGACCTGAAGGATATGAGAGAGTGCTGGAAGGCAGGTATATCAGCCTCAGGATGTGCAGGTCCCTGTTCCCTGGATAGCCAAACAAAGGCTACGCCAGGCCAATCAAGACACCTGACGCCAATGAACCAGTTAAGGTTGTTAGGTTAATGCTGGCACCTGATCCCAATTAACTGGCAAAAGGTCAGTTAAGGCTGTTAGGCTAATGGAGACAGGTGGAGCCAATCAAGGTCTCCCTCAGTCTGTTTAAAAGCTCTCCTTTCCAGTTCCCTTTGTGTGGTGCCCAAGAGAAAGGAGTTGGAGGAGAGGAAGCTTTGCTGTAACCCTGAGGTAAGGGAGAAGCTAGGAAGAGGGAACCTTGGGGAAGTGGCCCAGGGAATCAAAGCAGCATTAGTGGTGGAGGGAAAACCAACAGCTGCTACCATTAGGATCTCTGGGCTGGAACTCGGAGTAGAGGGTGGGCCCGGGTTCCCCCTGTTCCCTCCATACTCTACAGGAATCCTCTTGAGAGGAGAAGCAAGTCTCAGTTCAGTCAGGAGGCTGAACTGTGCTTATTGAGCTCTACAGAGCAACAAGGACTGTGGGGTATTCCCCCTTTCAACCTCCCATACTGGCTGGTGATGAAGATAACTCACTAGGCAGTGACTCTTGCCATCATACTGAGAAAGGAAGGTCACTCTGGGGCCTAAATGAGTTTCTGAGGCCCCTGAATCCGCCGGGAAGCGTGGGACCCACAGATACAGACTTGGCGTTTTGTCACAATATGTACACAGAAAATCAATTGAGCAAAAAACTAATCATTAAATCTATACAGAGGAAAGACATTTAATTAAGCAGAAAACAAATGGGGCTTGAAATAATACATCACATGGAAAATGTAAGCAATCGGCTGACAAATCAATATACAGCAAATGAATTGCTCTCGGCGATAGTAAAGTAGAATTAAGCAACCAGATAAATGGCAAGCAAATTCAGTCAGACGCACCTGGAGAGGGCTCCAGAGGCAATTGCTAATTCGTTTTCACTAGTGGAGGAGAGTGTGTTATCAACAAGGGAGATGAAGAACTTGCAGAATTATGCCTTCCAGGTCGCTGTGCCTGCCCTGTTGTTTGCAGAGACTGGAAAAGGTGGCAACAGCAGTTGGTCTGCTATGGAAGTGATTAACCTCCATGGTAGGATGAGGGAGGGTCAGGTACTATGATGTTCCTGAAGTTGATTGTGTAGCTCTGTTTCATGGCAATTGTGCATTTCCTGTTGTGTCTGACATTGCTAGGAATAAAACTCACATCCTGGAAGGACACAGGGCAGTAGTGAATGCTTACCACCTTAACTCCACGTTAACAAAAGTTTGTGTGTTAATTTTAAGCATGTTTTATAATGCAATCTTAACTATGGAGCTGTGACTGGTGGCTCTCTAATATTACAGAAACGATTCTATCCCTGTCTCCTCTCTCTACACCAACCAAACAACCCCAAAAGGCAAATTTTGAAGATTCTGGTTGAACCCATTTTTGAAAATAACATTTCACTTAAAAAAAAGGTGGGGAGAGTATTTTGAAAACCCACATTTGTTGAGTTAATGTTTTGTCCCTGTTTTTGTTTTGACAAAACAAACTCAAACCCCAAGGGATACAAAGCTTATATGAAATAAGATGACAAATTTAGCACCTCTGATCATGTGGCTCATAAAACTGGCCTACTACTTTAAAAAAGAAAAAGAAAAAAGGATGTGGAAAGCAAAAGGTTTAGTGTTCTATTTTCCATGCTTTGGAGTTTGGCTAGAGTACATTTCCCACTGGACTGCCTTTTTATATATTCAAAATAATGTAAAAGATACCTTTCTAGCATAGTTCAGGTTATATAATTGTAAGCAGTGTCAGGAATGAGATATATTCTGACATCTGGTGGCGAACTATGGGAATTGCAGTGAGTTTTGGAAAATAACTTTGGGGCTGATCAATTTGCATAGACACACCCACTGCGCCTAGCCTGAGCCCACAGTAGCTCACATGGCCACTTCGGCTGATGTGGGAGCCCCAGTTTCTATGTTATTGGGGCAGGAAATATAAAGTGATGTTACCCTGATTTTGTGAATGAAGGACTATGGACACGTACTTGGCCCTTGTTATGATGGAGGGACTCACCATCATCTAGGTAGCATTCACTGGGCAAGGGCCATGTGTTTCAGAATGCTGTGAGGTTGAGAAATGCTATAGGCAGGTTTCTATATCTTTTGGTGAGGGATTTGTCTAAGGGTCTTCCCCAGGCCTCTTGTAGTGTACATCTCTCCGCTGTAGAATGTTAGAACTAATTTTGATTCCCTTAAGAGTCTTGGTTCAGCCTGCTAAGCTGAATTCACTTTGAGTGTGCTGGTGTACCTGTGCCAAGGTGCTGACCCCCCTGCCCCTACTAAGAGCTGAAATCACTTAAGAGCTGAAACCACTAAGCACTGTGTTAAGTAGGGGTGGGCCTAAAGGCATGTTGATGGCACCAAGCAATTTGTGCAGCTAGCAGAGCAAAGCAGCGGACTTAGCCGAGCGGTTCCTGGGTGCAGTTTGTGCGACTGGCAACGGACTCAGCCGAGCGGTTCCTGGGTGCAGTTCGTGTGGCTGGCACAGCAGAGCAGTCCGTGTGTCAACTAGCGGAGCTGTTTGTGCTGCTGACGGAGTGACTGGCACCGCAGAGCTGTCCGTGTGTCGGCTAGCACGACGGCTAGCGGAGTAGTTGGTGCTGCTGGTGGAGTGGCTGGCACAGCAGAGCTGTCCGTGTGTTGGCTAGCAGGACAGCTAGCTGAGTGACTGGCGCTGCAGAGCAGTTCGATTGTCGGCGAGCAGAGCAGAGCGGATTGTGGTGAGGGCTGCGGCGGAACCCCACAGAGAGGCGGCGCAGTTGGCCTCGGACCACGTAAGGTGCCCCGTGCCCTACCCTCCATTTCCACCCAGGCTGGGAGGTAAGACTCTGCCAATTGACTTTTGAACTCTGCACTGACCCAGAACAGAGACTCTTGGGCTGCTGGACTTTTGGGACTATCGAGTGACTTTTTGGGGTTGTGGAACTCAAGAGCCAAAGGGAAGGCCACGGCCTATTTGCTGGGAGGGGGGCTTCTGGTTCATGGTTTGGTTTATTAACCTTGTTTGTGGTGTTTCCCCAATATAATGCCACATTGTTTCTCCCTGTTATTAAAAGGCTTTGGTACACTCAGACTCAGTGCTTGCGAGAGGGGAAGTATTGTCTCTTACAGACGCCCAGAGGAGTGGTATATGGTTGTCCCAGGTCACTGGGTGGGGGCTCGAGCCGGTTTTTGTATTGTGCTATTGGAATGGAACCCCTGGATACTGAACCCGGCCCTTGTTGCTGCCAACTCTGATGGGCAGAAGGGTTACATAATGTTAATCATTAAACATGAATGTATAGCAACTGCAAAAGTCAAGCATAGCATAAAAGGTAAGCATTTCCTTCAGAGCATTCACATTGCTGTCTGTGAGAAAGCATATATTTATCACATTTTCTTTCCAGTGTAGATGCTGATTTCTAGAGGTACCTGTCCTTTTTTGCTTGTGCCTTTCAAACATTCTCATGTACAAAATGCCCTACGGGTATTGCCACCACACTAGAGTGACTTTGCCCTCATTTTCTAGACATCTCGCTCTTGGCATATATTTTTTTTTTAAATACTGCAGTGGTTATTTTTGTGATTAAAGAAAAATGACACAAAAATAACATGCCTCAATGCACGTTTAGCATGTGAGATTTGAGTCACGTGCCTAAAAATACAAATTCGGGTTATTTTGTTTAATGTTCTGTGTCGGATTTAAGTGGTTCAAATGAGAGGGCTTCCACTACTTCCATCAGACACTGCTGATAATCTCTCATAGATCTAATTTTGAGGACATTGTTTTGATACTCCAACTAATTTTTTGGTCTATCTCATCCCACAAATCTTAACTAAATACTTACATCTGTCATCTCTTGATTAAGATAAACAATTTAATCCTTACACCTTTCACAGGTTTAGCCAAACTATACAGATATAATTCCATTAAGGTTTCCTAATAAATGTTTGTGATAAAGTGCATAAACCCCACACTGCAGGAGCTATGAATGGGTTAATAGCCAGAACAGTGACTTCCCCAGGTGTGACCAAGCTGGACAAAAGGCTGCATTCTCAGACAGCTGGGAGGTGGCTAAGGCCAGTGATGATCTCAAGGAGGTTCCATGAGTCCTAGCAAGGAGCTGCCTATGGAACAGACCCACAGGTTTTATTCTACAAGGTGGGAAGGAGAAAGCTGGACATCTGCAGGCATGCATTTAGTCAGATCTTGAAGTAGTCTTCAGAATCATAGAATACGAGGGTTGGAAGGGACCTCAGGAGGTCATCAAGTCCAACGCCCTGCTCAAAGCAGGACCAATCTCCAACTAAATCATCAAACTGATTTTTGCCCCATACCCCTAAATGGCCCCCTCAAGGATTTAACTCACAACTTGAAGTTTAGTAGATCAATGCTCAAACCGCTGAGCTATTCCTCCCCGCTGCCCAAAGCTTGGAAACCCAGAAAGCTTGGAGACTGTGCTCTTAAAGAGCCTAGCATCACAATAGACCCTTGGATATGGAGTGAAGGATTAAAAACGTTCACATTCAGGTTCTTTAATTATATTTCTTGTTCTTCTCTAAATTGTATCCATTTAGTTAACATTTTTCTGGTACTGAGAGGCCCAGAAATAGACATAGTACTCAAAGGGATCTGAGGATCTGGGCCCTACTTTGATCCTACCTGATCAGTTTCTGTTGAATAAGATGATGCAGTGGTGGGAAGAAACTTAAAAGACAAAATATTTTAATTTAATCCATAAATAAATCCTTAAATGCATCAATAACCAATGAAGCTGAATGAGTAAAGGGAACTCCTGAGAATAGGAGGAAAGTGAAGTATGAATTTAGCTGCATAACTTTGCATGGAATGAAGACTGTAGTTAGAAGAAGAAGAAAGGATTCCAGTCAAATGAGAATCACAGTAATTTAGGTATAATATATAGCTAGAGCTTTGATCAAGGATCTATAGCAAAGGGGAAGATCAAGGAATTGCATATGTAGATGTACAGTCAATACATTAGAACAACAAACTAAAAGAAAGAGGAATTGGGAATCCTTTTACCATCTATCTTGGGTTTTTGACAACATGGTGAGTGCCTTCAATTTAAAATAGATTAGCAATAGCTCACATGCTCATGGTCTAATTGGTCACCATATGTGGGACTGGGAAGGAACTTCCCCCCAGGTCAGATTAGCAGAGAACATTAGAGTTTTTTTGTCTTCCTCTAAAGCACTGAGTCTGGGTCATTTGCCAGTGTTATAAGGGTATCTCTTAGTCAATTCTCTGCTATTGTAGGGGCCTTGGTCCCTCCTACTCTAAGCTTGTAGCACCTAATAGTTTAGTCTCCTTGGTCCAAGTTTGGACTGTTGGATTTGATGTGTGAGTGGTGTTGGAGGCCTGTGGTGTGTAGGAGCTCAGACTAGATGATCTGATGGTCTTTTATGGGCTTCAACTCTGAGGTCTAGAGGAGGCTATGTAGAGTCTTTAGGTCTTCTCCATTTTTTGAGACACAGAGACTCTGTTAGTGGTTGGGTTACTTTTTGTTTGTTCTTCTGTTATTGGTCTTTTTTTATGGTATTACTATGGGGTTAAGATTGGGTGCCTTAACTATATATTTCCTTAAGCTTCATAGAATTTAAGGTCAGAAAAGGGCCATAAGATCAAATAATCTGACCTCCTGGATATCCCAAGCCATTGAATATCATTCAAATACCCTACTTTGAGCCTACAATGACTTCAGTTATACTAAAACATAATATTTCTCTGGATGCTAAACTGTTGCAAAAAACAGAGACCAGGGCACCACCAAGGCCTGAGGTACTTGCAAAGTAAAATTAGAATAATATTAAAGTAAAAAAAATGAAAAGAAAAGTAATGCACAGAACACAGAGAGCAAATGATTTGGTAGTGCCCACTATCTTGTGCTTGCTCACCAACCTCACTAGGCAGAGGATCTGTTAAATCTTTTGGTGGGTGTTCCTAGGTCACTAAGGTTTGTGCACCTATTTGTTTTAGTAAGTATGTGCTAATATATTTCAAAATATTTTTGAAACAAAGTTATAGTTGCAATCTGTTTTCAGAGTTGATTCAATCACGCTATCTGCATAGTGTCTCAAGAGTTCTAAATGTTGACTCTCACAATAAAGTGAAATTTCAGAGGTCTCTGGAGGCTCATTCACTCTTCCATAAAAAATATAGATCACTGCATCCAGTCCAAGTTGTTCAGGGATTATCATACAGTAATAAATATCCTTAGCCTTCACCTGACGTTTCTAATTGTTCTTGTTCTTCAGCATGCATTTGACTTTTCTTCCTGTTAATGCCACCTCACAAACAACCATCTTAGATCCCAGGTTTCAGGACAGAGTCGGTCACTTCCACATAACCTTCGCAATTATGATGTTTGGAGGAAAAGTAGTCAATCCTCTAAAAGGGCAAATTATTGAATACTACTGAGACCATGCCTACAAATATTCACAATTTTCAGACCAGAAATAGTTTTTATAGCTCAAATATAAAAACTTGAAATATGGGTTTTAATGAGAATTGAGAAATTCTTAACAATATTTTTCAGGAAACAAGGTTGTTCATAAAAGAAATACTGCATATAAATTTGCACTATAAATCCCAGGCAACTAAGCTGTTTGTGCCCCTGGCATAAGGAACTGGGATTTTCCATAGTAATGCATTTTGTGTTTGCTCTTAATTGAGATCTGAGAAAGCTCCAGATCAAATGGCGGGATACTTGCTACTTATGAATCTTGTTTACTCAGTCAGTGTATGTGTAAAAGTGACAGAAGGTACTGATAGCAAAACTAGGATGCAGAAAAGAATGTTGCAAGCAAAGATATAATGCCGTAATGTGGGCCTGATCCAAATGACAGTCTTTCCACTGACTTATATGAGTTTTGGAGCAGGACCTATATGAGCCCTCTCTCTTTTAGAGATGTTCACACTGTGTAATGTTGATCAGTAGATTTTATATTTCACAGTGTAATTCATGCAAAACTCTTGGCATCTGTACATATTGTTAAAATAATATATATGCATAAAGGCTCTGCTACTGCTCTTCATACAAAACAATATTATTTGAAAATAACCAGAGATGGCTGTGAATGTCAGGCAAACAATACATAATGCCTTTTTTGTTTTAACAAGATACTAGTCTATTGCAATATTATCCACAATCCACATAATAACCTCTGCTACTGTTGGGTTTGTAAACAGAATATCATGTTAACTGTTTGAGATTGCACTTCTGAGTGTTGTCTTTTTGCAATGGAAAAATACCTCTTCCCACATTTTTATGTGCTCTGGAATGCATGCCTGCTATCACATCTCTGTTTCTGCATTAGAACTTCTGCTTCAAAAACATAATCAGTTTGATTATGTGACAAGCTATTTCATCCTCTACTTTTTCAAGCAATTTTCTAGGTCATGATTGCATGAGACTTCCCTGTTTAACAAAATGATACGAGGATATTTTCTAGTGTGTCTTTCCGCACGCAAATTAAATTCATTGTTTGGACGCTTAATTTTGACACAGCAATTTCTGTTTGTATTTCTGAATAATTTTACCATTCTCTGTTATTTTCTTCAGAAAAATGTGAAGCACATTTATGCATTTGGCTGTGAAAGCCATTTGTAATATATTTAAAATGTAGTCCCTTCAATAAATATCAAGCAGAGATGCAATTGATATTTGTTAAATTCAATCCAGCACCTTCTCACAACACTATTCAACTTTCAATTTAAAATGTTTAATTTAAATATTTGATTGAATTTATCTGCCTTTTTTAATGTAGTATAAAAATGTATGTTGTCTGCTTTCTTATCTTACAAAATGATTTAATTGTGTTTATGAAATAAACTGTCAAGTCAAATTATTATGGCAAGTTATTTTTTTTAAATGTAGGATAATTAAATCTGGCTGATAAAAGTAAACATGTTTCCCCATCAAAGATCATGTAGATACAGTCTATAAGCATTCTCACAGGGAATAATTCCTCACCCTGGATCATTCTCCTTGTGGTAAATCCTACAGAAGCAGGTTCAAAGGGTAGAAGTTTCTGGAAGAGATGATTATTATGCTGGAGATGTGGAATTTTCCCATTCATGGAAATGACCACAGGGCCATATCCCAAACCTGGAAGAAAGGAAAAAGATGATCTTGTGGTTAACATGATTGTGACCCAAGAGAACTGAGTTCTATTCTTAGCTGTGTTACCTAGCTTTAGATAAGGAGTCTGTAAGCCACTCACGCCAAAATGTTCATAATTATATTCCTTATTTTCTGAGTGACACACCTGGGACTCCTAGAGTGAAATTGTGACTCCATTAAAATCAATAGGAGTTTTGTCTTGTATTGAGGATCCTATTGAAACCTACCTCTAGAATCTAATTTTCAGAAGCGTTGAGCACTTACAACTGTACTTGATGTTAACAGGAGCTGTGGGTGCTCAGTAACTCTGAAAAACAACCACCTTGATTTTTCGAGTTGGGTACCTAGGTAGTGAGGCACTCAAAATTAAGGTGAATTTTGGCTTCATTGCTCAGCTCTTCAGTTCCCTATCTATAAAATGGGCATAGTAGTACCACCCACCTTTCATGTGGGGATTGGGAAGACACTCCTTTATTTTTGAAGCACTCAACCACTATGGTAATGGGTACCCTAGAAAAGAAAATGAATGGTTCTGCGATAGGTTTGGGTACAGCAAATGTTGAATAGGAACCACACATTGAATGATAAACATACAGAATAGCTCCCTCATTCACCAATCATTTTTTATCCTGTGTAGTGAATGAGGCAGAGGTCCCAAGGATAAAAAGGTGGCAATTTAATTAAAGATTAGTATCCGAGGGGTAGCCGTGTTAGTCTGGATCTGCAAAAGCGACAAAGAATTTTGTAGCATCTTATAGTCTAACACATCTTAGGGATCATAAGCTTTTGTGGGCTAAGATCCACTTCGGTTATAAGTATAAAGTAGCCAAGAATTAGTGTTTACCTGTAAGGGGTTAAGCTAAAGGTAACCCGAGAGGTGGACAACTGACCAATGAGAAATTCCTCAGGAGACAAAGGATTTTGGATTTCAGTTTGTCTCTGGGTCTCTTCTCTGTTCAACTCGGCTATGGGATGAACCACACCTATTTCTTTTACTATAACTATCAGCTTTTTATCAAGTAAGGTAGTAAGTTTACCTTCTTTTTATCACTTGGAAAACTCTTCAGTTGGTAGAAATTTATCTGTGTGTTTCTCTAATACTGTAAGCTTCATCAGGAGGAGAAATTCAGTGAGGGGGTTGTCTGTAACTCTTTACTGATTATGGTAGATGCTGTTCTATTGATGGTTATAAGGGATTTATTCCTTTCTTTTAAGAATCTGACTGTTTGTTTTCCGTTGTGTAAGATCCTGGTTTTGGATCAGGCACGTCTCGCAGGATCAGGCGAGGCCTCTCTCTCAAGCTTCCCAGGGAGGGAATAAGTTGGGGGGTTTTGTGGAAAGAGAAAGAGGGGCTTCAAGTGGCTCATGTCCAATAGTTTTTTGAGACATTCTCACTTGATGGTGGCAGCTACCAGTCCAGACACAGAAGAAGTTGTGTTCTGGGGAAAAACATTTTAACCCAAGCTGGTAAAATAAGCTTGGGGGAGGGGTATTTCTTTTTCATCTGTACCCTAGAGTTCAGAGTGGGGAGGCAATCCTGACACACATCTTAGGGATCATAAGCTTTTGTGGGCTAAGATCCACTTCATCAGATGAATGTGGGTCTTAGCCCACGAAAGCTCATGATCCCTAAGATCTGTTAGTCTGTAAGGTGCTACAAGACTCTCTGTATCACAAAGCATATGCACAAAAGGGCACAGTTAAGAATGCAGCAGCAACATTAATTCTGACATTTTCTAACTTCTGAGTTCTTGACTCTGCCACGTTAAACAGCTTTTAACATTGTGTGTGTGTGCGTGTATGCATAGTTAAAAGTGCACATTTACAAGGTGTACAAAACAAACCTATAGCACTGTGTAATCAACCGCTTCCGTAACAACGAAGCAGATCTGTCACTCCATTTTCATTCATAAATATTTTTCTATTCCACCGACACATCCACTATGAGGAAACTCTTTGACTTAATGTTCCTGGGGCTGTTACTTTTGAACTCTTAATCCAGGCTTCAGACAACGAGCGATAACATTCACTCCCCTGTTTCCATCACGAAACAGGGGGCCAGGAGGATTTACAACGATCCTAGCAGACAAGGGCTCCAAGCGCGGGGCTCTGACCCGCCTGCAGCCTTTCAACGGGGACCAGCCCCCGCCGGAGCTCCCCTGGCGACGGACCGTGACACCAGCCAGGGGCCCCATGGGGCAGCCGTGGACGGGGCCTACAACCGCGCGTCACACGGGCCAGGGCCGCGCCCAGCCCCTGCGGGGCGGAGACGGAGGCGGCGCAGCAGGCGGTTGGGCCGCCCCTGGCCGTTCTGGCGGAGTGGGAGGGCGGGAAAGAGGCGGGGCAAGGGCTGGAGCACCACGTGGGGCCTAACGCAGCTGCGTGCGCGCGTGAGGGGCAGGCGCTGTGACTAGTGGGTGAGAGCGAGGCTGAGAGACCGCGGAGCCTGGCTACCGTTCACAGCCCCGCCCTCGCGCGGCGGCGCCTCCCGGACGCCGTAGCCGCCTCGCGCGACGGGAGTTGCGCGACGTCCAAGCCGGCGGCGCGCGAGGGAAATGGCGGCGCCGCTGAGCGTCTGTCACGTTGCCTGTTGCGCGACTCGGGCCGGCGGCGGGGCCGTGTCGTGGGGGCGGGGCGGGCTCCTGGCCTTCGGCACCTGCCGCTCGGTGGCGCTCTACGAGCCCGAGGTGAGGAGGAGGAGGAGGAGGAGGAGGGGCAGAGCTTTAAGGAGCCCGGACCCCGCTTTTTCCCGCCCGCTGTTTAAAGGGTCCGGGGCACCTGGGAGGGGCTGGAGTCCCGGACCCTTTAAATTACCACCAGAGCCCGAGGCAGCGGCTGGGAGCCCCCGGGACTTTGCTGGGATAGCGGCGGCCGCTGGGATCCCTGGGCGCTTCTACAGCAGATAGCTCCGGTGGTGCTTTAAAGGGCCCCGGGGCTCCTGGGCGTCGCTACAACCCCGAGCCCTTTAAATCTCAATTTAAAGGGCCTGGGGATTTAATGGTCCCACCCCCTTGCTCAGGACTCGGTGTACCTGTACGTCCTTTAAGTGACTTTCAGCCCTGGGGACAGGACAGCGACCTCATTCCCCCCTCCACCCCAGTTAACACCACTGCTGTGCCTGCTGGCCTCAGGTGCTCCATTGCGTGGGCCTCACCCCCGTAGCCGCCTTGCATCCTGGCCAGGGTAGGCCCCTGGCTGCTCAACCTCCCCATTACAGCCCAGCGCTGCAGCAACTTGGTTATCAGCTCCTGGGGGTCCCTTTTGTTGCACGTGCTGGCCATGAGCCTCCTCAGTTGCATGTGCAGCAGGGAACTAAGTCTATGGGCTTGGGCTGGGCTGGCAGCACTTACCTGGCGTGGTAACCCACATTATAACCAGGCTAGCTCGGTGTGCATGTGGATGGTCCCAGCCCCACCCTCAGCACCTGCCCCCGTGAGAGCAGCCATTGTAGTGGGAAAACTGTTCTGTCTTAAATTTGCTACCAGCAGTTTAGTATCAGTAACAGCTGCTATCTAACCTGCTCTGCTGCTGTAACAGCTGAAGCAAATTGTAATCAGTATCCATTACTGATGTGTAAAGCTCTTCTTATTTGTTGACTTGTCCTAATCTGCTAAAACTTGATAGTGGTGTGGGATGGAAGCATAATGTCTGCAGCTGCCAAAGAACCCTGCCTGGGGCACACGTGCATCAACCACTTCTTAATTGAGTGAGGGCATTTAAACATCTTTATTTTGCAGCTGCATTTACTGTGCAAACACAACATAGCAAATGAAATACTAGAAACACAGATATTAGTACTAAAACTATTAGCACATACTTACACATATTTTCAATGAGTATTTGTTATTAAAATATAAATTAAATAGCACAGTGACACATCTGTACAATAACAAAGGGAAACGAAGTGCTAAGAGTAATCCAGAGAATCCCAGTAGCAAATAAGACAAGTTTGCGAACTCCTAAGGTACTTTATGCACTCATATAAACTGATATGTGATTCTTTGTTTGTGAAGGGGCATATGTAAAATATTTCACTGAATCAAGCCTCCTGCAGCAGCTCAGGTTATATCAGACTGGGAGGAGCTGCGGTGACTAGGATTGGGATACCTGTGCCTTTAAGAACCCATTGGGAAGCCCATGCTGAGACCTACTGTCCTGTGTGAGGGGAAATGAAAAAGCCTCTTTGATCAAATTAAAAAGTCCCTTTGCCCCTGCACCCTATTTTTGCAAACTGGTGTCTCAGTCCACTCAGGTAACTGTTACCCTCTCTGCCCCTGCCTGTGCTGGGGTTTTGCCCTCTGCCACCCTTTGGCAGCGCTTCACCTCTGGGCTTAACCCCAGCTCCTATTCCCTATCCCTGGTTTTGTCTTTCAGTCCCTATCCGAACCCTGCCTCCATCTGCTTGAACCCACTGGCCAGTCTATTTCCATCTCTTGCTCACCCCCTGGCCACTCCCCTCCTTCAATTCACCTCTTTTGCCTCCTTTTAGCCCCTGTAAAAAGTAGTCTGCAGAATCTGATGCCAAGTAAAGGCAGGGTGAAGAGCTGTGGCTTCAGCAGATGTTACTGAATATGCTCAGTTCATGTGGTACACCATAAGTAGCAAATTAAGTCAGAGAATAGTTTTTCTTCACTCAGCCTTCCTCTGGCTGGGTGTCTTTGTGCTTCTCCCTCTAACTCACTATTCTCGCTTTGCTTCTGGTGCCTAGACTGCCAGCTGCATGGCTGCCCTGAGTGGTTGAAGGACCCGCCTGCTGTTAAAATGCTAAGGTCAAGAATTTGTTTGATCTTTTTTTCTATAACTTGTTCCTTCTTGAACAACCTCTCCAGCACATTGGGACGTTGTCCCTTCTTAAAGCTTTGGCAGTGTGGCTCACCTGCTCTCGTTTTTATAAAACAAACATTTTCTCAAAAACAGTTGGGCAACTAAATGTTTTCTCTCTTTTTTCAGAAAAGAAGAGTAGTTGCTACACTGAATGGTCACACTGGTAGAGTTAATTGTGTGCAGTGGATTCACAACCTAGATGGCTGTAAGTCAGGGGCGGGCAAACTTTTTGGCCTGAGAGCCATATTGGGTTTCCGAAATTGTATGGAGGGCTGGTTAAGGGAGGCTGTGCCCCCCCAAAAAGCCAGGCGTGGCCTTGCCCCAGCCCCCATAAGACCACCCCTGTTTTGTGCTCCCTGATGGCCTCACCGAGATCCCTGCCCCATCTATCCCTCCCGGTCCCCTGACTGTCCCTGGACCCCCGTCCTCTGACTGCCCCATCCAACCCCTCCTCCCATTCCTGTCTCTTCTCCCCACCTTCCCAGGATGGCTGCCCCCCTGGGACTGTGCCCCATCCAACCCCCCTCTCCTTCCTGACTACTCCCCTGGAATTTCTGCCCCCATTCAACCACTCTGTTCCCTGCCCTCTGACTGCCCCAACCCCTACCCACATCCCATCCATTGACCACCACCCGAATTTCCCTGCCTTTTATCCAACACCCCCCACCCCCGCCCCATCCAAACACACACACACCCTCAGCTCCCTACTGTGCTGCCTGGAGCACTGGTGGCACCACACTTAGGGTGACCAGATGTCCCGATTTTAAGGGGACAGTCCTGATATTTGAGGCTTTTTCTTATATAGGCTTCTATTACTCCCCACCCCCATCCCAATTTTTCACATTTACTGTCTGGTTGCCCAGAGCACCAGGACATGCAGCTTTGCCACTGCGCTACACAGCAATGTGAATGTAAACAAACTTGTTTGTCTTAGAGATTGGCTGAACAAGAAGTAGGACTGAGTGAACTTATAGGCTCTAAAGTTTTACATTGTTTGAGTGGTGTTATGTTCCAAAAAAATAAATCTACATTTGTAAGTTGTTCTTTCACAATAAAGAGACTGCCTTATGGTAATAAATAAGCTGAACTGAAAAATACTATTTCTTTTTATCATTTTTACAGTGCAAATATTAGTGATAAAAATAATATAAAATAAGCACTGTATACTTTGTATTCTGTGTTGTAATTAAAATCAATATATTTGAAAATGTGGAAAAACGTCCAAAATATTTAATAAATTTCATCTGGTATTTTATTGTTTAACAGTGTGATTAAAACTGTGATTAATCACAATTCATTTTTAATCTCAATTAATTTTTTTGAGTTAATTGCATGAGTTTACTGCGATTAATTGACAGCCGTACTCCAAACCAAAAAAACTTAAGTTTCTTGAGTGAATGTTAAAATTGGCATATTATAAATATTTTATTTATATAAAACTTGACTGTTCACATAACACTACACAAGCATTAACGTTTATGGTAGGGTGTGTTTTCTTTCTTTTCTTTTTTCTTTTTTTTTTTTTTTACAGATATGCTCAATGATCTGCCTAGTCTTGAATAGCACTTAGGATTCTTAGCTATCACAGCTCTTTTGTTTTTAGGGACATTTTATTTTCTGTAATACACGTTGAGTAGCTTTGTTCTGTGACTGAAATAATGCTTACTTTATAGGAGCAATTAAAAGTTGGTGTTCACATAATTTAAAAAAATATTGTTTTAGCTGCTGAGGCGGAATTAATTTCTGGAGGATCCGATAAACAGCTCATTGCATGGGAAATACAGAATAAGCAGGTAAGCAGAAATATTCATATTGTCTTTTTGAATCATCACTTCATCAATTTGTATTTTCAAGCATAGTACCATGAAATATTTAATAAATTAAATTACTTTTGTCTGCATTTCTGAACTCTTTATCATGCTTTTTATCTCACCTACATTATTGCATTCTTATGTGCCTCTTCCAAGTCTCTCTCTGGACTTTTGCATCAGCATCGTGTTGATATCCTCTGTCACATGATTCCATTTAATCCTATTCTTAAATATCTCTGCTGCAATTCTTTTAGTGATTCATTAAAAAAATATCCATAGACTTATCTAGATTGTTTCAAAGATTTTTGTCTCTCCCTGCTCCAAGCTTCACTCTCTAACATCATGTAGTATACTTCTTTCCCATAATCACATCACTCTCTGCGAGACCCATTTTTCTATAGTTCTGTTTGTCTGGTACAGCATTCGCATATCTCTCTTCACCATTCCCTAGTTGGATCTGGTGAATCCACAACTCGAATACAGCATTTATTTATAGGGGTCCTTATTACCAGAGGAATAGACAAATTGTGAGGAGTGTGGAAAAGATGGTTTGAAGGCTGCAAGGGTTTAAGTTCTTGAATAAGAAGTTATAGCTAACACAGTTCTGAAGTGCATTATGGAATTTCAAAAATTCAATTTTAGTCAGAATCAGTCTCCCACTTGATTGAAAAAAGAGGATTTGAAAAAAGAAATTTTCTCCCAGTATGAGGAGGGCTATGGTCATAATATAGCATGTATTTTGCACAAGAGAGTACAGAGAGGCACTAAATTTACAAAAGCAATTGAAGGAAGATTTTGAAGGAGTTTGACAGATTGCAAGCAGACAGATTGCAGACTTCTCCATTCTCAGGGGAAGTCTCAATTTAGCTAATTAAGCAAAACCTGAAACTAGAACCACAGAAGGATGAAGTAGTAATAATAATCCAAAAAGACAGAGATGCTATAGAACCTTTCTCTTACTTAAATAACATGACTGATCACAAATACAGATGTGAATGGTTGAGCTCAGTACATGAAGAAGAGGCTGAAATGTGACCGATGGTCCTTAAGACAGTGTGTGTTCCTGATCTTCTAGCACTTAGAGATTTCTATCCCAAAGCACTTGTGTCAAGGAGGTTATTGGAGTTGTTTGCATCACAGTGGTAGAAAACAGTAGGAACAGTGGAAAAGTTATAGAAGGTGTAATAATTGAATTCAGAACTTAGTCAGTTTTCAAAAGACCTACACTAAGTTTAGCTAGACCACTGTCAATCAAACACTTGTTTTATATTTGAATTGGTTTTCATGAAACTGTGTAATCGGCTAGATTAAGATCAAGTACCAGGTGTTTCTGTGGGTGGATAACAAATGGTAGGCCTAACTAGCTGTGGGAGAGTGTCTCCCGCCAACATAGAACCAGTGTGGACAGTGTGAAACTTGAGTTGCTGGGGTGTGTGGGAGCTTTTTCAGAATCCTTGAGTGACATAAGTTAGACTGACTTAAGCGGTAGTGTAGATCTGCCCTCAGCTATACTCATTGTTCCAAGTCTCCTTCAGTAATGTACTCTGGATTCTTATGAGCCTTTTGGAAAAGAAACTTCCTTGATAAGTTCTGCAGTTATCATTAAATAGCCTTTTCTAACGATCTCATTATGACCAGGGCTCCGTGTTTGTCACAGAGGTCACCGAAGTCATAGATTCCATGACTTTCAATGACCTCTGTGATTTCCCAGGGGCCAGTGTAGGTGACTCTGGGCCCTTCTCCCCCCCAAGATTTATTCACAGGTATTTTTAGTAAAAATCATGGACCGGTCACGGGCCAGGATTTTTTGTTTATTGCCCCTGACCGGTCCATGTCTTTTACTAAAAATACCATGACTAAATCGTAGCCTTAATTATGACATCTGTAATCTGGCAAGGTTCTCCTTTTAAGAAATACATGAAGATATATTGTAATCAAGTTACCTCTTTGTCATTTTTTTCAAGGCTGAATGTACTTACCTCAGCAAGCTAGCCCACATAAGTTTAGTTTTCATATTTAACCATTACAGCCCTCTTCTAAACCTTGCCAAGAATTTAAATGTCCACATGCCTGAAAGTTTCATGTTTTCTGTTAAGTGTTTTATCTTTATTCTTTGTTTAATCTTATGTAATGTTCTGTCATGTTCAGCTTGTGAAATGCATTCATCTTGAAGGCCATACAGACGCTGTTTGTGCTGTGGATGCTGTGTACCAGACAGATGAGTCAAAAACAGAATTAAATCTACTAATAGCTTCTGCCGCTTCTGACTCTACTGTCAGAATCTGGTCCAAACGAGGTTCAGAAGGTAACTTTCCTTACTGTTAATACTGTAGACCCAATGAGATGGCTTAAAGGCCAGCTCTAAAAATGGATGAATGTATACATGTTAAAGTACCTCTATTACACTAAAGTCTCTGAAGAATCTCTGCTAAAGACAAGGTGTAAGTTGGATTTTGTTTCTTCAGAGCAGTCATTCAGTCAGACCTCTACAAATTCCTTGAAAGCCGGGGGCGTGCACTGATTTAACTGAAGATCTTATTTGCTCTACAGAACCATTGGCATTGATGTAAAATAGAACCCACCCTGGGTCCAGGCCGAATTTGCAAGGATGGTAGTTAGCAAAAACCTCTCTCATATCCGGCAGTGTGAAGTGTTTGGCATTCCCTTTTCCTTGGAGTATGAAGGCACACTAATAATTTTGGCAGCATGCAGGGGCTAGGACTGCACCTTTTTTGGAGTTCTCCAGTGTTCTTTGCCTTTGAGCCCCGGCAGGGGGCAGATCGAGGGTCTCTGCTTGTGGCAGGGCTTTGGGGATTCTTTTCAAGCCTCAAAAGAAAAGTGAGGTAAAAGCAATTTTCCTGACTTGAAATGAAACAAAACAAGCAGTCTCCCATCCCCCCCAAACAAACAGACCAACCAAATAAAGAACAGAGTTTCCTGGACTCCTTTTAACCAGGGGTTCTAGGAGCCGTCTCTTCATGAACTGCTTCTTCCCAGCGGGGAATATCTCGTACCTAGGCAATGCCTGAGGGAAGCAGGAAACACCTTTCTGCTTCTCCGTACTGCAGCTGGGGCCACATGGACCAGGCAGCCTCAGGTGCAGGATCTCCTTGACACAGCAGAGAATGACCAGGAGGCCCACGGAAAGCTAGGTGTGTGTTCTCTCCTCCCAAGCCTTCAGAAGGGGGAAGGTAGCATTCTGGGCCAGCTCGAAGAGACAGTCTGCGTTGAGCTGCTTGATTGGTTGGCTGTCTTCTTTGCATTGGGAATGATGGGTTGCTTACCTCTAGGATGAGTAGCCCGATTTTACAGACAGCATAGCAGACTAGTGTAGCTAAATGTGTGAGATTTTGGTTTTCCATATTAAAGATCTATGTCCTATTTCCAGCTGATGTAACCTTCAGTGACACCTTGCTTAATAATAATGGTTGTGAAGGGTACAGAATTGTTAGCACCAACTGATAGAAGAGTGAGTCTAGAACGTGTGATTTCCTGGTTCCCAGTTGTGGGTTTTTCTTTTCTTTTATTGGGTAGACCCTAGAGGTCGCAATCGGAGATCAGAGCCCCGTTGTAATAAGCACGGTGTGCACACAGAACAAAAAGCCAGTCTATGCCCTAAGAACTTAGTCTTATTATACAAGCTAATCAAATAATAATAGACAACACACAAGCAAAATGTTGAGGTACAAAATTAGACGGTTATGTGGTAGTTTGTTTCTAGTTCTCTCAAACTAGTCACCACCTCCATGCCCCATGTACATCCACCCCAGACAACCTGCACCACTATTTCTCATCCAAAGAGATCTCCCTTTACCCTTTATCACCTCAGAGAAATAACTTCTTCCCTAGACCAGATGAGCAGGGAACTGCCTAAGCAGAACTCCCCACCCCAGAAAACAAATTCCTCATCTTCCCAGGCAAACGTTCTAAATTCTCTACATGTCTCTTCCCCCTTATTGCCACAGTCTAGCAGCAGCAGGGCTGAGCATCTGTTCCTAATCCTGTCCCTGAGATATGGGGGAGATCTTCCCTTAGGTGTTGCCTTTTGTTTAGGGTACTGAGCCATTCAGGCCAGTGCTGGGTCTTTAGGGTGGTTGGGGGAAAGTGTCTCTCATCTCTCTCTCCCCCTCCTGCCACTGTCGCTGCTCTGGTAGAAGACAGGCCGGGTTTCTGCCCTAGTGCAGTGAATACATGCTGCAGTGATGGGGCCCATCCAGAGAGGGATTTAGAACATGCATTGCTATTGCCATACTGCCAAAATTAAACTATATAATATAAGATGCTGTGGGAAATAACTTTTAATAGCTTATAACTCGGATCTCAATGGATTTTACTGGGGCCAGCAAAAGGCACCTCCCTGATTCCATGGAGGTCCCCTGCCAAAGATCAAATGTTTCCTGCAACCAATGGAGGTAACAACTTCTAAGCGGGGTGCATGACTTTTTTTTGTAATGGAAAGTGTTAAGCAACCAAAACATAAGTGTGCTGCCCTCTCCCCCTAGAGCGTTAATTTGATAGAGTGAGTTCAGCATTCTTTACTCTCAATTTTCAGCTAATTGTCTGCAGACCCTGGAATTTGGAAATGGATTTGTTATGGATGTCTGCTTATCCTTCTTGCCTGGCAGTGACGGTAAGTACAGCTACATATCCTGAACACTTAGTCCAGGAGAAATGACACATTTTCAAAAACAAAGTGGTTGATGTGCCTTAAAAAACAGTGTTATCATTTAGCTAATTTTGGACACACACAGTATATGAATAATCATATCTAAATTAACAAGAAACCATCCTGAGCTTCACATCTGAATAGGTTTAATTTGGAGGTTAGTAGTTAGGACAAAGTTGCTTAGTTGTAGTGCTTCCAAAACAGTCTTGATAGAGCATGTATTCTATTTCAGTTTTGTCGCATTGTGAGGCAGAAGTCAGTTATAGATTCATAAAGTTAGGTCAAGATATAAGCCCCCCTGCAATGGTAGGATGTAGGTAAGCTCCTTTCGAAGGAACAGTACCTGCAGCACCCTGAAGAAATTGTGTACATTTCATAGATTTTTTTTTAAAAAAAGACCAAAATGACCATTTAAATCATTTAACTTCCTGCATAACACAGGTCATAGAACTTCACCCAATACTTCATGTCAAGTTATATTATTATTACTAACTATTGTCTGATATTTGTGTTATAGTAGCTTCTAGAAGTCCCATAGGGCTAGGCACTGTATACAGAGTCTGAGACAGTTTTGGCCTCAAGGTTTACAATCTAAGTAGAAAAGACAGAAGAAGAAAGTGTGGCAGAGATGTACCAGAAACAGTGAACAGTGTGATGGTCTGCAAATATCATGTGAGTTCATGAACTTTTTTGTGGGGGTGGGTTTTGTTGGGATTAGATTAGCTAAACAGATTTAGGAGGATATGAGACATTGCAGGGGGTGGGGTAAGGCAATCAGAAAGAAAAATGAGGAGGGCCAGGGGATAGCCTAAGGGAGAAGTGGGACACCTTCTCTACTTCTACTCTAGATTCCCTTGTTTATGCATTCCAGGATTGCATTGGCTCTTTTGGCCAAGCGTCACATTGGTATCTCATGTTCAGCTGATTATCCACAATGACCTCCAAATCTTCGAGAGTCACTGCTTCCCAGTATAGAGTGTCTCAGCCTATAAGTATGACCCTGCGTTCTTTGTTACTAAATGTATACATTTATCTTTAGCCATAGTAAACTGCATATTATTTGCTTGTGCCTAGTTAGTCAAGTGATCCATATCTCTCTGTATCAGTGACCGGTCCTCTTCATTATTTGCCACTCCACCAATTTGTCGTCTCATTTGCAAACTTTATCAGTGACCATTTTATATTTTCTTTCAGGACATTGATAAGTGTTAATTAGTTTAGGGTCAAGAACTGATGATCACTGTTGGTCCATACTGGAGAAGCACTCATTAAAAATTGTGGAAGTGGGTGTGACCTGTCCCCATAACAGCAGTGCAGGGGAAGGACAAGGCCTGTCCCTCCCCAGCCTGGCTGATTTTGGGAAGATCAGATTTCACAGGGCAGGGCTTATTTCATGGTCCAGGACACGTTTTTTTACAGCTGTGAAGTTGCTAGAGCCCTATGTATGACACATTTAACGAGTCAAATACAGTAGACTTGATTATCCAGGACCGGGTTAACCATGTTGTGGATTAACCAGGATGTCAAAAAAAATATGCGTAACTCGCAGGACCAGCTCTGGCTTTGTTGCCACCCCAAGCACGCGCACACAAAAAATACCGCACCAGGGTGCAGGGCAGCCAGTGAACCAACACCCCCTTCCCCCGGCGTAGGGTGGCTGGTGAACCAACCCCCCACCCCTCCCATATTTCCAGTGGGTGGTGATTATCAGGGTTTTTATTAACCAGGATTAATTTTTTCTCTATCATCCTGGATAATCGAGAGTCTACTGTATAGGCATATTTATAGCTGTCTAGTTATGTGTTATTTAACTCTGACATATTTTTTTACTTCAATGCCTTCAGAGCAGACAAGTCAATTTGTTTGGTTACGAAGTTTTCAAATCTTCTAGAACTACATACAAAAATACATTGTGCAGTTTGAAAATGCTGTCATACGCTGAAGGTAGTGCAATATGAAAAGCAATATTTCAGTTTTCACTCTGAATAACTTTAACTCAGTAGATATTTTTTCCTTATATGTATGAGTAGGTGGTTGTTGACATTAAGTTTACAAGGCTGGACAATTACAATAAATTCTTGTGACCTGTCATCTGAATTACTGTCATAAATAATAAAGGGTCTGTGCAGCATATTAGGATAATTCTGTCTTAAAATTCATGCTGTGAAGCAACAGGATAGTTCTTTATTATGGTGGTGCACATATTAGAAATTCTCCTTGTAGTACCCTAGAGGAATAGATCAGTGTAGCACTGTGTATATAAATGAGAAGTAATGAGTCACACTTCAAGATTTAAAATAAAACTTGCAAACCTATAATAGTAGTTTAAAAATGAAACTCAGAATGTACTGTGCTCAGTCTTAAAATCGGCTCTTTCTAAAGGTGATATTCAGGGGTGAAAGTAACTTAAAGGACTTACCAGTATTTCGGAGTTCTGAGGGTGGGGGACCTCTACCGGAAGAGGCGTGGTCTCTACCGGAAGAGGCAGGGCCAGCTTGGTAAGTGATTTAAAGGACCCCAGGCTCTGGCTTCTGCTATGCTCTGGGGCCCTTTAAATTATCTCTGGAGTCCTGCTGCTGGAGCCCTGGGGTATCAGCGGTGGGGCTCCAGTGGTGATATAAAGTGCCCAAGGCTCCAGCCACCGCTACTTCCCTGGACCCTTTAAATAGCCCCTGGAGCCCTGCCACTGCTACCCCAGGGCTCCGTCAGGTTCTGGGGGCTATTTAAAGGGCACAGGGCTCCCCCTGCCTCTACTGTCCCGAGCCTAGGGGACGTACCGGCTTACTTTCACCTCTGGTGATATTCCATGTAAGGCTTAATATTGAAATGTAAATAACTGGATATTAAACCTTGTGCTTTATTGTAAAGATACCCTTTTGTTTCCATAGTTAAGGCTGAGTTTAAGCTTGTATTTAAAGCAGGGAAACATCATTGTAATGTGGAAATGATATAGCATATGTTCCACAGCTTAAAGAACTTCCTCAAAATGTAGAAATGAATTTTCATATACATTTGTTAATTGAGGTATAAGCATTTTAAAATATCCTAAAAATTCTAAAAAGGGGATAAGTCCATTTTTAAAACCAATGGATAAAGAAATGCTTTGGGTTTTTTTGTTTTTGTTTTTTGTGTGGGCATAGGCATGTGCAAACTGACTTGCCTCTAGACTGTATCAAAAACTCAGGCATGCAATAATGAAAAATTATTAATTTGTTAATTTTTGAATACTAGTTATAAATGTTTTGGTCTGTTCTGCAATGATTAAGGTTCAAAATCTATCATTATGATCCAAAGTTTTATAAAAAAAATTTCTCACTATGTTGGTAGTTGAGGAAACCTTGAAAACTTGAATAGAGTATAAACTGGTGCATCTAGTGGTGGTGTCTGCTTGAATCTGAAACAATATCACACAGGCTTGGTTGCCCCTTTTTATATAAAGGTTAACTCTGAAACCTACTGGTAACTTAAATGTCATCATTAAGTCTCACTGGTGATCTTTTTGCCAGAAACAGTCAGTTAATGTGACAAACTGAGATGACTAAGAATTTAAAACATTAGAGGACAAGATGTCTTTTATAAATCTATCGAGCCATTGTGGTGCCTCCATGCCAAAGCTGAGCTGACATCTGCATCTTGTCCAAATTTTATAGTACTTTTTGCATGGATTTTCCATTAAAATAAAATCTCTTGACTTTATGCCAAGAAATTTATGGAAGTCCCAATTTTTTCCACCTTTTTTATCCACTATTCTGATATGTTCAAAGAATCCTAATACATTCGAGAAGCATCTGGTGGTTTGTCCTTATAATATCATCTGTGTTATAATTCGGTTTTTACTTATTTCAGTCAGTTTACTTGTTGTGGTACAAAATTTAGTAACATGTTACTTGCAGAATTACCTCTGTCCATTTTCTACATTCTGATCTCCTAGTACAGTAGCTGATTTTAATGAGCGAATACTTTTGCTAGCATCTCAGGACTCTTTGATGGATAACATCTAGGCCTGCTGACTCATTGTTCCTTAACTCATCAGCTAATTCCAGCCTTTAACTTTTGCCTTTAACATCTCAGTCTCTGGCAGTTCTTCATTGTTATGACTTGAAAAGAGTAAGGCTGTAGTTGGTGTTTCCCTATTGTAATCTGTAATGAAGACTGATACAAAGAAATCATTTGGCTTCTCTGTAGTGCTATCCTCAGTCATTATTTCCTTAACTCCCTATTGCAGCAGATTTACACATTTAGTCGTCTTCCTGCGTTTCATAATTTTAACAAATGTCTTATTTATTTTTATATCTTTAGCTACTTGTGCTTCATATCTATCTTCACCCCCCACTCTCCTTGAATATTACTTGATGTAACGTATGCTTCCTTTGGTTAGCTGCACTTCGGTTGGCCTTCCGTTTTCTGAAGGCTCAATAAGGTCTTGAATCTTACTGCTTAGTCATTGGTTTTCTACTTGTCTTCCTGGTTCCTTTTTTTAAATTTAAGGGATTGAACCCAACGTTTGTGTAGCGGAGGAACTATATGAAGAATACCTTTCTACAAACTTTTCAGAAATAATCATGCCTGGTGTCACAGTTCAGGGCAACTGCACCTGATGCAAGGACATCAACTTTTAGGGCTTGTCCTCACTTGGTGCTGCAGAAATCGGTCTTTTGGCGATTGATTTATCGTGTCTTGTCAGGACGCGATAAATCGATCGCCAGCGGCGCTACGGTCGACTCTGGAACTCCAGCTCGCTGGGAGGAGTAAGCCGGAGTCGACGGGGGAGCGCGCCGCTGACTGCTGCCGCCGTGAGGACTGGAGGTAAGTCGGCTGTAGAGACGCCGACTTCAGCTACGTTATTAACGTAGCTGAAGTTGCGTATCTACAGTCGATCCCCTGCCCTAGTGAGGACCAGGCCTTAGACTTCTGGCTCTCTGCTGTCACTTCTCAGGGAAAGAGATGTACATCTCTCTCCCTCCTGACCAGCCTATTTCCAGGTAGTGCAGTTTCCTGCCTATACTGTGTTATTCCCAGCAAGCTAGACTCCCTAGACCGGGGGTTTTCACAACAATTTTTGTTGGCCTCAGAGTGCGGCCATCAGCTCTCACTGGTGGCCCCACTGACACTTTTTCCTAAAATATTTAATTAACTTTCGGAAAAACAATTAAATATGCACAGACACACATCCAGATCATTGTCATTTATATTTGTAGGGTTTTTTGGCAGACTCAATAATAAAAATGCTGCCTTCCCCTTTGGGGGTGATATTTGTTAATATCGCAGCACACTTAGTAGCTACCTGGAAGGCTATGAAAAATGATAAGTGATATTAGCAAATATACAAGTATCACTTTTCACAGATAGCTAGTAAGTCTTTTGTGAAAAGCGATACTTGCATGTTTGAAAAGATCACTTTTCCCAGCAAACCTCAGGACCAGGTAAGCTCTGGATGGCGGAGGTGGAAGTTGAAGGGGCAGGCATTAGGGGCCAGAGGCGATGGTGTGATGGATGTGGGGCTGGGGAGGCAACGGGGGCCAGGTGTGATGGAGATGGAGATGAGTCCCATTGTTGCATGGCCAGCACCAGGTATCTGCTGTCATGTGGCCAGGCTCTGGCTCAGTGCCTGTGGCTGGAGCCTGGCCCTGGGGACAGGAACTGTGTGGCTAGAGCCAGGTATTGGAGCCTGCTGCCGCACAGCCAGAGCTGTGGGTCAGTGCCCGGGGCCAGTGCCTTCTGCTGCACGGCCGGAGCTCAGTACTGGGTGCCAGAGCCCAGGGCTGCGTGGCTGGAACCAGGAATCCACTCCCGTTGCTGTGTGACTGGAACCAGCACATGTTGCTGCGCGACCAGGGCCAGGGCTTGGCGCCAGGGCCAGGGCTTGGCACCAGGGCCAGCTCCCACCGCCGCGTGTCTGGAGCCCGAGAACAGAGCAGTGGGTCGGCGCCTGCTGCCATGCAGCTGGGGCAGGGGATCAGCGCCAAGGGCTGGAGCTGTGGGTTGGTGCCTGCCACTGCGCAGCTGGAGCCGGGGGCCAGCACCTGCTTTCACCTGGCTGGAACCAGGAGCAGGAGGCTGAAGCCCTACAGCTGGGGGCCAACGCCTCATGGCTAGAGCAGAGGCGAGGGAGGTCAGTACCCACTGCCCTGCGGTTGGAGCCTGCAGCCTCATGGCCAGGCTCCTGCAGATTCACCGCTAGAGTCTGCCGCCCAAAACCCGTCCCCCTGAGGTGAGTCAAGAACTGACCTTGCTCCTGCAGCGTTGTACCCCAGGTACATCCAGGAGCAACAAGGAGGGAGTGGGAGGGGTTCATGCCCCCCCAGTCACCTCTCTGGAGGCCTAGTGGCCGTACAAAACCCCCCTGGTGTCCGTATTTGAGTGACATTGGCCAGTATCTGTGCTTTGCTTTCTCCTCCGAGGCTATGAACAGCATAATTACCCACAGTTATAAGTTACCACACAGCTCTTTTTAAATAAGCACATTTGGTGAAAGCATTACAGAGGAAATGTATTAAAAACAATAAGAACTTGCACACATGCTTAAATGACCGGTTGGTCATCCCACCCCCAACCTTGGGGTCTGGTGCTAGTGTTAGTCCTTCCAAGTCTTCCCTAAGGATTGGGACCCCCTTTGGACAGAAGGGCCTGTCTGTTTTCTGGATTAGAAAGAAGCTCTTGAATCAGCTCACACAATTTCTTTTCTTGTCTGTTGGTCTCTGGAGAATCAAGATTGAACCAGTATGCCACTCTTCAGGTGGTGGTACCTCTCTGAAGGTGTTACAACCTGAGTGGATTTGCCAAATCACCCCTTACTTCTCTTAGTTCTTGGATGACTCTGGTCTCCTCACTTATGGAATTACCTACAATTTCTAGTCTATAATATGTAAACTTCATGTGTTAAGTACGACTGGGTTTAAAAAAGAATTAGATAATTTCATGAAGGATAGGTCCATCAATAGCTATTAGCCAAGATTGTCAGAGATGCAGATTCTTGCTTGGCGTGTTTGTAAACATCTGACTGCTGGAAGCTGGGGCTGGATGATGGGGTGGATTTCTTGATAAAAGTGTCCTGTTCTGTTGACGACTCCTGAAGCATCTGCTACTAGTCACTGTCAGAAGATAGTGTGATGGGTTGGATCCCATAAACACCCTGGGGCTGCCAACTGATGTGCCAAGACTGCTTCTGCCCCTGCTTCCTTGCCCTGCCAGCTTGAGACTGCAGAGACTTGCCTGGCTTGAGCCAGACCCTCTAGCCTGCTGCAAACCCAGATCCAGGTCTGAAACCACGTCCACTGACAGCTGTAGGCTTACCTGGAAGCAGCTTTAAAAATGTTCCTGTCTTTAACACTCAGATGCTCAACTCCCAATGGGGTCCAAACCCCAAAGAAATCCGTTTTACCCTGTATAAAGCTTATACAGGGTAAACTCATAGATTGTTCACCCTCTATAACACTGATAGAGATGCAGAGCTCTTCCCCCCCCCTCCAGTACTAATACATACTCTGGGTTAATTAATAAGTAAAAAGTGATTTTTATTAAATACAGGAAGTCAGATTTAAGTGATTCCAAGTTATAACAGACAGAACAAAGTGAATTACCAAGTAAAATAAAATAAAACATGCAAATCTATCTCTAATACAGTAATAAAACTGAATACAGACAGAATCTCAGCCTCCGAGATGTTTCAGTAAGCTGCTTTTTACAGACTAGTCTCCCTCTAGTCTATGTCCAGCAATCACTCACATCCCCCTGTAGTTACTGTCCTTTGTTCCAGTTTTTTTCCAGTATCCTTGGGGATGGAGAGGCTCTCTCTTGAGCCAGCTGAAGACAAAATGGAAGGGTCTCACAGGAATTTTTATATACTTTCTCTTCTCCGTGGACACCTCTCCTTCTAAATGGAAAAACACCACGTTTAAGATGGATTTCAGGTGACATGGTCACATTTCCTGTGAGACTCCAAGTCTTCATTCCTCCCAGCCTAACTCACAGAAAGTTAACAGAGCCATCCACAGTCAATTGTCTTGGTTGATGGGTGCCATCAAGATTCCAAACCACCATTAATGGCTCACACTGTGCATAATTACAACGGGTCCTAAGTTATAGTTCATATTTCTAGTTTCACATACAAGAGTGATACATTTATACAAATAGGATGACCACACTCGGCAGATTATAAAATTTGTAATGATACTTTACAAGAGACCTTTTGCATGAAGCATACTCCAGTTACATTATATTCACACTCATCAGCATATTTTTATAAAATCATATATAGTGCAATGTCACAGATAGCATACAGGAGGACTAAATGGGCCATTGGTTTTACCCAGTATGGCCATTATTCATGGTGTTTAAGATCTCCCAAAGATATTGCAGGAAATTGCCATATCTGTCACAACTGGACTTAATAGAGGTACATTGGAGATCTAAATTAGAGATACTTGCCCTTCAGCCTCCCAATATTTGTAGCAGATATTATATATGTACAAGAACTTTCATTTTAGATCCTTTTAAATAAGTCTTTTACTTCTTTGAAGTTCTTACTCATCTTACATAAAGAGCATGAAGTGGCTGAGTTAGAAAGTGACAAAGTATCCATTATATCATTCACTTATATTTATGGTTTCATCTTGTGCCCGTTTTTTCTTTTACTAAAGATCACAGAATGCTAAAGTCACAAGATTTAATAACAAACAATTTTTTTTCTTTTCTTGCAGTGCCAATATTGGCTTGTGGTGACGATGACTGCAAAATTAATTTGTATATTCAACAGAATGGGCAGGTAATTATTGCTTCATATCCTGTCTTGAAGTAAAATATTCATTCTTTTCTGCTTCATTTCTTTTGATGTGTGCTGCTATTCTTTTTGGCTTCTTCTATAACTGCTATCTCTCCCTAGATAGCATTCACATAATAACAGCTTTATTTAAATTTTGTTTCAGGTATTTAGTTTTCCTGCATAGCTAATAACGGATAACACCAAGGAGGCTGAGGTGTTTCATGCCCAGTTTGATTCTGTCTTAACTAGAACAGTTAGTTGTGACCAGATGCTTAGCATGCTTAATACACTGCTTAATACACCAGATGCTTAGCACACTTAATACTAAAAACAAGGGGCAAATAACACAATCCAGAATGGGGGAAAAACACTGGCATGAAAAGGATATAATATATAATATCTGGGGTGCTCGAGGAAGCTAGATCTGCCCAGGTTACCATCACAGGATGGTAGGGGCTTTAGGTAAGACAGAATGTCATGTTAACTGTTTTAAAAATCCTTTTTCTTGAAACGCTTTGTTCCCACTGGTCAGTAAACAATACGTTAGTTTTAAGAAGGCTGTCTCCTCACTATGCTCACCACTGATCACAGACTCTCAAAGAGAAGAACGGCAGGTGGTGAACCCAGTTGAACATGCTGGGAAATGCAGTTGATACTCTGGGTACTGTAGTCCAGGAGCATGGGCTGAGAATGGCAGAATTCCACTCCAGAAGAGGTAATGGTGGCCTGAAACCTTAGAGGACACAGAAAGAGGACAGAGATGCAACTAGCTCTGTAACACTGACAAGTATTTCATAGGTTCTCTTCTGTGCTGGACGTTACCTCCTGGGCTTGTGCTATAGTTACTGCCTTGTTGTAGGGTACTCATTTAGGTGTTTAAAAAAAAATCCAATCAGCAAGTTGCCTCTGTGAGTGCTGGTGGGTATAAATACCCCAAAGGTGAGTAGTCAGATTGTTGGATTCCCTTTTATGAACAGACAAATTTTTAGTTAAGAACAAAATTTTCCAATTTGGAGTGCTTTCAAAAGTCTTTTCAGTGACTTAATGCTTTTTATCTATACATCTATGTAATGTTAAGGCTGTGAATTGTAAAAACAGAAAAGCAAAGAAATGTTGATTAGTGAGAGAAGATGGTTACAGGAATGTCATAGACTATATAGGTAGTTATCCCTTCTATTGGGTATGTGTACATATCAACATAATAAATATAAACAGTTATGGTTAATGCCCCTGCTGCTGTTTCACTCAGACAAAACTCCTGTTGAAGTCTTCTAAGTGTAGGTTTAACCTCTGAGATTACAGTATTTGCAATTTTTTCCTAAAAGATTTAAAAAAGAAAAGAAAAGAAGTTTGTAAGGAGAAAATCCCCTCTATCTGCCCATCTTTCTTCTTTAGAAAACTGAGATTAGATGATCTGCTAAAGCTACTTGTTGGCTATGGCCTCATCAAAAGGGCCCATACAAGAACACGGTTTTGGACAATAAGGCCTTATTTTTCAGGTACTGATCATCCATTTAATAGGAGTTGCAGGTGGTCCACACGTCTGAAGAGTAGGAGTAGGAGTTAATTGTCCAAAGGCATGGTATGCATGGTAGGTAAGACTATTGGACATTGAAGTTCTGACTTCTGTGGTGTAATGATGATTTCTTTTTAGTTTCAGAAAACACTCATCCTCAGTGGCCATGAAGATTGGATAAGAGGCGTTGAATGGGCAGTCTGTGGTCAGTATGAAAGTCCAATAAAACATGTAATGAGGCAGAGAGTTGAAGATTAGAAATAAAAGACAACCATTTGATCTCCATTTTTCATCCCATTCATTTGTTAGATTGCAGTTCCCGGAAGGCCGATGTCATTGAAGGGATTAGCTGTTAGGTGGAGGAATATTTTAGCATACCACTGCCATTTTACTCCAGTATTCACTATTCTCTAATATATTTATATTCTCTGATACTTCTATGACCTATTTTCTGTAGATCTTTTTTTCAGCTGGCACTTCTGATTATAGTCTATCTGGGTCACTTTATGGAACAACATTCCTCAGGCTAAACAATATAATGCAAAGTAATACAGAAATTGAATTGTCTCAGGTAGCCAGAATACAGGGATGCCTTACAGGTCTTTATATTACAATGGTATGGTTATTTCCTGCACTCTGATTGCAGTGGGATTGGTTTGCATTTGTATATTTCTCAATCACACAATATACAAATCTATTTCTAACCATTGTTTTCTCTGCATCCATCACCTTGTCTTGCCCTGCCTGGTTTTTAATGTGCCAATCTTAGTGGCATTTGAACTCAAACAACAATTCTTGACCCAGCAACTTGTCCCTTGGTAACCCTGTGCTCCTTGTTCCTGAGAATGGTGAGTCAGCCCCAGTTTATTTTTAAAAATTAAATTAATTTTAGGAACTTCCCTGCTTCCTCTTTCTCCCCTTGTAAGAGTAGCGCAAGTTGGTGGGAGATTCCACTACTCCTCATATTCAGCCTTTGAATAACAGATTACAAACATTACTCATTTTGTAGAAAATGTAGGGGAGAGGCAACAGGAGGAAGGGAATTCTTGAAATGTATTAATTTAAAAAGATACTCGCGAGTGGGGACTTATCCTTCCTAGGCAGCGTGGAAGGTGAAAAGGTCAAGGGTACAGGAGTGAGAAGCACATCTCAGAATAGTAACTCGTGGGTTTTCTTCCTGAGTCAATATCCAATGTATACCTGACCGATGAACTGTGAGGCTGAAGTTTTAATATTGTAAATCCCAGAATATGGCTGTTACCATGTAAGTGAGGCAGGACCCAGAAGAACGGCCATACTGGGTCAGACCGAAGGTCCATCAAGCCCAGTATCCTGTCCTCTGACAGTGGCCAATGGCAGGTGCCCCAAAGGAAATGAACAGACAGGTTATCAAGTGAGCCATGCCCTGTCACCCAATCCCAGGTTCTGGCATGCACAGGCTTGGGACACCATTCCTGCCCATCCTGGCTAATAGCCATAGATGGACCTATCCTCCATACTCTGTCTAGATTCTTTTTGAACCCCGTTATAGTATTGGCCTGCACAACACCCTCTGGCAAGGAGTTCCAGAGGTTGACAGTGCATTGCATGAAAAATACTATTTTGTGTTTGTTTTAAATCTGCTATTTATTAATTTAATTTGGTGGCACCTTGTTCTTGTATTATGAGAAGGAGCAAATAACACTTCCTTATTTACTTTCTGTACACCACTCATGATTTTATAGACCTCTATCATATCCCCCGTTAGTCACCTCTTTTCCAAGCTGAAAAGTCCCAGTCTTATTAATCTCTCTGCATATGGAAGCCATTTAATACCCATAATCATTTTTGTTACCCTTTTCTGAACCTTTTCCAATTCCAATATATCTTTTTTGAGATGGGACAACCACATTTACACGCAGTAGTCAAGGTGGGTGTATCATGGATTTATATAGAGGCAATATGATATTTTTTGTCTTATTATCTATCCCTTTCTTGATGATTCCCAACATTTTGTTCGCTTTTTTGACTGACCCTGCACATTGAGTGGATGGTTTCAGAGAGCTATCCCCAATGATTCCAAGATCTCTTTCTTAAGTGATAACAGCTAATTTAGCCTCCATCATTGTTTATGTATAGTTAGCACTATGTTTTCCAATGTGCATTACTTTGCATTTATTAACATTAAATTTCGTCGGCCATTTTGTTGCCCAGTCATCCAGTTTTGTGAGAGCCTTTTGTAGCTCTTCACAGTCTGCCTGGTACTTAACTATCTTGAGTAGTTTTGTATCATCTGCAAATTTTGCCATCTCACTGTTTACCCCTTTTTCCAGATTGTTTATGAATATGTTAAATAGGACTGGGCCCAGTACAGACCCCTGGGGGACACTACTATTTAACTCTCTCCATTCTGAAAACTGACTATTTATTCCTACCCTTTGTTTCCTATCTTTTAACCAGTTACCAATCCATGAGAGAACCTTCCCTCTTATCCCATGACGGCTTATTTTTCTTAAGAGCCTCTGGTGAAGGACCTTGTCAAAGGCTTTCTGAAAATCTAAATACACTGTATCAACTGGATCTCCTCTGTCCTCATGCTTGTTCCTCCCCCATCCCCCCAAGAATTCTAGTAGATTGGTGAGGCATGATTTCCTTTTACTAAAATCATGTTGACTATTTTCCAACAAATTATGTTCATCTATGTGTCTGACAGTTTTGTTCTTTATGATGGTTTCAAATGGTTTGCCTGGTACTGAAGTGAGGTTTACCAGCCTGTAGTTGCCAGGGTCACTTCTGGAGCCCTTTTTAAAAATTGGTGTCACATTAGCTATCTTCCAGTCATTTGGTACAGACGCTGATGTAAATGATAGGTTACAGATGACAGTTAGTAGTCCTGCAATTTCACATTTGAGTTTCTTCAGAACTCTTGGGTGAATACCATCAGGTGCTGGAGATTTATTACTGTTTAGTTTACCAATTTGTTCCAAAACCTCCTCTAATGACATCTCAATTTGGGACAGTTCCTCAGATCTGTCATCCATGAGTCAGTGTGTTCTAATTTGCTTGGTTGTGTTAAAATGTTAGAATAAGTTGACATTGGAATAAAAAGAACAATAGTGTTCATAATACTGTTTGCAGAGGGAAAAATAAAAAGTGTATGGTGTGGCGAAGGGTGATAAGAATGGAAGAAGTTAATCTTGATAAGTCAGAAGGAAATGGTGTGTGACTTAACATTTTTATTGTGTTATTTTTTTTGAACAGGCGGGGATCTTTTCTTAGCAAGCTGTGCTCAAGATTGTCTGATAAGAATCTGGAAAGTGCAGGCAAAATCAACATCATCTGTGGAAGTCAAAGATGATGACTCTATAAGGCTGAAGGAGAACACTTTTACTGTGAAACATAAAAGTGAGTAACAACTGAAATGCTCTCTCTGTAGCTATTCCTTCTTCCTTCCAGTGTAGTGGTTATTGCTTTCAGTAGGGATAATAGGAATTCTGTCTGTTATAATTTTATTCCTATGCTAGAGGAATTAAAGACAAATTCAATTACAGTAATAACTCTTGCTCCTCAGCAGCAAAAAATGTAGTAAATGTGTTTGTGTTTTAGAAGCATTGACTGTGTACAGTGTCTGATTTATTGCAGAAATAGTACATCAGTGAAAAATTTCAATAGAGGTCGTCTGTTTAACTATAAATATTCTAATCATAGCCTATGGTTTTAAGGCATGTATTTGTTTTATTTACAGTAAACTGTTTGTTATGCATTTTCTCTCCAGTTATCAGACAAATGTGCATCGTAAGCTTTTTTTTAAATTAATAAGATTAATAAGTCTTTCATATTAATAAGATTTAGTTACACATGTGCCTTTAAAGGTAAAAAGAGGGAATTGTATGTATTTATTATTTCAGTGTTTTTCGGATAATTTAACAGGCTGTGTAATCATAGGTAAAGATAAATTATGTCACGGAGGTCATGCAAGACAGTTCTCAGCCACAGTTCCCAGCTGCTGGCCCTGTAGCCCCAACCTGCCTCGCATGATGGGAGTCCTGTTCCCCCCCGGCTCCAAGGCCCCCACCTCCTTGGTCTCTCATCCCCCTCTATTGTTTTTTGTAAAAGTCACCGACAGGTAGTCTTTTGTGTTTTTTCAGTTTTTACTGATTTTTCAGTGATAAATTACTAGGTTTTTTATTAAAGGAGTTGAGTTTTTACAGATTTACACCCATTTATCAATCCACTGAGTATTTTTTGGGGACTTATTTTTGTTAAACAAAGCTTTATGCGATTGTTTTGTCCTGCCGCTCTGAGACTAAAGCAGTTCTATGACGTAAAACACAGAACACGCACACAGTGGAGGTTGGAAAATCAAACTGTTAATACTGCACTATGATTGGCTCATGAAGAGATGCTGCCTGCCTATTTCTTTGCATCTGTTTAGTGTGGCTCTGAATTTAAACAAGCAATTCTCCATAAAGATATGGAATGTCCCCTGTCCGCCCAGTTACCTCTTTTAGTGCCAAACTCCTTACAGGATTGGATGGATGGGCCTAGATTCTTCTGAATCCCCACACAGCCAGTCCTGCTCTTTCTCTGCGTGGCTCCAGACTATCCCCAAAATTTTTTCTCTCACCCCCAGGGCTCCCAGGGGGAGTATCTCACTCCCTATCAGCAGGCTAGCTCTTCTTCCCAGGCTTCCTCTTGTCAGTCATTTGACTCTACCCTTTCCTCTGAGCAGGAATGCCTGCAATCCTTCCCCAAACCAGCAAGGCCCCTTATTGCTCTATGTAATGTCTCTCCTCTCTCCTTCTGGGTTGTTTAGCAGATTGAGTCTGCCCTTGGCTCCCTCTTCCTGCCAGGGGCAATGTGTGTGTCTCTCTCTCTGAACTTTCACCATGCTGAGCCCCAGGAACCCTAGGTAAGCTTGTTGGGGCTTACAGCTAGATAAGGTTAAAAGGTAAACATGGAGGGATCTGTGCCTGAATACCAACAAGAAAGTCAGTGCTTAGAAATTTTCAAGAAAAGTAAAGACGGAAGTGAAGAGGATGCATTGTGCTGCGAGTACTGCAGCATTGAGGTCAGTGCTCATGTTGACAGAACAAAGGAATGTGTTGAAAGTAAGCGACACAAGAAACTTTGGGATGAACAGTCAAAATCAGGAGCTTTCACTGGGCTTTAATGAAAGAGAGGACACAGCACAATTGTGTCAGTGAATTTGTGTGCGCTCTTTGTTTCTCTGGACAACTGCTGTTAATTGCAAAGAGGCCTATTGGTGACTTTGTGTAACAATACTGTCCAGCAGCCAAAGCCTTACTAATGCAGACAACCTCACTCATAAGTAACTGAAAGAAAATGACGATGCTTTAATATCTAAACTGATGGAAATGTGGCATCTAGTCTGATTTTTGACAAGTCTCCTGATGCTTTGGACTATCTGATTCTTGGTCTTTTGTTTTTTGATTTCAAAGCATATAAACCCGCGGTGTTTTGTGCTGGTATGACATTCATCCCCTGTTCTGACATCCAGTTGGTTGACGCAGCAATAACTGATATGTTTGAGATGTACCAACTAACTTGGGGAAATGTGGCTATAACTAACACAGATTCTGCTTCCTACATGGCTAAGTTTGCCTGGGAAATTTAACTCAGTCAGAAACCGGAGCTGCTACATATTACCTGTTCTGCTCATCTGATTAATGTTTCACTGTCAGCATTTAGTGCTACAGACGAAATGAAAGATGTGAAATCTTTCATCATTGGGTTCAGGGCTGTTTTCAAGTATAGGAACAAGCTGATGGCTTTGTTTTACATGTTGCGAGTTGAGGGCAGTGCCAACTGCTGATTACCTTTCCCTGTTGTGCCACATAAGTTGAAGAGTTTGTATTTCGCTGTCTGTCGTGCAAACAACGTTTGGACAGTGCTACTGCGTCTCCTAGATCACCCTCAGTTTGTTGGTTATAAAGCAGAAACTCTGAAGAGGCTGGCAAATAACCAAAATGACCACCAGATTCTGTGCACCAAGGTGATGTTTATTTTGAAAACTTGGAATCATTTTATGACCCACAGAAAACTACCCTCAGCATATTTGGCAATACTGACATTTACCAGATCCTGAGAACCAAAATCTCAGCTGAACTGAGCGCAAAAACTGCAGGAGAAACATACAGCGAGAAAACCCAGCTGTTTATGGAAATCCTGGAACATGAAAGCCAAATAAGCATTCAAAACCTTCAGCATAACGCTAGGCGAGAAATGTGAGATGACCATGACCCGTAACCTGAACCCTGAAGTGTTGGTGCTGAAGATGCTTTTTGGTACATCATCCAGGTCTTGCACGCCTTCCTCAAAGTGAATTTTGCAGCAGACTATGACCATTACTCCAGAGCATTTCTACCATTTTCCACTAAAGAAAAAATGTCAAGTCCGAAAGAGGAATTTACTACTTGAACGTTCCTCACTCTGATAATGTGAAAATGGATGTGCTGGCTTTTTGGAATAGTCATCAAAACACACTTCCCAACTTCAGCAGAGTGATGTGGCGAGCTTTGAATGTACCCCTTGGATATACGGATGCAGAGTGCATATTTTCAAAGTTGGCCTACCTCCAAGACAGCAAAAGACTCAACATGAGTGAGAATACTTTGAAGTTAATTATGTGTGCGTACACAAACCAGGGTTTCTGGAAAAACTACTAGCTCTGAGAGAGACCAAATATACCTTTGTGCATTAAAAAAGTTTCTAATATACTATAGTAAAATGTGTATATTACAAAAGTTTTCTTTTCATATCTTTTTTTCCCCTCTGTTTTTCAAGTTTTTTATTTTTAACCTGATTTTCATTCTTTTTTTAAACAAATAAAAACTGAAAATGCAGAACACTACAGACAGGTCACAAGCTGCCATGATTTTATGTTTATTGCCTGCGACCTGTCTGTGACTTTTACTAAAAATAACCTTGACAAAATCTTAATCTTAATCATATGAGTTCAGAAGCTATTCTTCACACTTACAGTATCACAGAAAAGAAGCACAGCAGCTTCTATAGATGTGTGGCTTTCTGTGGGCCCCTGTTCATTTGTATAATTCTGCTTTGTCTCTAGTTCTGCGTCCCAGAGAGAATTTCCGGGAGGTGATTCCATTTATCCTTGTGGTTGACTGAGATCCACAGGAATAATGGAGACATATCTCCTCTCCCCCATGTTTTGGCCTGCTTGTGATCCCTAGGGTCTCCCACACCAATGGCAACATTGCTGTTGTCCCTCTTATACTGCACTGAACAGTTATTTCTCAGACTTCGTATACAACCATATATACAGCTGAGCTGTGTGGAGCTCAGCTCTTACAGAGCAGCCTCAGAGAGGATAAAGAAAGCTACGTTATTGAGAGGAAACTAGTGTAGCTTGCTTTCCCTAGTGCAGTGTTTCCCTATATATGGATTGTGCCTCGTAGCAAAGGGGATGTGAACAGAACTCTCAACTGTTTTCCAGAGTCTGTGCTTTCATTTAAAAAAAAAAAAAAAAAAAAAAGTCTATAGCTCTTACATAGACTTGACCAAATTTGGTCTTTTTTACTAGTATTTCAGTGGTTAATATCAATGATTTTAAAGCATTTTAATTTTTTTTTATTTATTTAAATTTTCAGTCATGGGAAATTATGGGGTGGGGTCAGACAATAGTCATTTAGCAGTAGACATTGAAATTCAAAAAGTTAAAGCGTGTTATTACAATTTATTTGTAATAGTTCACTTAAATATCCTTAAGTTCTCAAATTCATTTTTCTTACTTTGCCTATCTGTACATTTCAATTATTATTGATATAAATATTTTTTGCCATTTTTATATATGGTGAAATCAACATTTACTGATCTGAAAAAAGTTATCCTTCCAAGCATACTTTTATGGTTATGAATAAAATGTCAAAAACATAACATGAATGTAACCACTGCAGTGATCTCATGTTGAGTGTACAGAGATCCTGAACAGAGTTCTGCCCTGTTATTTTCAGTAGATGCTAACTCATATGCGAATGATGATTCCTTAAATGTCAGTTTTGTTAATTATTTTACGGCTCAACAACAGAAAAGAAAAGTAATATATTATGAACATGCACTTTGAGAAGTACTGAGCTATGTGTTCTTTCACAGTAAAGAGATTGCACTACAGTATTGTCTGAGGTGAACAAAAAAATTTGATTATCTTTTACTTTGTAATAGGGCTGTAGATTAGTCGCAGTTAACTCACACAGTTAAATCAAAATTAATTGCTATTAAAAAAATAATAATTACAGTTTTAACCACACTTCTAAACAATAGAATGCCAATTAAAATTTATGAAATATTTTTGGATTTTTTCTACATTTTCAAATATATTGATTTCAGTTGCAACACAGAACCTCACTTTACACTTCTCACTTTATATTATTATATTTGATTACAAATATTTGCACTGTAAAAATGATAAAAGAAACAGTATTTTTCAGTTAATCTCATACAAGTACTGTAGCGTAATCTCTTTAACATGAAAGCGCAATTTACAATGTAGATTTTTTGGGAGGGGTTACGTAACTGCACTCAAATACAAAACCATGCAAAACTTTAGAGCCTACAAGTCTACTCAGTCCTACTTCCTAACTAGTCCTACTAGTACTAACTAACTCATACAGAACTCTTCACCTAACAAGAGAGACGAAGTGAATTATGGTATAAACATGTTTACACATATTTAACATTTTGCAGAAGTTCGACTTCTGAGCTTTGGAAACATGTTTATGGAGATTATAGCCAAAATTGATTAGTCTTCTTACATAGAGTTTTATAAGGGGAGAAGTATAACATTTGAAAAAATCCCAGAGATCTGCCCTGATGCAGAAGAGAGGTTCATTATGATTTCCTTTATGTAGGATGCTAAGTAATTTTCTATAGAAATTTCTAAAAAATAGTAGTTCAGAGAATCTCAAGTCTGAGGCCAAATTATTATTTTTTAATTATTAACATATTATTTCAAAGTCTCTTCTTCTCTTTAAATATTGTACTTAAAGATCAGATTAAAATATAATATATTACACAAACTGTTGTAAATACCTCACACACTACCTTGTATAAGACATGAGCTATGGTTTGAGGTCAGAAATTTTTTTTATGATTGCGCTTTGCAGTGAGTTCGACTGATTATTCTATAGTTTTGAATTTATGCAGGGCAGCCTTAATTTGCTAATTTCCAACATCATGGAGACTAGAGTAAGGCTATGAATTACTTTTTGGTACCATTTCCAGAGAGGGCAATCGGATCAGGCTGTTCATTGCAGTGCCCACATTGGGTGTGAGCCACCCAGCAGTGCAGGGTACCATACTGCAGTTCACTTGGCTTGTTTTTTAGGCTTTTCATTGAATTGTATTATGATAGCAGCTGTCTCCGTATATTTGAAAATGTGAAAGATCTTTTGTTCTTATCAAAATGCCATTGAAGAATAAGCAGTCTCATTCCCTCTGTTCTATGGTAGATACTGAGACAACCTATGCAGTTATTCTGGAGTCCGTGTTAGCTGGTCATGAAAATTGGGTATTTGCGGTTCACTGGCAGCCGCCTTTTTTGAAAGGTAGGAAGGAAGTTCATAAAGTACATAGCTTACCAGATAATGTATAAATGTGGTGCTACTATAATTATATACCTTTTTGTGGGCAAGAGTTTTCACAGAGAGACTATTGGAATATTCTCTCTAATTTTGCAATCAGATCCTGCTGAATGGTGTTTCCTGCTTTATTTGCTGTTGTGCACCATATGATGCTTTGTCTTTTATCAATGTTGCCTTCATAAAAGACAGTATGAATTTAGTATATAAATGTTTTACATGTAGTACTAGCTTTGTTTGATTTGTGATTTATACAGCTTTTCATAGTTCACCTTAGTTTGTTCAACACAAACTAAAAATTAAATTTTAAAGAGGAAGATTTGTTTTCAATAATCTCTCCAGAAGTTCAATATTAACTCAAATGCCCTTCCTTGTTTTTCTTAATGTAGTAAAATGGTAGGGTAATAAAATATTGGCATTCTGAAATTTCTTTATTTCAACCGTACATGCATTAATAGAACTCTTCAGAGAAATGCCTTGGATTTGTCTGTTTTTCAGATATAAATTATTTAAAACTATACATTAATATCTAATTAGTCAAAGGTAATTGGAAACATTCTTCTTTACTGTCTCAGCAATTCTCTGTCCCCAGCCATCATGGATTTTAAAAAAATAAATAAATAACACTTTCTTCTAAATATGTGAAAGAGCAGTTACTGCTTTAGTTTGTAGAACAATGAATAGCATTATAGAATTTTCCCCCCACTTTCGAGCAGTAATAATCTAATGATCTACATCCAATAGAATAGACTACCTTTACAAATAAAAAGTTTGGAATAGTGATTCATAACCTTGGGGTCTTCAGTGTTATCAGTGTGTGCTAGCTTTGTTTCCTCTAAATCCAAACTTTGAAAATCCTAATGTAAAAGAAACAGTATAAATTGATTATTATACTTTCCTTTAGCATAGCCCTTGGTACAAACAAATATTTGAAACAATATTTTAACATATCCTTATCAGAGATCTTGTTAAGGCTGATGTTAATTCGTTGTTTACAGCCCAAGTTTTGCAGTGCAGCAGTTGAATTTTCAGCATATTTAGATTTCAGTATTGCCATATTCTGTTAAAGAGCATTCTAATCTGTAGTAGTAGAATAATTTCTTTTTTGTACTGTAGATGGCATAGTGGAACAACCAATGAGACTATTGTCTGCATCAATGGACAAAACTATGATTCTGTGGGCTCCAGATGAAGAATCTGGGGTATGGTTAGAACAGGTAAGGGTCAGTTTTTCTTAGCATATGTGTGCAACCTATCATATATTGGGTTTGCCTCAAGTTTCATTGTGATTTTTGTGTTTTGTTTTTATAATGTATTGTGGCAAATTTCAGATAGAATATATTGGTTTGAAAATGTTTCTTAAGTTAAGATGAGACGCGATAAATCAATCCCCAATAGATTGATCTGTACGCGTCGATCCAGCCAGTAACGTACACAAGGCCTGCGTTTCTACTGTATATGCAACTGGTGATTTTCAGAAACGTTATTTGGCCAGATGTGTGTGGATTTTCATTTTGATAGCAAAAGGCATCGCTCTGACCTGACTTGCATCACCAAGCCAATTTCAAACCCACATCCACACTGCTTTTTAGAATGAACGTGTCATATCTGTGTATTTGGCTATGCTGTCTGTATCCACTGGTCCACAATTCCTTTTACAGCCAAACACAGGACCCAAGATTCCTACCTCCCAACATTCCATTGCTATCTAGTAAATATTTGTGTAAACCACTGGCAAAGTATGTGGTTAGTTGGAAGAGGATAACAGGCTTCTATTGCCATCAGTTACTCCTTGAGTTCATGAGCAAGAGGTCTGTGCTGTGGATTTAAAGGTTTTAATAGGAGTTGGTGAAAATTTTGGACAGAATGATTTTTCATTTTAAAAAACGTAGACAATTTGAAATTTTTAAATGAACATATGTTTTCATTTTTTCAGTCCCCACAGATGACCCATGTAGGGTCTCAGATGATGGAATTTGTTTTCTTTCCTTTTGACTAAATCTAGGAAATTACACACACAAACCTACATTGAATGGCCTTAAGTTGCAAAGACAAGAATTTAAAAGCTAGAAAATACTAACATTAAGTAACCTTAATACAATCCCATTATATGTATATAATACAATAGTCTTTGATTACATGATCACACACTATTTGTTCTATAAGTCCCATTTCTCATTCAGTTCAAGGATGGATAGTGAATGAGGTAGAAAATTGCAAGAAGTTCTCTTGTGTTTAAAGACCTGTTTAAGCAGGAGAGCTGGGTTCTACACCTGGCTGTACCACAGACTTACTGATTTGGAGAAAGATCCCTGATATATGTATGCAAAGAGGCCACATCAAAATTTCATGAGCAACCTTTATTTTGGTACCTCTTAACTTTCATGTCCTTGATTTTGCAACCATAATGTACTCCTGAGGGAATTCTGTATGCAGAATTTTGTTTTTTTGGCACAGTATATTAAGATTCTGCAAATTTTATTTGTCAATAAATAAATGTCAGTGGGGAGCACAGGTGACTGGCTCCACAGAGGTGGGAGATCACCCTGCAGCCCCACGCATGCTCGTCCTCCCTCCCCGGGATGTGAACTTGGTGGAGAGGCTGCTCCTGACCCTGACATGGTGCAAGGGCTGAACCTGCTCCAGAAACACTCTAGGTCCCTGCCACTCCCTGCTAGGTGCATCAAGTGTGGGAGGGCAGGCTCTCTTCAGCAGGATCAAAGTATGAAGGGATTCAGTGTGCCAGTGTTGGGTGAGAGGGTTCTTTGTAGGGCAGTCTGGGTGCAGCTGGCTCTGGTGCGGGTCTGGGTCTGGGTGGGATCATTTTTCTGTGGGGATGCAAAGAAATCTGTGAATTCTGCACACGCAGTGGTATAGAATTCCCCCAGGAGTAATAATGCTCTTTTAGCATGTTTTTTGCGTGCAAAATATAGATTGTGCTATGTGGCTGAGCTTGGGGTAGGATTACAACTGATGAAAGACTAGTTACTGAGCAATAAATATTTCACTTTCAATTGTTCATTCAGGTCCGTGTAGGAGAAGTGGGTGGTAACACGCTTGGATTTTTTGACTGTCAGTTTAGCCCAGATGGTTCAATGATTCTTGCTCACGCTTTCCATGGAGCACTGCATCTTTGGAGACAGACTCCAGCTAACAAGGTAAAACCATTTTATTGTTTTTACTGTTGAGCAGAAAAATCATGATAAATGTACGTGCACTGAGTGCCATTTAACTTATGGTAAATGACAGAACCATTCTTTGTCTAAAGATATCATTCTCCAGGATTCTCAGTTCTGGACCTTGAGAATAAGGCATGCTGGGTTCCTCAGACTCTTAGCCTTTTGGTTTCTAAGGGCTCGTCTACGCTACCACAGTAAATCGATCTAACTTATGCAACTTTCAGTTATGTGAATAACGTAATTGAAGTCACTGTAGTTAGATCTGTTTACTGCCGTGGCTACGCTGTGCTGTGTCGACAGGAAATGCACTTCCATTATGCTTCTTGGGGAGGTGGGGTACACAAATTGATGGGAGGGAGCTCTCCCATCGATTTAGCATGTCTTCACCAGACACGCTAAGTTGACACTTGTTGCATTGATTGCAGAAGTACCGATGTACTGGTAAGGGCAGACATGCCCTAAGGGCAATGATAGTGCTTGGGGAATGAGCTAACTGCCATTTGAGTCTGGGCTGTGGCCCAGCTGCCTCCTCCAAATTCTTATTTGCTGGTAGTCAAGAATCATTGAGCAGCTCCCACCAGGACTTGAGCCTCTTCAGCCCATGCTCTGGCACTTCACCTTGATCTAACCTTTTGCTGTTTCAGGTATCCTGTTTGTGTCTTCCTCACAGTCAGGTCTGGTAGAGGACTTCTGTATTTAGTTCTATGTATTTTGTATGTAAAAAGGTGCACAGAAATAAATCTATTGCTCCTTTTTATGCATGTTCTCTCACACATATGTATAATTTATGGTTTCTCGTTTTTAAATAGAAAGAATGGACTCCAGAAGTTGTGATTTCAGGACATTTTAACAGTGTACAAGATGTAAAGTGGGATCCAGAAGGAGAATTTATCATCACTGTTGGTTCTGATCAAACTACTAGACTCTTTGCTCCATGGAAAAGAAAACACCAGACAGAGGTAAGTCTTTGGAAGTTTTTCAAAGGGCTATTAGAACTCAGGATGGATAAAGCAGTTTGGCACAAGATTAGAGACAACTTGAACAATGCTTATTCCTTAAACTATGCTAAACTGGGACCCATGGAAGGGTTAATTTTGTCCTTCAACATTTCCTGTTTACAATGTTTGTACGGACAAGAAACTGAAATCCCAAAATATTGTAAGAGAAAGGCGTTCTGGCAGTATTTGCTGCAGGTTTTTATGGTGCTCTGATCCCTGTTGGCGGGTTTATAGGTGCTACTGTAATATCAATTATAAATAATAAAATTTCCAACTCTTCAAAAACTAGCAGGTATTTGAAAACTAAAACCTAATCTCACTGGATTTCCATCCAGATTTTTTATTTATTTTGTTATTTGTGTAGCATCAATTGTAAATTACGTCAAAATTCTGGGTTTTGGTGACTTGTTCTTAAATTACCAGTTTTGTTCCAGCACCTCTTTTGTTGTCTCTTCAGTTTCTGATGTGAGAGTACCTAATTAAGTACGTGAGGAGGGAAGGTCTGGGTATAGTACTATGTATACTTTGTATGGTAAATAAATTATACCTTAATAATTTAAAGCCACAAGTATATTTTACTGTATTTTTAATGTAGAGGCTCTCAAGCTGCTTAAGTATTTTCAGTTTACCATACATAACTTAGAAATGTCCTAATGTATAGGACAGACACATCTGTTGGTGAATTAACAATTGAGCAAAATACTCAAAATAAAATGAGTATTGCTCAGCTGTCCACGGAAGAATTGGCAGCCAAATGTTTTTTTAATCACAGCTGTTAGTTGGTTTTGTAGAAACCTTTGTCTTGTTAACTCTTTAATCCTCCATCAGTTATAATGTGTCATCCAGACTTGCACTCTATTTTTGGAAGAAATTATTGAACAAATGATTGAAAAATGAGTGCAGAATAGTGTAGAGGAAAACAAATGAAAAGATAGGTTAGTAAAGAGTGGGTAAGGACTTATATATAACTTTTTGTGTCATATCCCTTTTCTTATAAGAGTTCAAAAAACTATCTATTTTCATTGAAAAGAGATCTTAGGATTTTGCAAGCTCTTTCAAACTTCCCATTTGTTTGTAATGGAAAAATCTTAGGATACATGAAACTTGTGCAGATTTTTCTCACCTAGTAAGCTCTTCAGGATAGGTATCATGTCTTTTTTTATATGTTTATATAGTATCTAGTACAATAGGATCCCCGTCCTGATTGTGACTTCTGGGTGTTACCATAATATTAATAGTAACAAATAATAAAAATAGGATCCTGGTAGTCATTAACCCAAAGAACACCATTTGTTCTGCAAAGTAAGGTGTCAAATATGTGCAGTAGCAAAGGATGAAAGCTTTGGAACAAATTACTTCTATGAAAGGGAATTTGGTTTAAAAACTTTTTTTTCATTTTAAGAAAAAAATTCATTTACTGTGTTAAACAGATTAAATTGAACTATTTTTTCAAAATCTAGCTTACTTTTCAATATTTGTCTTATCAGTGTACTTTTTTGCCTTTTATTTCATGTGGCTAGTAAAACTGGGCTATTCAGTTTCATTTGAGTCTAGTCATTTTTCATTGTCACTTTCTATTTCTCTTGCACTTGCAATATTTGCATTTGCTCTCCAAGAAGTACAGTATTGTGTTAAAGATTTTTAATTAAAAATGTTTTTTTAATAAAGGCATTTCTGTCAACACCAGGGTTTTGCAATTCCTCCTCCCCCAACATATAAATAGGGTCTAACTACCTAAAAAAAGAAATTTTGCTACAATGGTAGATTATGCTATTGATGTTCTTGTATTGCCTAAATTGACCTCCTCTTCATCTTCCTTTAATATTTGAAAATGTACATGGTTTGCAAGTGAGCAATAATGAGCATCACTATGAATGTACATCATTATATGTCACTTAATACAAAGCATTGTCAATTTAAGACAAAAATAAACCTACATTAAAAACATTGTGATATAGACAGAAGAAGGGAAAAAATAGGAATTGTAGCACATTCTGTAAATAATGACACCTGGCCTCCCTTTTAGAGGCTGAAACATAGCAAAAGATGGAAGGAAGTGAGGTCTGTTGGATGCATACTACCTAGAGCTAGGCAAAATTTTTCAGCTGAAACTTTTTCCAGTGAAAAATGTAGATTCAGCACCAACAAAATATATTGAAAACTTAGATTTCTTTTGCCAAAATGTTTATATTGGAACAAAACAACAATTATGGTGGGTTTTTGTTTTGTTTTTTGTTTAACAGCGAATAAATTTTGTTTTGCCATTTTCAAAAAGAAACATTTTGAATTTTTTATTTGAAATAACTTTGTTTTGAAATTTCCTTCAGTTTTATTTAAAAACAAAACGAAACTTGAAATCAAGTAGTTCTTCCAGTGATTGCACGTGCACATTCCACTCTTGATTTGCACGTGCCCTGGGCACAGTTGCCGGAAGTGTTTCCCTCAGTGGTACCTGTTGGGACAGCTCGAGTGCCTGCTGGTGTAAAAGGCCCAGCCGACCCCAAGGTCCCTCAGTTCCTTCTCACCGCCTGTGATGGTTGCTGGAACTGCTCTTTGTGCTTTTGCAAGTACTCCCAGTGGACTGTGTTCTCTTGTATTTTATTGTAAATAGTTTAGTTTAATTAAGGATATTAGAGTTTAATATAATTAGTGTGGTGTTTACTCCACCTGAAGGTTTTGGTCGATTCCCGGTGCCGAGGGAAGCCTCTTTCACCAGGCTTCAGGTCCTGTGTTTCCTGCAATAAAGCTATGCCCATGAGTGACTTGCACTCAATACTGGGGAGCCTTGCCAAATTTTCAGGTACTGTAAGCCTCTCACAAAGAAAGATTGTAAAGCCAGGCTAAAGTTTTTACTCCATGGAGGCTGCCTTGAGACCTCCGTCTGAACCGGATTGATAGACTCAACTTTGAGTGCATTGGCATCAGTAAGGATTGCACCTTTCTCTGTGCTTGACCCTCAACACCATTCACCATCCTCAAGGCCTAAAAGAGGCAAAAGAAGCAGGCAGCCAAAAGGGGAAGGTCCCAGGCACTCAAGTCTGCTAGGCAAGGGCTTAAGAGGAGAGTGTGGTGCAAATCTAAGCACTCCTTTGCAGAAGATGGAACCGTTCACTCTGACATCTGGGTAGGTGCCATGGCTTCTGGAGCCAGAAGGAGCTCCTTCCACCTCTGCAGCAGCACACCATACCAACACTGGCCTGGTACCGACTGTGCCAGAACAATGGACCACACTCCTATCCCCGTGTTTGATGAGGGCCACCCAGGCCGCCTACCATGGCCTTCCTAATGAGGAGACCCGAGACTGCCAGGCAGTGAAGGCTCCTACCTTGGACGCTCTCGACGTAAAATCCAAAACCTTCCAGCATAGATTTCGGGGAAGAATTATCGGCTGGGGGTTCAACCATACGTCATTGCCAAGGAGCTTAAGGACGCCTGCTGGCTCTGGCTCCAGCTGGAGTGACACACGGCCCTCGAAGTGGCTGAACATGTGATAGTGGAACAATTTACCCACATCCTCCCACTCCAACTGAGGAACACCCCATACTATACATCAGTCGAAAACTTTCTCCCCCGGGAACGGAACTACTCCACCTTCAAGAGGGAGGCCCTGGCAGTCAAGTGGGCTGTCATGGCCCTGCAGTACTACCTCCTGGGGAATATCTTTGTGCTAATCATGGATCATTCCCCCGTTAAGTGGCTTCAGAACATGAAAGACACCAATGCGAGGCTAATGAGTTGGTACTTCGCTCTGCAGCCGTTCCAGTTTGCTGTTCAACATAGGGTGGGTAAGGCGAACGTAAATGCGGATGCCCTTTCCTCGTTGGGGGAGGCAGATCATGCCTGCCTTGCAGATTTGGGGCTGGACCTGAGGGGGGCGTGGAGTGAGGAGAAGCTGCCTCTCGCTCTGTCAGAAGGGGAAAGACCCGAGATCAAGATGCCGACAAACTGCTGGTACTGCCATTGGCTGTTTACCCTAGGAAGACCGATGACGACTCTGGAGCCCAGGTACCCCGAGTTGGGGAGGGTAGGAAGGAGCCCAGGGACGCTGAATAGGGTTCGGCTGTGGAGTTACTGTGAACTGGCCAGCGTGTTTTGAGTGGATCCCCACTGACCTAGTGGCGCAATACCCTGCCACAAATAGGGCCCTGGGCTGGGACACAATAGAGTGTGAGGGCCTGTGCCCCCCCATCCCTTGGCCATCCCACCTGTGAAGGGTGGCCACTTCCCCACTAATGGGCCAGAAGGCCTGAATTGGACTGCTCCCCGCCCCTCGCGGAGCTAGGGCACAAGGTGCATTTGCTGTTATTCCCAGTTGGGAGCTAATTCCCCATTCTGAACTTCTGGGCTCTATCGCAGGACTCAGCCTAAAATATAAACTGTGAACTGCCCTGATTGACGGACTGGGGCAGAAAGACTAATTAAGGCCTGGGCTGTTTGCTGGCCACACTTGCTAACTGCCCTGAGGGTTTGGGGTGAAAGACTAATTAAGGCCTGGGCTGATTGTCCGCCAGGCCTGCTAAGTGCTCACTGCCCTGATTGAGGGATTTTGCAGAAGGACTAACTGCTAATTGTACTAATCACCAGGTGGACTCACTAACTGTGAGCTGCACCTGCTTGAGAAGCAGGGAGTGGGGGTATGGCTTCCCGCCCTGTCAGAAGGGGTGAGACACCCAAACCTCCTTACACAGCAATATCAGCTTTCCATCCTTGTGTGGATAACTGTTCTGTTTTTCCTAATGACAAGACAAGTAGATTTCTTAAAGGTCTGGAAAGATCGTACCCTCAATAAGGGAGCCGGTTCCCCCATAGGACTTGAACTTGATTTTGACTAAAATGAGACTACCATTTGAGCCTTTTAGAATCACAGAATATCAAGGTTGGAGGGGACCTCAGGAGGTCACCTAGTCCTAGCCCTGCTCAAAGCAGGACCAACACCAACTAAATCATCCCAGCCAGAGCTTTGTCAAGCCTGACCTTAAAAACCTCTAAGGAAGGAGATTCCACCACCTCCCTAAGTAACCCATTCCAGTGCTTCACCACTCTCCTAGAGAAAAGGTTTTTCCTAATATCCAATCTAAACCTCCCCCTCTGCAACTTGAGACCATTACTCCTTGTTCTGTTATCTGCTACCACGGAGAACAGTCTAGATCCATCCTCTTTGGAACCCCCTTTCAGGTAGTTGAAAGAAGCTATCAAATCCCCCTCATTCTTCTCTTTAGCAGTATTGTCTGTGCTACACCCTTGTGGCAAATGGTTTTCCTAATTATCGCTTCTGCCAGAAGGTCTCTGAACTGTGTACCCTCACGTCCGATCCACTATACGCAGTTTTCTTTAAAGTTCACTTACATTCTCATCAGAGTTTTCTTTCTAAGGTAGTTTGATTTTCGTATCAATCAATTAATCAATTTATTTACGTTTGTTTTTTGTTTCACCCCAAACCACATGCAAATTGGGACAAGCCACGGCTATACTTGTTAGACAAGCACTTGTATTCTACAGAGGTGGGACCAAACCATTTCAACAGTCCCCCCAACTGTTTTTGGCTATAGTGGACAGAATGAAAGGTCATTTAGACTCTTCGCAGAGAATTTTATTTTGGATAACTTCTTTTATCCGTGCTTGTTATGACCTGGCAGACTACCTGACAGGCTGACTGATCACTCCACAAGATTGCATCCGTCCTCTATGGAATTGCTAACGCAGATCCCTATACCAGACATTTGTGAAACAGGAACCCGGACATGAATGCACACTTTCTCCTCTTATTATGCCATCACTACGTATTCTAGAGTTAATGCCAAATTTGGTTGAATTGTGCTACAGTCAGTGTGTATGTAAACTCTGATCCCTCCACCAATGTTCCCTCTAATTTTTGACAGGCTGTGTGCGCAAAAAATGTCTTCCGTGCAAATTTTTGTGCGTGTGATGTTTTGCTGTGTGCACGGGGTTTAGGATCTGTGTGTGCACGCGCACACGCACGGCTTAGAGGGAACAGTGCCCTCCATCTATTTTACTGCTTGGGAGTTGCCAAGAGTGTAATCACCTGAAGAACAAAACACCCCCACTAATCTTCCATAACTGTTGTTTCTCAAGATGTGGTGCACATGTCCATTCCATGACCTGCCTTCCTACATCTCTACATCAGAGTTTCTGGAAAGAAGGAACTGACAGGGGCTCTGAGTTGGCTGAGGGAAACATTTCTGGGGGCTATGCACAGGGCACATGCAAACCAAGAGCGGTATGCACAAGTGCAACGTGTATCAAAAAACAGCAGTCATGAAAGGTTATTAAATTCTTCTTGTTGTTCAAGCCAAAATTAATTTTTTGACTTCTCAATTTGTTTGGTGTAGTAAGTTTGTCAGGTCTGAGGTAAGAGTTGTTTGCAAGGAACAGGGGATCCTTTGCCAAGGAGATGTTTGTCACACCTTGTATGAGGTACTCTTTCCCTTTTTTAAATTAAATGAGGGTAAATTTTTAAAAAGTGACGTTCAAAGATAAGCAGCACAAATAAACTATATCCTGTTAAATATTACATAAAGTAGAACCTCAGAGTTATGAACACCAGAATTACAAACTGACTGGTCAACCTCATACCTCATTTGGAACTAGAAGTACACAATCAGGCAGCAGCAGAGACCCAAGGGGGGGAAAAAGGCAGTACAGTAGTATGTTAAACATAAACTACTAAAAATATAAATGGAAAGTATTTAAAAAAAAATTGATCAAGGGAAGGAAACTGTTTCTGTGCTTGTTTCATTTAAATTAAGATGGTTAAAAGCAGCATTTTTCTTCTGCATAATAAAGTTTCAAAGCTGTATTAGGTCAATGTTCAGTTGTAAACTTTTGAAAGCATAACCGTAGTATTTCGTTCAGATTTATGAATGTTTCAGAGTTACAAATAATCTCCATTGCCAAAGTGCTCATAACTCTGAGGTTCTGCTGTATAGCTAATTCACCTTTATTTTATATATACTTACCTAAATTAAACTTTTTTCCGCACTCGAATCTTTTTTCAATGCTAAATGCTTTGAGAGGGATAATGTAACACATGATCCTCCTCTCACCCCTACTAACTAACCTAGGCCTGACCTTGCAACTTACTTCCATGAGTGGTCCTGCTCACAGTAGTAAAGCTTGTGCTTGAGTTTTTGCAGGACTGGGGCCTGTAACAGGGTTCCTGCAGGGCCCTCTTGGCTCCTCCCCCTGTTTGTCCCAAAAAGTCATTCAGGAGACCCAGTTTGCAGTGTTCCCCTGTGCTTTATTGTACAAGATGTGCTCCCACCACCACACAGCACAATATATACAAAGCTCCTTCTCTCTCTTCCCTTCAGCAGGAGAGAAGGGCACGCTAGTCCTTCCTGCTTCCCCTCAGAGCCGCTTCCCTTCTCCCTAGCTCCTCCACCTCCTTTACAGGTACTTTTCCTGTCCAGCCCCACCCCTGGCTCCCTTCCTCTGAGGCTTTTAACCAGCCCCAGCCTGCAGAGACAGCAGCTGCTCCTGCTGTGCCAGTCAGGGCCAGGTGACCTCCCCAGCTCCAATTTACCTTCCCTCAGGGTAGCTGGGGTGACAGAGGGTTTGCTAGCAGTTCTCCTGCTAGCACCCTGTCACGGGGCCCTAATGGCTTGTGTTAGTTGTTGGGAGAGATGTTCAGCTGAAGAATGGTGATCTGAAGTGTTTTAGTCCTTGCATTGTGAGCTGATAGTGTTTTTTCTTTTTTTTTCAGAGTATCAGCCGAAGATTAACTTAACCTTAAATTCAATATTTGAAGTAGCTTAATTGGAAAATGGTAATTTAAGTTATCTGTTGTTGAAGTTAGACAACTGATAATTTGAGTACTGTGATTGCTTTTTACTTAGGTAACTTGGCATGAAATTGCAAGGCCTCAAGTACATGGATATGACATGCATTGTCTAGCAATGACTGGCCGATTTCAGTTTGTTTCTGGAGCAGATGAAAAGGTGCTTCGAGTCTTTACTGCCCCCAAGAATTTTGTGGAAAACTTCAGTAACATCAGTGGTATTTCAATGGAGAAGCTATGTTCCAGTGTAAGTACTGAAACAAACAAGCGTTTGATAGAATGGCTCCTTTAGGGGAGAGAGAGAGAGAGAATCATCACTACAGTATAACTATTGAGATTAAAATGTCAAAATTATTTAAAATAATCCTGAAACCATAGCCCTTAGATATTTCTCCCTTTCCAGTCTATTCAGTCAGGTGTGCGTGTACTTGGATCACATGTACCTCCTCTGTCATTTTAGCAAATTGGCTGGATAGAAGGAAGATTGCTGAGGGTTCTAAAGTGTGCGGGTATGTAGTAGAGGTCAGCACATGTAAGCTACTCTTAATAAACAATTAAAAACAAATCTTGTGAATAGGTTCTCAAGAACGTAAGGGCATAATAGCATTATCTAGATGCAATTACTGTTGTGTGATATCATTTGTTCTTTAATGATATGTTTTGAAACAAAGCAAGGCTCCCAGAAGCTACTGCATTAGATACTAAGAATCAGAGAGGTAGCCATGTTAGTCTGGGTTTGCAGAAGCAACAAAGTCCTGTGGCATCTTAAAGATTAACAAAAGTATTGAAGCATAAGCTTTCGTGGGCTAGTACCCACTTCGCCAGATGCATGCAGTGGAAGGTTATATTACAGCATTAGATACTGTATATAAATGTTGTATACATACTCATCAGTGTCTCTTTCCTCTTACCTTGCCTTGCCTTCAAACTGTCTTCTGAAGTCTTTATGCGCCAGTTTTCCAGGCTATAGCTTTGCTTCCTTAGCCACAGAAAGAGACATTACCACAGCATCTCCATCCTAAAATAGCTTCGCTGGCTTCCCTGTGATCCAAATCAAATCCATTCTCTTCTCTTACTAACTTGCTTGATCTTAATAGACCTTGTCTCTCAGCTTCAGTCCTTCCTGCTTTCTGTCTGCTCATCTAGCACTGGCTGCCTTTCCGTTCCCTAACACATTCTCTGCATTGCAGGCTCATGAGCTCTGTCTGATGCCGCTACTACTAGCTGGAAAAACCTTCCTGTGTCCAAACGTTTTAGCGTTTCCCTATATTAAACATCAGCTGAAAAAAGTTTTCTCCCATGGCTACTCATATTATTTCTCACTATTTATGTCTTTAACACTAAAAAACATTTGTGATCTTTTGTGTTAATGAAGCTGTACAAAATAACATGTTGTACTGTATGATGCAGACACATGCTCTGTTTGATTTTCCACACAATTCTTCCTTTGTACTCTGTTTGTGACCTACAGTATTCCAGAACTCTTTACAGGCCTTGTCTGCACAGGAAAGTTTTACCAGTTAGATTGTAACTATGTACAATACATCTGTGAGATAGTTTTATCAGAATAACTCCTTGCTTGGACACACTTATTCTAGTATAAAATAGGCTTTTTTGATTTAGCTTAAACCCTATTCTCATGACATAAGGCACTTTTATACCAAAATAAGTGTCCACCTGGGGTTATACCCAGAACAATTGTATTGCTTTACATTCAGACTTTATACTGAAAAAACTTTAAACAAGACCTTAGAGACTATTATTTGTATTCAGGGTTTCTGATGTGGCTTTATGATATAATTAAATATTGTTTATCGGGTAAGGTGTTTCCACCAATTCTGTTAATCCAATCCTGGAAAATACTTTTGTCTCAGTGAATTTGCACAGAGGTGCTGAGTATGAATATACAAACCAGCAAGTACCGATCTCTCGTGTTCCTGGCCTTCCACCTCCCAAAAAGTGCATCAACCTGACTTCCCGCTCCTAGCCTTGGCTTTCTCCCAGGACTTCTGTTCCTTTGACATATAGCTGATGCAAACTGCCACTCAGCTAACAGGACCTTTCTCTTCCTATCCTGCCATGTGTCCAAAGCAAAGCTGCCCCGTAGGCACCTGAAGTCTTCTTGAAAATCCCAGATATATACTCTCACCTCCTTTCCCCCAAGAAAAATCCTTCCTTGTACCCAGATATCAAAACACCCAGTCCCCAGGTCTTGTCTTCCTGGAAACTGTATTGTTTGAGTTAAGTATTCACTTTATAAAAGCAATGTATATATATATTTTGAATAAGTGAAGTTACCTCAGAATACCTGTACTAAAATAATTAAAGATGCATGCTTCGCATCGAACCTAGAGAATTGAGCAAAGTTCACCATATATAGTTTCCGAGGAGGGGCTGAAGCATGGCCTGGCTTTCAAAGTCTGGTAGTGCAGCTGCTCAAGCATACACTTCCCTGAGGACTTCTGGATGAGTCAGAGGTTTCTTCTACAATGTGACACATCTTCACTTCCCTCTAGTGACATCTGGCCCTTGATTTTAAAGTACCCTTAAAGTATACTGACTTTTGCATGAAAATATGTTTACTTTTTTTAATCCAGGAAGCTGTTGACCTTCCAGAAGGTGCGACTGTACCTGCTTTGGGTCTGTCCAATAAAGCTGTCTTTCGGGGTAAGACTATTGTGGAAGAGTGGTGAAGGCACTCCAGAGTTGTTTGTAAATTTACATCATTACTTGTCTTAAAAGTGTATGTTTGATGACTTGACTAAGTTTGCTACCATAAAACTGATTAACATTTAAGATGTCCTGGAACTATTGTTAAGTGCTGATCATTTATCTGTCTATGTAGGCTTCTTTATATGGTGGGATTAGTGGCCATTCTTATTTCATTTGGCAAATGAGTTTAGTAGTCCTGATACAGCTCCTATGAATGTTTATCTTCTGCAGTCACTGATCCCCCCCCAATGACCAGCTAGTTCATTATTGCAGTAAATAATTATTATAATGGTGGGGGGAGTGGGGAGTCTCAAGTGACAAGGACCAATTTCATGAAGGGCTTTGAAAATTAGGACTGAGACCTATATCTGTTCAATGGAGAGCCACTGTAAAGGGTAACATAACAGGGTGGTGTGTATCCAGTGACTTGTGTTTCAGAGTTTGTGGAATTTTTTGTTGTTGCACAAGCTGGATCTTTCTCCTGGCATGGGGCTTCCTTTGTAGATATAGAGAATTGCAGAAGTTTAGTCTGGGTATTATGAAAATGTGGAACTTTGAGGCCAAATCTGAGTCTGGTAGGAGTGTGTTCAGTATTCTGGCAAGTAGCAGATGGAACTGGCTTTGTGGCTAAAGCACTGAATCACATCTTAAGAAAACTATTCTATTCCTGCCAGTGTTATAGACTTCCTGGGTGACTTTTTGGCAGGCCACTTAATATATCGGTGGCCCAGCTTTCCATCTGTAATAAACCAAGATAATCATACTTTCCTAAGGGGAAATTGTCAGGAATAGTGAGTGACATTTGTAAGGTACAGTGATAATATGGTGATGAGCTCCTTAAACAGATCATTTTATTTTACCAGCTTAGGCTAAAACTTCCCCAAGACACAAGTTTCTCCTGTGTCTGGAACAGTATGCTGCCACCACCGAGCGTACCCCAAGAGCTAGGGGCAGGGTCACTTGGAGCCCCCCTCTTTCCCCAAAATCCCCCCAAGCCTATACCTCCTTTCCTGGGAAAGGCTTGAGAAAAACCCCTCACCAGTTCTGCTAGATGAGCCTGATCCAAAAGCCCTGGATCTTACACAATGGAAAACAAAGCAGTCAGATTCTTAAAAAGAAAGATTTTAATTAATGGAAAAGGAGAGAAACAAAATATCTCTATAGGAATCAGTGGAAAAACACTTTGCAATCACAAAAATAATCAAAATAAAACCCACACCACAGAGGAATTCCTCCCCTCTGCTGAGTTTCAAAGTTACAGAGAAAAAAACAGGGATATCTCCCTAACATAACGCATGAGAAATTCACAAATGAGAAACAAATATAAAACTGATACACCTGGCCTATCTACTTACTCTTTGCCGGTTGGAGAATTTAGAATTAGATGGAGAGAAGAAAAAGCTAGTCCGATTCCTCTGAAAGCCTCAGAGCGAATGAGAGGCACAGACAAAGCACTTTCCCTCCCCCCAGGTTTGAAAGCATCCTTGACCCCCATTGGTCCTTTTGGTCAGGTGCCCCCAGGTTCCTTTTAGTTTCTTAACCCCTTACAGGTAAGCAGAAATTCTAGGCTACTTTATGCTTATGACAGACCCATATACATGGCTATGAAGGCTCCACTCCAAGGGGCTCCACTGCCGACCCAATGGGTACCACTAGGGAAAAACCTTCCAACGATTGTGCATGCGATGCACACACACCTACTTGGAATGGACATGAGCAACACATCTTGAAGAACAATAGTTATGAAAAGTAGGTAACTTTTTAATTTTTAGGCCAAAATAATTCCTAATCAAGATTAACGTTTTTTCTCCCATACCGCAAAGCCTCAGCAAATGAAAGCGAGTGGAGCACATAATTGATGTGATTTTAAAACCAGTTAAAATATACACTGTATATATTTGTGGAACTTATCAGTTCAGGAAAAGATCTTTATATATTCCCTTCTACCTTAGATGTCTGGGCCTGAGAGAAGCCATTCTCTTCTTGCACTAGGTAGAACAAGTGTACTGTCCACTGAAGTATTTTCACATGCAAATAAATTAATTACAGAAAGGTTCAGAGCCCACTCAGCACATTCCAAAACAATATGATAGGCACAAAAGGCACCAGCTAGTACTAAGAGAATCTGTAAGAATTCCAACTAGTCATCCATAAACACTATCAATAGTTTGGTATATCCACTGTAAGCTCAACTTTTATTACTCTGCTGAAGCATCTTTCACCATGAGGGTACCCCAAAGTAGTTGTCCGAAAAGAGATAAGTGGTGGTGATTTTGGGGAAGGGGAAACCTTTCTCTTCGGTTCTGCCTCATTTTTCCTCCCTGCTTATATTTTTTTTTTTCTTAGGACTTTCTGTATATCAGATATCTTCTCTGGTGAAGTCATCATCCAGAATTGAAAATGTATTACTTAACAGCATGCTTTCTGAGACTGACCTTTCCCTGAGTATTCTCCACCTGATAAGTTCTTTGGGTATCTTTTCAGTGGCCTCTTTAGGGTCAGATTAACAGTTAAATTTTAATTTACTTAACTTTAGGCACCTACTGTGTTTAAGTGCTTAGCACCCAGCAGCTCACATTTACGTTCGTGGGAAGTGCAGGGTTTGGCACCTTTGAAAGTTAACCCCTTATTTAGGTATCTAAATATAGATTTACAAGGCTAACTTTAGGTACCTGTTTTTAAAATCTTGGCTGTAGTTTCCACACATCTTTGAAAATCTCTGGTGCACTGGGAGAAGTACATGGCCAACTCCTGGAGGTTTGTGGATGAGTCTGAACTGAACTCAGAGTCTCTGTAAGAGAGAGTTGATTATTTTCTTTCTGGGACTGACCTCTCCCTGGATTAGAGACATTTGGTCTAAGAAGTTTTCCATTTCATACTATATATTTGTCTGACAAACACTTTTTCCCCCTACTTCCCTAGATGTACATTAGATACGTGAACTTATATATAATAACTGATTCCTAATTTGCATAGTAAGATATTACGGAAGTAGACACATCTTCATCTAGATAATTTCTGTCCTAAAACTAATAGGATCATTTTACTTGTATGAAACCAAATTTTCATGTCAAGTATTTTCCCTGTGGCTGAATTGTATCTTTATTTTGATCAGGAGATATGGCAGCTCAGCCAGCTGATGAGGAAGAAAAGTTTAATAGTGTTTCGAATCAGTATCATCAGATTTACTTTCAACCCCTCATCCTTACAGGTATGCAACATAAAAAGGGTATTTTATATGAATTAGTAGTTGCTTTCATTACTAGAGTGAGGTTTTTTGGATGTTACCCTTTGGGACACACAGATTAATTGGTAAAGAAAAACACTGTACTAAATTTGAATAAAAGGTATGCATATGTCTTGTAGAGCCTCCCACAGAAGATCATTTGTTGCAGAATACATTATGGCCTGAAGTTCAAAAGCTGTAAGTTGTTTTATATAGATATAGAAATGTTACAAAATGTCTTAGAAGCTCTTGTTGTAACTGATTCATGTAGTCTTGTACACAGTATTATTATACATGTTTATAAGACATTCATTGCAGTAATAAGTCATGTTCTTAATGTCCAATGCTCTTATTTATTCCGTTGCTAGTTGTTTTGATGTGGTGCATGGTCAGTATATATGTTGTAAGAAACTTTTTAATATGGGTCAGTATACAAGTTTGCACTGGATAAACAGGAGCTGATATACTTTTAAATAAGATATTTCCATGACTCTCAGGGTGGTATGTCTGTAGCATAGCAGTCAAGTATAGCTCCTTGTCAGCTTCATATAGGACTTAACACTTTTGAACCCTCTAAAAAGCCCACTGTGATCAGTGTCCTATAAAAACATTGATATTAAGACACATTAAGGCTAAAGGGCTTATATCAACAGCCTCTAATGTTAGCCAAAAGCAGTGTTCTGAAGGTATAGAAAACCTGTACTATATTCCCAGCCATAAATGCACTTATGCAAACACATATCTTCCTGATTCATTGAAACTTTTTTCTCTAGGATTATATGGTGACAGAGAACACAGCATTTGCAATAAACATAAATCATGACAAGTGTTTTTACAGAATATAGTCATGCCAACTAATGTAAACCATTTGAGTAAAAGTAAAACACACTATAAACAAAAATATGTCCCTCTTAGCCCTGGTCTACACTGGGGATGGCGTGGGAGTGGGGGGATCGATCTAAGATATGCAACTTCAGCTACGAGAGTAGCGTAGCTGAAGTTGACGTACTTAGATCGACTCACCGTGGCATCTTTACAATGGTGAGTCGAGTGCTGCCGCTCCCGTCAACTCCACCTGTGCCTCTCACAGCGGTGGAGTACAGGAGTCAATGGGAGAATACTTGGGGATCGATTTATCGCGTCTAGACTAGATGCGATAAATCGACCCCTGATAGATCTATCTCACAGCGTCGATCCCTGCCGTAGTGTAGACCTGCCCACAGCCTCAGCAAGTAGGAGCTTTGCTGCTATGATGACACACCAGCATGTCTGCCTTACCAGCAAACTCTTCAAGATGCTCAGTCAGTCCAAATCTTTCCAAGCAGGTAACAATCAGTGAACAATCAGTTCCTGAGTTCCCCAGAGATATCTTTCTCTGCAGTGCTCAGCTCCTCTTACAGTAGCATCCACAAAACTTACCAAGCCAGCTGCTCCTTTAAAGAGACAAATCCTCCACTTCAATCAAAGCACTAAGTTGGTTTATGTTGAAAATAAAACACGTTTATTAACAAAAGGACATAAGTAAGTAAAACCAAGTATGAGGAATAAGGATAGAAATGTTTACGAAGAAACAAAAATAAAAATATGCACCTAAGACTAAAATTCATCAAACTAGTCTTTGGTTCAAAGACATTTTTCTTTCTTCCCGCATGGCTGACCAGTTTTTTAACCTGGACCCTTCAGAGAGTTCAAAGTGTTTGGTTTCTTTGTTACCTCAGCTGAAGGATAAAATAGGGGTTCTCTCTCCTCCTTTTTGTAGTCCAGTAAACAGTTGAAATGTATTCTTTGAAAAGTCAGCCCAGACACAGTCTCTCATTCACGCTGGGATGTAGACACCAATCTGCCTTCTCCTCCCACTTGTTAGTTGATAGCTTTGTTTATCTTGTATGCAAATGTACCTTCATTATCTCCGCTTGAGAGCCCGACTGATCAGACAAACAAATACACATTCCAAACAAACACAAATACACATTCCAAATCCACACTGGGATGCTCTGAGGGTCACAATCTGATACCAGGTGGGACATTTTTCCTGGTTGTAGTGACTTCAGCTCATAGAATATGCTTCAAGCTCTAGTGACTAATTTACTGTAGAACAGACCCACTCAAGATTCTTTTTCAAGGTTATCAATGGGATTCCCCCCTCTGTTGGTGCCTATAATCGTGCCAGTGGTCTTCCCATGCTCTCTTGCCCATTCTGCAAATGGCCCATAATTCACATCAAAAGGTCCTTGGGATTCTGCTTGTATTGATCTACCGCCTTTGTGTGTTCAAGATGAAAGTAGTAATATTTTTTCTTATTTTAGTTAAAGTTAACATTCAAGATTAAAATTCAAGTTCAAGACTGACCATTTATTCTCCCCTACAACCAGTTAAAAGTGTGGGGGAGAAGTATAGCTGCATTTCAGTATAGCCACAGTTTTGGATTCTTATGCAGTAATGCAACCTTGACATTTTTGTGAAACACATTACTTAAAATCATAACTATATTACATTTTAGAGGTGGGGTTGTGTGTGGCTTATTTAATCTAATTGATTTCCCTGTATTTTTAGAGATACTGAATCTTTTTAAGAGAATCTTTTTTGATAAATAGGCAGTGGGATGTAAAGTATTCTTGGCTTTCAATTTTAGTGCACAGCATTAATCTTAAAAGCAACATGAAATCACATAATGTAGATTGCATGTGGCCGTACCAGCTGGAAAACCGTGTTAGGAACTGGTTTGCTAAAAATAGCTTGCTTGGCACCTGCATTTCTGTACCAAATATTCAAGCTTTAGCTCCATCATCAGAATTTGAAAAAAATAATGTTGAATTTTCATAAATATTTAATTGACTAGATAATGTTACTGTAAAAAAATAAACCACTGAAGTGTTTGTATAACCTAACTGCCATATAAAGATTGTGACAAATTCTGAAAGATGATACAATTTAAAATTGATACTAATCTTTTTGGGAAATCTCAATATAGATTCAGTATGCAGCAGTTTTGTGTAAATACTCTGGGCTTGAACCATGCACCCTGGAGCACTTTTGCGATTGACACCAATTTGTTTTCAGAAATGTATCTATGTGTATCCTGTATCATATATTTGAAAGTTCTTGATTGCTTTCTTCAGCAGTACTGTATGTGAACTAATTTCATCAGAGTGATTACTGCAAACTTTGAAAGTCACACAATTTTACCAGTGCACAAAAGTTTTGTTTATTACACAATGCCAGGACGAAATGAGTTGTATGCATATTCTGTTGAAAATGTAGCTCCTTATTCTTCCTTTTAATTCAGTGAGCTGTGAATGCTGTCCACTGTTTTTTCCCCCTCTTCATGCAGTGAGGTTTGGGAGAGGTTTTTTCTTTACACTAAGCAGGAATCAAATCGTGGAAAAATAAGGTCTGGGTAATCTTTATGCTTCCAAGTGCATCTTCTTGTGCACCACTAGTGCATCTTCCTGCATCTAGGTGGGGGTATATAAATCTCACTGCATTGGGTGCCTGCTCATTGCTTGCTCTGCGATAGTTTTTCTTCTGGTAACTTGGCACTCTGGCGAGGTCACCATTTAGCCCCCATACCTGTCAGGGTTACAGAGTTCAACAAACAAGTCTAACAAATAATTCCTAGACCTCATGTTGCATCAGCCACAGATGCTTGCTCCAGTCCTGTGCCTTCCAGATTTGTCCACCAATTTAGTGCCTGGGATACTGACTGTAGACTTTCTCTCCCTTCAGTTGCTATATTGCATATTTTATCTTTGCCTGGGTACATAGTTCTGCATATATCTATAGTTTTCTATAGTGCCTGCATATTATAAAAACTTTTATTCAGTATAGTAGCGTCATGTTTTCCCTTGCTGTATTACAGATCTTCAGTGAATTCTTTTAATCTGCTGGCAAACTGCACTTTGATTTTCATCATTACTCACCCTTCAAAGTTTCTTCTAAAACTTCCCTTCTCATTATCAGAACTTCTAACTGTTTTGTCAGTTCTGATAAAATCTGGGTTGTAACTTCTCTTCTTATGAATTCCATTCATTCATTCTGATATTCTGGTATATTTGATATCTTTATTTAACCTTTCACAATACTTCCTCTACCTTTCTTTGATATTGTTACAATGCTTTGTGGTATCGCCTTACGTCTTTTATACTTCATTAGATCTTCACTATTCATGGTAAACTTTTGCTTTCTTATAAGCTTTATTCTTTAACTGACATTTCACACTCCTCGTTCCACCATGGAAGTGAGTTTTTAGTTTTGGAGTATTTTAATATCTTAGGTATGGCTAGAGTAGCTGCTGCTATTATCCTCTTTATTACGTTGTCATTGAAATTCTCTGTGTCAACACTCACACAGTGATCATTCACAAATTCAGTGTATTTTACTTGTGACTAGCTCTCAGTTAGTGTTCTGAAAATTCTAGGTGGGTAATTTTCCATTACCTTCAGCCTTACGTTGTCCTTGAAAAGTAAAGGGAAATGATCACTCCCCATTCCTCCTTCCATAAGTATTTCCCAGTTGCATTTGCTTGCAATGACTGCGGCTGTTATTCCCAGGTCTAAGCAAGAAAACCTTCCATCTGGTGCATTAAATCTAGTTGGGGTGCCCTCAGTTAAAACCTGTAGATCGTTTTCGTCTATTAAATCTTTCTAAGCATGTGCCATTATGATCAGTTGTCCTACTTCCCATAACTTACTATGACTGTTTAGATCACCTAAAGTAATACATGGTCTTTTAGCATTCTTCACTGTTTCTTGTGATTCTGAGCTCTCTAATTTCCCGCACAGGTTATAGATATTATAAATCCTTAAAGAAAAATATTTCTCTTCTGAATTGGGATCTCAGCAGCATTATATTCAAGACTTATTCCTTTGTAGTTTAATCTCTCCCTAATGAAAGTACAGACACCTCCTCCTGTACTTAGTTTTGCCTAAAGGCAATATACCCTGGAATTTTAAAAAGTTTTTCAACCAACCATGTTTCCTGAATATACGGTGGATCCTTGCTATAACGCGACAAATGGAATCCAAGAAATCCCATCACGGTAAATGCGGGGTCGTGTTATAGCGGGTTCTCTGTCCCTGGCAGGCACAGGGCCACGACTTCTCTCCCCGCTGGCTCTGTAGATATGGGAAAGCGGTGGATGTGATATACCTTGACTTCAGACCTTTGATATGGTCTCCCACAGTATTCTTGCCAGCAAGTTAAAGTAGTATGGATCCGATGAATGGACTATAAGGTGGATAGAAAGCTGGCTTGATCATCAGGCTCGATGTGTAGTGATCAATGGGTGACACTAAGCTAGGGGAAGAGGCAGATATGCTGAAGGGTAGGGACAGGGTCCAGAGTGACCTAGACAAATTGTAGGATTGGACCAAAAGAAATCTGATGAGGTTCAATAAGGACAAGTGCAGAGTCCTGCACTTAGGATGAAAGAATCCCATGCACCGCTACAGACTGGCTAAGTGGCAGTTCTGCAGAAAAAGAGCTGGGAATTACAGTGGATGAGAAGCTGGATATGAGTCAACAATGTGCCCTTGTTGTCAAGAATGCTAATGACATATTGGAGTAGGAGCATTGCCAGCAGATTAAGGGAAGTGATTATTCCCTTCTATTTGGCACTGGTGAGGCCACATCTGGAGTATTGTGTCAAGTTTTGATCCCCCCACTAGGGAGGGGATGTGGACAAATTAGAGACAGTCCAGCAGAAGACAACGAAAATGATCGGGACTGTGCACATGACTTATGAGGAGAGGCTGAGGGAACTGGGCTTATTTAGAGTGCAGAACAGAAGAGTGAGGGGGATTTGATAGCAACCTTCAACTACCTGAAGGAAGTTCCAAAGAGGATGGATCTATACTGTTCTCAGTGGTACCAGATGACAGAACAAGGAGGAATGGTCTCAAGTTGCAGTGGGGGAGGTCTAGGTTGGATATTAGGAAAAACTGTTTCACTAGGAGGGTGGTGAAGCACTGGAATGGGTTACCTAGGGAGGTGGTAGAATCTCCTTCTTTAGAGGTTTTTAAGGTCAGACTTGACAAAGCCCTGGCTGGGATAATTTAGTTGGGGTTGGTCCTGTTTTGAGCAGGGGGTTGGACTAGATGACCTCCTGAAGTCTTTTCCAACCCTAATCTTCTATGATTCTATGTTACACTCGGTTCAAATTTACAGAATTTTATTTGCAACGATGACGGTTAGACACTTGCTTTAAAACAAAGCTTAGATTTTGGAGCACAAGATGACATCTTGGAGAGATGCGAGAATGCTTCACATGAGTTACACCCACCCTCATCTTCCACCACTCTCAGTTGAATGCCTCCAGCTAAGAGTCTGTAGAGCAGGGTTTCCCCAGCTTTTTGAAACCAAGAACTGCTTCGGCAAGTTCCCAGAGAGTTAGTGGCTGCACCTGCTTGCCATATACATTTGCCAACTTAATCGTGCCTTATGATCATTTTAAAAAAATGAACCTGTTTTATTTCAGTGGCAGTTTTATCATAATACCTACTTTAAAGTCAGGTAGCCACATTATTTTATAAGAAATGCCATTGAAAGAGCCCAGTGCTCAAAATTTGGACAGCTTTAGGGAAACAATCGCTCATTTGCCATGCAAAGGGTTAAAATAAAATACAATAATAAAATAAAAGTGCTAAATAAAATAAAATAGAAGTGCTAAAATAAAATAATTGCTTTTCTTCAAAAGTGAAGAATACAAAACATTATTAAACATCTAAGTGTCTCAAATAACAGGGGACTTGGGGATATCTCATATTTGCATGGAACACAGTTATATTAATGTTAGGAAGACAAGAGTGACATTTTGAGGCTGTGAATGCTACACTTTATATGCCCTTTCTATAGAAGGACAAAGTTCCCAACTTTTTCTCTTTTTTAATTTGTATTTTTGTCAAATGAGGTTTCATCTTTAACAAACTTTTTGTTGACCATCTGAATTTTGCTTTGAGGAAAACAGCTGGTGCTAGCTAGGCAGCTTATGCTTACATCCTCACTGAGGCCTCTTATCACTAGTATAATACAAATAATAAAAAATATCCTTTAGAAAGAAAAGATTAAAATAATATGTCCGCTAACAAGATTATCAGTAATAAAGAAATGTAGATGAAAGCAGAACCCTATGAACAAAGAATGTAGCCCATACATAACAGAATGGAAGAAGACACTATCTTGTTAAGCAATGGCTTGTAAAAGAACATGAGAGTCATAATGTATAATCTGCTGAAGATGAGCTCCCAGTGCAACACTACAGTCAAAAGTGCTCCAATGTAATGCTTGTATGTATAAACCAGGGGATATTGAGAAGGAGGGGAGAGGATATTTTACTTCTGTAATTTGCACTGGTGAGACTGTCCACAATTCAAGAAGGATGCTGAAAAACTGAGCAGAGGAGTTACTTTAGTGGAAGGAGCATTTCAATGTGTACACATCCACTGTTTTGTCAACAAAAGTGTGTAGTGCAGAAAGGCCTTATACTGCATTCTTTTGAGTTCTGTTTTTTTCCCTTAAATTGGGATCTCATCCTCTCTTTCTGGGGGAAAAACAGGGCTTTGCTCTTCAACCAGCTGAGAACAATTGCACAGAGAACAAGGTCTTTGACAGCAACAGCTGCTAGGTTGAGGATCCTATTCTTTGTGAATTGATTCAGCCAGCTCAAGAGCATGGGGGTGGAATCTCTCTAGTCCAATTTCATTCTTGTTTTGTACTGGAAGATTTGCAGCAAAGCACTGATTACTTTCATGAAGAAAAACCTTCATAAGAGTGCCCTTTCGTGAAAGCAAAGTCTCAAGACAATTAGACAGCTTAACAAAGACCCTGTTCTTTTCATTGCAGCTCCATTCCGAAATCTTAAAAAAACAACCAACCCAACCCCCACATCTGGGAAAATAATACATAACACCACTGTGTTGTGTGTCACTTCAGGTTAGTCTGTACATAACATACCTAACACAAAACAGGCGAAGTTAAGGTATCCAGTAGTGTGTACCCTCTAGTCTTCTACCCAGAATCTCACTCACACTTTGCTACTAGCACAACAGTGATATATCTCAGACAATATACTACGTTGTGGTTGTGCTTCAGAGTGGATGCTAACCTTCAAGCACCCTGTTCCCCAGACGTGAGTGAATGTGACTTTCTAGAACTGTGCAAAAAAGGTACTGGGGAAAGACCGGCTGATTTGTGTTGAAGTGTATACATTGTGCTGAGGGAGTTCATGTAGTAATATATAATTGTATATATATATTTCCTGACTCCTGGAAAAAAAACAAAACAGGTGTGTCATTTGTCATTTTTAGATTTTAGACTCTTTTGGTAAGGCATTTTGTCTTTATAGGTTTATACACCACCTAGCGCAATGGGCCCCTGATTTTGACTGGGTCCTCCAGCCACTATTGTAATATAGATATTTAACAACAGTAAACTAAATGGCAAACTCATTTTATTCTGTTCATGAATGGTTCGAATTCCCTTTTAAATACTGGTTCACTTATTGATTTGATCTGTAGGTTTGAGGAAAAATGCAGGCATTTACATACTCATATTGTTGTTTTTGAGATTGCCTCATAATTTACGCCTTAGTGGCGTTTAAAAAAAACCCTATATAAATCTTGAAACATATCACCAGGATTGTATAATCTATATAACAAATGTTATTTTCTATTTCAGATACGGACATGGCTATGAAATATTTTGTGTTGCTTGTAACAATTCAAAAACTATAGTTGCCTCAGCATGTAAGGTAAGAAAAGAGAGATTTTAGCACCATTTATTGAAAAGGGTTACTTGGGCAAGCTGCTTAATTTTTCTGTGCAACAGTTTGTCCATCCATAAAATGGGTATGTTTCGCCTTACGGACACGTGCAAATGAATGTACAAAAATGAGTAATAATTAATGATTTGTGGTATTTTTGGTGTTGAGCAAGTTAAGAAGAAAGTGAATTGATAGAATTCATACATATACTGTTGTCATCTTCCAGGGTTTAGTAGAAAGTTTAAATGGGAAACATCCTTACTGTCATAGTAACATATGAGTGAAAATAAAACTTGGAACTTCCTAGAGGAAAATTCTGTCTAACTCAGTTGCAAGCATTTAAAAAATAATGCTAATATTTTAGAGTGGTGTCTTTTTGTATCCTTTTCTTCATTTTCAGTGGTTTTGTCTCTCTCCTTACAGGCTTCCAAAAAAGAACACGCAGCAATTATTTTGTGGAGCACCACTTCTTGGAAGCAGCTTCAAAGCTTGTCTTTTCACAGTCTGACTGTTACTCAGATGGCATTTTCGCCGGATGACAAATTTTTATTAGCAGTTTCTAGAGATAGGAATTGGTCACTATGGAAAAATCAAGATAAAAAACCATTGCAATCAGGTAAGCTACATAGCATTTGTGTGTCCATTCAAAAAGAGATGTTGAAACTAGTAAACAAGTTGAGCTTTTAAAACAATTTTAACAATAAATTACTAAGATTCTGTTATATCTCACTGTGACATCTTGCTATACTTTTATTTTTTCAATCTTTAGGAAGTAGAGAATTGTTCAAATGTGTTTTGGTTTTAGTAAATAAGAGCTATAAAAATACTGATTGAGGGAAACTTGTGATGTGTGCTCTGAAGTGTAAAACTATAATCCATTAAATAAGTTATTTGTGGTGGTCTGTCACTCCTGTGCAGGTTAGAGGACACTATTAGACTGATGTCCAGCTCAGAGTCTGTTGGCCTTGTCTAGTAGGGCTGTATACCTATTTGGTGTTTCTTGATAAGATAAACCACTTCCCATGCCTCTGGTGCTTTTTATGCACTCTACAGCAGTGGTTCTCAACCAGGGGCATGTGTTCCCCTGGGCGAAAGCAGAGGTCTTCCGGGAGTAGTTCAGCTCATCTAAATATTTGCCTAGTTTTACAACAAGCTACATAAAAAGCACTAACGAAGACAGTGCAAACTAAAATTTCATATAGACAATGACTTGTTTATACTGCTCTATATTCTGTACACTTAAATGTAAGTACAATATTTATATTCCAATTGATTTATTTTTATAATTATATAGTAAAAATGAGGAAGTAAGCTATTTTTCAGTATAGTGTGCTGTGACACTTGTATTATTCTAGTTTAAAGTGAGGTGAAAGTTGGGGGTGCGCAAGACAAATCAGACTCCTGAAAGGGGTATAGTAATCCTGAAAGATTGAGAGCCGCTGCTCTGTAGGGTATGCTGACTTTACAAACATGGGTCTGTCAGAGGAGAATTAGATCAGAAGAGATTCACTTGACTTTCAGCCTTGGAAAATCCTGCAAGATCCAACTGCCAGTGGAGTGTGTTTTACTCTCCAACAGCATATGCATATGCTGAAAGCTGTTGTAATTATACCAGCTGCTGATTTGAACCTAAATGCTAGGTGTTTGGTGTGTAATGTTACTGAGCTCCACAATATTTTCATAGAATCAGGCCCTGATCAGGTATGTGTAGGGGACAATGTCCCGGTGCAAATGCTGGAGGAACCAACTAGAGGCAGAGCTCTTCTTGACCTGCTGCTCACAAACGGGGAAGAATTAGTAGGGGAAGCAAAAGTGGATGGGAACCTGTGAGGGAGTGACCATGAGATGGTCGAGTTCAGGATCCTGACTAAAGGAAGAAAGGAGAGCAGCAGAATACAGACCCTGGACTTCAGAAAAGCAGACTTTGACTCCCTCAGGGAACTGATGAGCAGGATCCCCTGGAAGAATAACATGAGGGGAAAGGAGTCCGGGAGAGCTGGCTGTATTTTAAAGAAAGCTTATTGAGGTTGCAGGAACAAACCATCCCGATGTGTAGAAAGAATAGTAACTATGGCAGGCTGGGACTGGCTAGATGCCTCCAAAGTGGAAAAGAGGTCCTGACTCACTGAACCACCGGACAACCGTGCTGTGCGCACTATAACATTCTCCAGCTCCACTTCCTCGTGCTCCATTTCGTCATCGGAGTTGAGTCCGCTCGCTGCTGCCTCTAATTCCCCCAAAGTATCCACAGGCATTTGGAGGAGGAGGTGGGATCGCTGCCAGGGATGGCATGCAGCTCTTTATAGAAACAGCATGTTTTCAATACCGTACTAGAGCAATGATGGCCTCCCTTGCCTTCTGGTACGCCTGCCTCAGATCCTTGATCTTAGAGCAGCACTGCTGCATGTCCCTCTTGGGCCCCTTCTCTTGCATGACACTAGCAATCAAACATTGGTATCAAAGTTCCTATGGCTGGAGCAAAGCTGGGACTGCACAACCTCTTCTCCCCATACACTCAGTAGATCCAACAGCTCTGGTGTGCTCCACACAGGAAAGATTCTGCTGTGGAAAGCTGGCATAGTCAGCTGGGAAGCTGCTGTGTGAACTGTGCATGCTGAGCAAACAGGAAGAGGAATTTCAAATTTCCTGGGCCTTTAAATGTGGGAGGGGCACATACCTGTGTACCTTCAGGGCAGCGGAGTTCAAACTGCTGACCAGAGCAGTCATGATGGGCACTGGGAGACACCTCTTGGAGGCCAGTTAGGGCAGCATAATCATGCACATTGTCTATACTGATGCTGTGTCACTCTAACTGGGTCGTAAAAAACTCTAGCGCTTTTGAGGTGGTTTAATTATGCTGGCGTAGCAGGAGAATTACATCGGCAGGAGGAGCATTTTACAGTGTGTATCTCCACTGTTTTGTAGACAAAAATTGACATTTGTTGACTAAACTATATAGTGTAGACAAGGCCTAAAGCAACACTATTAGGTTAAAAATCACATGTAAAAACAAACTCTTACCTGACTGGTTTAAGAATAACAGTCGTGTTAGTCTGTATCCGTAAAGAAAACGAGGAATATTTGTAGCACCCTAGAGACGAACGATTTAATTTCAGCATCAGCTTTTGTGGGCTATAGGCCACAAAAGCTTATGCTGAAATAAACTGGTTAGTCTCTAAGGTGCTACAAGTATTCCTCGTTTTCTTACCTGATTGTACATTAGATTATTAAAACTTAAATTTCCATTGGTTTTGTCAGATATGAAAATTGTCTGTGTTGATTCTTCTAAATAAGTTAATTATCCCCAGATTTTGATGTTTGATGTTATCTCCCATAAATAATCTGCTAAAAGGAAACTCCAGTGGTTGGTGGACTGGTTGGTTTTTGTTCATTTGTTTGTTTTCGGGAGGAGCAGGGGTTAGGGTTTTTTTTAAAACATTTCAGAGAGATTCTGGACGAGTAAAAAAAATATAAAAGCAAATTGCAAATAAAGAAATAAGTAAAAATTTCAACATTTTGTGGCTGTGGAAGGCTCTGAGCTTATTCCACAGAGACTGTCATTTTCCTGTGAAACAGGCAGGAAGCTCTGTTAACAGAGATCAATCTTTTCCACTGATTTCAGTCAGAAAAGCAGTCAACTTTGAATATTGTTTTCAGTTAAATTTCAGCAGCTATTTTAAAGTGTTGTGCAAAAGGAAGGAAAAGTGTTTTGGTGTTTTACTTTGCAGATGAGGTTTAAGATATGAATGAGAGGAAAATTTGCTGTACTTCCCACTGTCCCAAGATTTTTGTATCATTAACTTCTGAAAGGATTTGTTACTGATGTTTAAGTATGCCAGTCGAATCTAGCAATAATCTTCCAATTTGTTTACAGTACTCCTCTCACTGGAGAAACTGCTTTTGTTAGTTTCTGTTACTTTAATAAAGCAGAAGGAATAAGATTGGCACATTTAGTTTAAACTCCAAATAGCACACACTGTTCCAAGTTAAGGATCTTGAGTACTATGTGGGAGGTGGACGGAAGAGATTCTCTTTTCATATACAAATCCAGAACCCATCTGTCTACAAAGTACACATCACCAAGTCAGTTTAAAATAAAACTACATTTACTGCCAACTCAAGAAACTTAAAGGCCTATTAAAATGTAATATTAAGGCTTTTTCCATTGCAGTAAACGAGAATGCTTTTTTGTTGTTAACCATTAAACTTAAAACAAAAATTTTTTACTCAAGACTGCATGCTTCTGAAAATTTGCAATATCACTGGAGTTTTTTGTAGTAAAGAATGAAGAACTGTTATTGCGTCAGTGACTTCTGCACACATGATGATAAAATGGAAGTTGCACTGGTAATACTTTTTAAAGTCACTAAAATGTACTTATTAAGATACTATCAAAAATAAACAATATCATAGAATTAGGCCAAATAGAATAGGAAAGAGTATTCTTATAGACATGGATACACTGTCAGAGTGAGAGAAATGCATGCAGAAGATAAAATTGCTTTTGCTGTCTTCTGGTGTTACAGCTAACAGTATTATAGTGTAATTAGACTGACTAGATATATTTATGTTGGTTGCCGTTCATATATAATAAATATGAACGGACTATTGCTTGATCCTTCCTACAAAGTGCAGGCTACCCCAGTTCCCACTAAAGTTATTCGGAGCTGAGGGTGGGATTGGACAGGATTATTTCTGTAGTCTTGGTCACCTCCCTGTATTGCTTTCAAAGCAAAATAAGAGCAGATATTTTTTACAAAAGATAATTATGAGGATTTTTCTTCCATTTATTTGTTTTATTCCAGAACCTGTTTTCAGCCTCTTTGCGTACACAGACAAAAACACAGCTGTGCATAGCCGGATCATTTGGTCTTGTGATTGGACCCCAGACAGCAAATATTTCATTACCGGAAGTCGGGACAAAAAGGTAACTAATACAAAAGCAACTAACAAAAAGAACAGCATAAAGTAAGCCTTGATTTGAAATAAATGTACTTGGATTTAGCAACTGTATCATATGTATGAATAGTGACATGGAAGTCATTGGGGCTGCTGGGTGCATAAAGTGAAGCACATACATAAGCATGTCCAAGATTGTTGCCAGTGATTTGCTTCTTCTTTATTGTGTATAGCAACAAAAGGAGAACATGCTTCATGTCATTTTGTATATATGTGTTTTAATCAAGGATTCTGTAGCTTGATTCATTCAGCTCTTACGAGTAGATTAATATTTACCAGATATTGTTGCCATTATCTTTAATAATACCATGCTACACTCTGTTTTTAAGAAAGATATGAATTCCTGTAAATAGAAGCTGCTGTTTGTTTCAGTTGAAAAAAAGAGTGTTGCTCTGTCTACCTCCATCCCACAATACAAAATTACTGCTATTGCTGATGTGTTCTTAGTTCCTAAGCACAGGTACCTAAAAGATAAAAGGGAACCACTGATTATCTTAATTCTAATAGGTCATTATCTGGGGTGACTGTGGTTTAGCTGGAGCTACTGAAAGCAATGGGATAAGTGCAATTGAGCCTTGTTCTTCCATCCTGGATATTGGGGATTCTGTCACTGCAGTCAGTATCAGCCACGTGCTTGCTCCCGATGAAAGGTATTGTTACTTCTGCATTCTAGATTTCATTTGTTGATGGGCTTTTTCTTTTTATTTGAAAGTGATATTTGTTTTCCGCTTTAGTCAGCGCAAGCCTTTTTCTAGGTCTCTTGCTTGCTCTCTTCTTGTTTTTTTTTAACATTATATTTTTGTTTTCATGTACATATTCTTTTGATGGGTGGCAAAATATTGATTTGAAGAGCAGGTTTCAACAAAATGTGTATGATTTGGGAAGTGGTCATCATTTTTTAAAATTGCTGATTGCGCCTTTTTAGAAATAACACAATTGTTCTTTCTCAATAGCTACATCATTGCAGTAGGGTTAGAGTGTGGGAAGATTAGCTTGTACACGTGGAAGCAGAGTGAGGAGAGACCATTGTTGACTGATTGGACCAAATGTGTCGAGACTGACAACAGGTATCTTTTTTGGGGTGAAGGGGCTCATGAGTAGTTCTCCAGACCTATCCTGTCTTACAAGTCATATGCAAGAAAAGAGCTTTCTTTTGAGATCTGGGCAGTATTGGAATTCTGAATTAAATTTATTCAGCTACACCATAAAAACAGCAAAAAATAAAAAAAGTGTAATAAAAGTTCTGAAATTTTTTTCAAAAAAAGACAATATGCAACCTCTGTAACCCCAAGAATCCTCCGACAAAAGCTGGGAAAGACCAGCATCAGCATCCCTGATATTTCCAAGGGAGAAAGAAGCTTTTTAAAAACAAAAATATTATTTCAGGTTCCCATTAGATATCAGAGAAAAGAAAAAAAGGGCATAAACCAAGTTTTTAAGAAATTCTTTGTCACCTTTAAGGGTAAAATAGGATTGAAACTTCTAAAAATGTTTTTAAAACATCACTGTTAAATGTGGAGAGGAGTAGGAAGTGAAAGAAGGCATGGTCATTCTGCTGATCTATGCTATCGACAATGGGATCCCAGCTCTGTATTCACTGGGAGTTGATGCAGGGCTATAGTCCTGTCAGAAAGGCCCCAGTCAAGATATGATTTTCCCAAGTCATAGTCATACTTTAACACCAGTTCCCCAATTCACTTAATTTGGGGGCAGTTTGGGCAAGGGTGTGGATATGGGGCGGGACAGTCAGGGGACAGGGAGCAGTTGGATAGGGCATGGGAGTCCTGGGGGTGTGGGGGATAGGGGTTGGGGCAGTTAGGGACAGGGAGCAGGGGGGGTTAGGTAGGGGGTGGGGTCCTGTGGGCAGTTATAGTGGAGGGGTCACTAGAGGGGGTGGTCAGAGGACAAGGAGCAGAGGGGCTTAGATTGGGGTGGGGGTGGGGTCCCAGGAAGTGGTTAGGGGTTGTGGGGGGGTTTCTGGAAGGGGCAGTCAGGGGACAAGGAGAAGGGGTAGTTGGATGGGTTTGGGATTCTGAGGAGGGCAGTTAGGGGATGGGAGGGGCTAGATCGGTGCAGGGGCCATGGTATTTGGGGATGCACAGCCTTCCCTACCCGGCCCTCCATACCGTTTTACAACCCCATATGGCCCTGAGGCCAAAAAGTGTGCCCACCACTGCCTTAGACTGACATCTTTGGTAAATGACAGCAGTATTTTAGAGTACACTACAGTGAGGAAAGCTACAGTGTTTCTCTGATTTTGTAACTAGAAATTATAGATGAACTCCATTCAAAGGCATGCACTAGAATCACCGTCTACTACTACCACAATACATAGAGGAAATTGGGATTCACATTTGGATCTGCTGCTGAACATTGTGACTTTGGTTCATGTATACTTAGGCAGTTTGAAAGATGCGTCAAGCAATGTTTCTTAGCATTTAGTCAGCAGAGTCCTTTCTAAGCAAGTGAGAAGCTTAACCTGAAACTAATGTGGTGAAACTTGAAATTGATAGCAGTTTTAATTATTGACAAGTGAGAGGCTAAAATGTCATTAGTGTTAATAACGCTAGAAATTCTGGAGTGTTTAATACCTTCAGGTCGTGACAAGTCAATTTCTCAGCTGGTAGCCCTGAAAGGGAGTGCACTAATTAGATAAATGATGATGTTTAAACTCAGAACTCCAGCTGAGTTTGACATTTTGGAGTTGGCGCATGCATTCTTTTTTTCAATGTCTTCTGTCTTCGTTGCAGCCAAAGTCACACTCTTGCTGTCAAACGGCTGTGCTGGAGAAATCAGGTGGGCAGAGCTGGACATGACGACCAAGACAACAGTGAATGGTTGCAGCTTGCAAGTTGTGGAGCTGACCATTGTGTAAAGATACTAAATGTTAACATGTTTGCGCTTTAGCTAAGGTAGGAGACCCAGCTGAGCCAATTGAATCTGTATTTGAGTTTGTTTAACCATTTGATTTTTAAACTCCATTTTCTATTGTGAAAACAGGAATGTCTGACAAGTGTATAGATCTAATTTATTAAAATATCTTGAATAATAGCACCTTGTAGTGTCTTGAAGTGTTAAATAATTATCTTATCCATCAGTATTAGGAAGTTTCAAATATATTGGGTGTTCCAGCTAGTAAATATTTTGGAGAGTATGTGAAATAGATGGCGGTTTCCACTTTATATAGAAATGATGGCAAGAAGACAGTGTTTCTCCACTCTGCATGGAGATGGATAAGCAGAGAAATTGGTACTTCTATCATCCAGGTGAGAAGGAAGGAACTGTTTGTGTTTGGGCTTCAAATGAAGTATCTAAACATTTCCAACTTACTATAGTAACTCCTCACTTATTGTTGTAGTTATGTTCCTGAAAAATGCTACTTTAAGCAAAATGATGTTAAGTGAATCCAGTTTCCCCTTAAGAATTAGTGTAACTGGGGGGGGTTAGGTTCCAGGGAAATAAATATATACTTATATGTACACAGACATATATATACACACACACACACTAAGTTTTAAACAAACAATTTAATACTCTACACAGCGGTGATGATTTTGAAGCTTGGTTGAGGTGGTGAAGTCAGAGAGTGGAAGAGGGTGGGATCTTTCCTAGGAAATGCCTTGCTGCTAAATGACGAACTAGCACTCAGCTGAGCCCTCAGCGGTTAGCACATTGTTGTTAGTGTAGCCTCACACTCCACAAGGCAGCACAAATGGAGGGAGGAGACAGAATAGAAGCATGACAGTGGCTGCAAACATTCCCTGCAGAAATTGAACCCATGCTGATGAACGCACGCTATCCCACTGGAGCGCACCACTCCCTCCACTTTCCAAAGTGCCGGGGGGTGCATGTGTGTGTGAGACAGAGAGAGAAACACTGTGTATGTGTATGTGTGAGAGGGAGAGATGCGCATTGCCCCTTTAAGTATGCTGACCTCACTCTAAGTACACTGCCTTTTTAAGTAGATCAGCAAGTTGAGCCAGAGGGTGCTGTCAGTAAGCTCCCTCTGTCCTGAGCCCTGTCGTGTCCCCGCTCTGTGGAGATGAGGTACAGGGGGAGGAGGACACCTTGGCAACACACCCCTTTTTCCCCCTCCCTATCAGCACAGCAAGTAGGAGGCTCCCAGAAGCAGCTCCAAGGCAGAGGGCAGGAGCAACACACGGCAGTGGGGAGGAGAGTGGGGGGAGGGACACCTCAACTGTTGGCACTTGATAGCCTGCTGGGTGGCTGCCGCACACGGAACTTAGAGGAGCTGATAGGGGAGCTGTCGGTCCATCTTGGTTCCAAGCCCCCACCAGCTAGCTCCAATGGGCGGCTCTTCCTGCAAGCAGTGAACAAAGCAGGCAGCTGCCAAACACGTTAGAAGGGAGCATTGCACAACTTTAAATGAGCATGTTCCCTAATTGATCAGCAACGAAACAACGTTTACAGGGAGGATGCTAAGTGAGGAGTTACTGTATCTGTATTAAATGCATAAGCATCCATTCTGCTGTCAACACTCAGGTGGCCTGGTCAAGCACTCTCACCAAAAAAAGAGGCCAAGGTTAAATATGCAGCCTTAACTTTGTGCATGTGTATTACAACACTGGGTCAGATCCTCAGCTGGTGTAGACGGGAAAGTTTGCACCAGCTGAGGACCTCTCCCATTGTGTTCCATAAAGAGAGTGAGGATACGTCTATGATGCAAGTGCTGCAGTTCCTCCGTTGTAAGGTAGACACACCACAGCGATGGAAGAATGCTTCTGTCTACCTACCTGTGTCTGCAGTGGGAGTTAGGTTGATCCGTATTGCACAGGGTATAAAATGTTTCACACCCCAGAGTAATGTAGGTAGGTCAACCTGAGTTTTAGGGGTAAACTAGGGTAAGAAACTTCCCCCATCATCAGTCCTTCCTCTCCTGGGCCAGCGTCAGGCCCTTGCTCCCTTGACTGTCAGAATTCTCAGGAATGTCAAAACGCAGCAGTCTGCAGAAAAGTTAATATTTAATTACATTCAAAGTGGTTTTCCTCTGTCATAAGTGTTGCCTCCTCAGATCTCCTGAGGCCAATGTGTAGGTACATTATATCTAATGGAGGATTCCTGTTCTGACAAAGCCCAGTTCCTTTGTCTTTCCTTCAACTCTTCTTTCCTGTGGGTGTGATGTCTGTCCTTCAAGTGGAAAAAATGTCAGAATGGTCTTCCTAAATTTTGAGTATTGGTGCTTAATGGTCATCCCATCCCATCCTAGAATGTGGCCTTTTAAGTTTTTGAAAGGTCTGATGTGCCTATACAAGAACCTAGAGGCATTGATAGAGTGAGAACAGGCCCAGAAATAAGTGATACGTGGAAGGAAATCCCGTCGCTGTGGCTTAAAGGGCCTGAGCTCAGGAACTTTGCAGAGACATGGGACAAGGCTCCCTCACTCTACTGACTGGAGATGGAAGGAGCGGGACCAGCATACATACTACCTCCTCCCTCATTGCGGCGCTGAGAGCAGCAAGGGAAGGCGACCTGCTGAACTTCTGAGCCTAACAACTAATTGCGGAAAAGGGGCCAGCTGAGGAAGAAGCTTGTTAAGGCCTTGAAATACAGAAGTACAGTACTAGTGAAATAATTAAATATCCTGGTCACTCTTGATGTTATTTTACCTTTATTTTCATTTTTTTTTATTCTCCAGGGTAAAAATAAAGAAAATGCAAGACTTGTATCACTCTTCAATAGCCCTTAAAAAAACCCTTTTTAATTCCAGGTAATTTTAGAATGGGGATACAATGAGACCGTTATATTTAATTGTAGTTGCTAGTACTTTGCTTTTATGTGTAATGTAAACATTTGGCTGTATTACTTATCAAAGAATTGACAAACGCTCTAGAATGTCTACTTTGAGGATTTCTGCTTCTGACCCCTGGATCACGCAGAGCAGGGGTTCTCAAACTTCATTGCACCGTGACCCCCTTTCAACAGCTCAAATTACTACACAACTCCAGGAGGGGGGATCGAAGCCTGAGCCTCGCCGCCCCAGGCCAGTGGGCCAAAATCGGAGCCCCACCACTATGGCAGGGAGGCCCAGAGCCTAACCCCAATTGCCCCGAATGGTTGTGAGGTGGCAAAACCCAACGGCTTCAGCCCCAGGAGGGGACCTGTAGCCTGATCCTGGACACCCAGAGCTGAAGCCATCAGACATTGGTCCCAGCAAGTCTTAACACCAGCCCTGGTGATCCCATGGCCCCCAAATGGCGTTGCGACCCACTTTGGGCTCCTGACCCACAGTTTGAAAACCCTGCTGGTAGCATGTATGTACACTGACAAAAATAAGACAGTTTTGTTACTTGTGCAGCTCCACGAACAGCAGCAAGCCTGGAAGCTGTAGTGCAGGTGAGACACAAGTGATGTTACTATCATGTCATAGTAAAGTTGGGGAGAAAGTGCCATCTTGGCACAGGAGTTTACACTGTTGACATCACTGGTGGAGCTACATCAGGGGTGGGAGAATGACTTTGGCAATGTAGACACACGGATGGGTTGCATTTGGTACATTGAAAGTGCAAGTTTTTCTTTCCATCTACACTCTCACTTCCCCTCTGCCTCCCTTCATTTTGCCCGAGTCAACCATCCAATTGCTACATATTCATCCTTTTTATCTTACATCTTCTGGCATGATGCCCCTTGTCCTCTCCTAGTGTGCCAGGTGCCATTCTCCTTTAAACACTGCTCTTGCTAAGCCCATCTAAAAACCACCGTAATGGTCCCGTATCTACAAATATATTTCCTAATTGAATACCACAGCTGCACTGCTTCTAGATAAATCATCTTCTGGAAATTCAGTGCATTATAACTTGTTTTTTTACATTGCAAGTTCCTTACATCTTCCTCTGAAAAGTGCAGAAATCACTGAGGTTCAGTAAATAATTTTGAGATGGGAGAGCTCTCATTTCTCCCCTTTTTATCTAGCTTAAAGTCTGTCCTGCCAGTTTTGAGCTGTATGAATTTACCACAGTCTGCTTGGTCAGACTTTCCCTTCCACCACTGCCTCTCTGTACCTCACAGGTTGCTGTATTCAGTAACAGATGGATGTAGTTTGCTGAGTTCATGGGCGTCCGTCAGGATGAAAGCTGCTGTATAAACGTAGGGTGTGAATTGTTGTGTGTCCGATAGCTTTCCAAGATGTCTGCTGGCTGGAGATGACAACTGGGATAATAGTATAAAGCTAATGAAAAAGGTAGAATTAAGTGCTGCTTCTAGACGACAAGCATTTGAACTTTTAGCTTTTCAACACACGGAAAGGGAAATATTTGACTATATTTTTAAGCTACTATCAAAATATTTTCATAGCTTTAAAATAATAATTAGGTCTGCAATTTCAACTCCTCTATCCATTCAGTAGCTGCCAGGAAATACCTTTCCCACTGGTCACTATTGTTGAAGTGTATTATACAGCATATAGTATTTCGTATTTCAATCAGATGAAATAAGTACAGGTTGCAGCCAATGAAACCAGTACAAGACACCACCGTATTAAGCAATTTGCTCTCTTAAGGAGACTGTTCCTAATCCAGATTTACACTTTTGCTTTTCCTTTATTAAAAGATTACCTCAGTTAATCATTTTTGTCAGGGCCTTGTGCAGCTGTGTAAGGCCACGATCCTGCAAATGCTTACAAATGTGCTTAACTTTACCATGTAAGCAGTGTTGTTGTAGCCATGTTGGTCCCAGGATATTAGAGAGACAAGCTAGGTGAGGTTGTATCTCTTATTGGACCAACCTTTGCTGATACGAGAGACAAGCTTCTGAGCTCTTCTTCAGGCCTGGGAAACTAAGGTCAAGTCTACACTACAACTTACATCAGTGTAGCTGCACTGATACAATTGTGCCGCTGTAGCGCTTCAGGTGAAGATGTTCTAAGCCAATGGGAGACCACTCTCCCCTCGGCGTAATAACTCAGCCTCGTTGAGTGGTGGTAGCTATCTTGCCGGGAGAAGCTCTCCTGCTTGCATAGCGCTGTCTACACCTGCACATAGATCAGTATACCTGTGTCGCTCAGGGATGTGGATTATTTACACGCTGACCAACGTAGTTAAACCAAAGTAAATCTGTAGTGTAGAGCAGGGGCTAACTCTGTCGTTGCTAAATACAAAGTTGTACTTAAGCAGATTGTTTATCATAAGTAGTTAATATCTATTTTAAGGGGCTGTTCACGTGAAGTGATCTGTTAACGCCCAAATATCATGCACTGAATGGAGACACTGGATTTATGGCTTATTACAACAATCTGTAACCCACTAACAACCTCTTCTTCCCCTATAGCTAATTTCCCCCCCCCTTCCTTCCCTATGACTGGAGAGGTGTTAACAGGCTACTTCCCCTTGAAATATATGTTTGTTTAGCATAAGTAGTTATCTCTTCAAACCTTCAAGTGTATTTCACAGTGACACTTTGAAGAATCCACTCCCCTGAATGCTGTCATTATACTGATCTACCCTCCAGCATAGACAGCACTATGTTGGCAGGAGGACTTATAGAGACCACCTCTTTGGGAGGTGGATTAACTGTACCAATTAGAAAGGTCTTTTCTGTTGGTGTAGAGCATCTTCCTTAAAGTGCTACAGCTGCACTTTTGCAGCATTTTAAGTGTAAACCTGTCCTTTGTTTCCCAAACTGGAAGAAGAGCTGTGTGAGACTTGTAGACATTAAGGTCAGAAGGGACCATTATGATCATGTAGTCTGACCTTCTGCACAATGCAGGCCACAATCTACCTGCAGATTTCTGCCCCAGATATCTAAATGGCCCCCTCAAGGATTGAGCTCATAGTCTTGGGTTTAAGCAGGCTAGTGTGCAAACCACTGAGCTATCCCTTGCTCCTAAAATATCAAGCTTGGAAGGGACTTTAGGAGATCATCTAGTCCAACCCTGCCCTGCTCAAAGCAGGACCAATCCCCAATTAAATCATCCAACAGATTTTTGCCCCATGTCCTTAACTGGTCCCTTTAAGGTTTGAACTCACAATGGTGGGTTTAGCAGGCCAATGTGCAAATCACTGAGCTATTTATCCCCCTGAAATAGAAAAGTAAATCATGTGCAGCCTGGGTTCAAACCAGTGAAATGCTAAGTACCCTGACTTCATAGAATATCAAGATGGAAGGGATGTCAGCAGGTCATCTAGTCCAACCCCCTACTCAAAGGGAGACCAATCCCCAGTTAAATCATCCAACCCATTTTTGCCCCATATCTCTAAATGGTCCCCTCAAGGATTGAGCTCACAGCCCTGGCTTTAGCAGGCCTATGCTCAAACCACTAAACTATCCTTCCCCCTCTACTAAGCTTTACTAAAGTCAATATATACTACTCCTACTGCTTCTCCTCTAGCCACAAGGCTTGTTACCTGATCAGAGAAAGCTATTACCTTGGTTTGACATGATTTGTTCTTGACAAATCCATGTTGACTGTTATTTATCACCTTATTATCTTCTAGGTGTTTTTAAAATAGGACTAATCCCCACTTGAATCATCCAACAGATTTTTGCCCTGTGCTCCTAGATGGTCTCCTCAAGGATGGAGCTCACAGTCCTCGGTTTAGCAGGCCAATGCTCAAACCACTGAGCTATCTCCTTGTTTGGTAGGGGGCCTGAAAGGTTGTCTCTCTCACCCTCAGAAGTTGGTCCAATAAACGCTATTACCTCATCTACTTTGTCTCTCTAGCTTTACCTGGAGCAGTCACATTGAAGTCATAGGACTCCTCATAGCAGTAGAGTTCAACACATGCACAAGTTTGTGCAAGTCTGGGGCCTAAAACAGGTTTCTCTGGATTATAGACAAACTGTGCCATGGTAAAATGTCAGTCTTGCACATGAGTTAATGTGTTAAATGAAGAATAATTTAATGTATTTTTATTTCACAAGGATGAAATTCTAAATGCATATTTCAGTGGTCATTGAACTAAAAAACTGCTCGTTTTGTTTCTTTCTCTGCGGACCACCAGATGTCAGTATAAGAAAAAGGATAAGCAGAGGACCACAAAATCTGTGATCTATAAATGAACAAACAAAATAAAATCATGTCATTCAAAGGAAAATACTTGTTCTAGACTGAGGTTATTTTAAAAATTGCCTCTGATAAGCACCTTCCAGGAATAAAATGTTCACTCTCCGTTTGTTAGGGTGGGCTGAATCTGACTGCAGAAAAATCTTCAAATCAGACTGCGTCAGGTTCTGCATTCCATAACCCTCACGCCAAAACTACACGTTGAAGATCACAATATAACTTTTAAATTTCATCTAAAGCAAGAAAAATTAGGAGTAAAATCCAAATTAATTTACTAAAAAGCTTTTAAAGGGTGGGAGTTTTCTGCATTTTATGAAATCCTGTTAAGAGTTTGTATTTGATCTTGTGAAGCCTGGTATAACCACACAGGTGTGGTAAGAAGGCCTTGGCCGTCACCGTGTGCCAGGCACCCTGTATGCTCCTCTCTGGCATGTCCACGGAGGCTCAGCAGTCGATGCAAGACCTTCCCGTCGATGGGCAAGTCCTGTTTGCCGAACAGATGGACAATAAGCTCCATGATCTAAAGGCCACCCGCACAGCCCTGAAAACTCTGGGCCTGTATGTTACCAGCCCTTCCCACAGGCGATTTAAGCTACAGTAGTCTCAGGGTCAGAGGAGCCCATCCTCGCCAGGAGCCTCCCCATAAGAAATCCAGAGGCTACAAGTGGCGTTCTAGCCAACAGCTCTTGCAGGCCTCTCAGTGGTGCTCGACTGGCAGTAAGCAGGCAGGCAAGTGCTCATTTTGAGGGTACGCCTGAGGATGACTGTTCCCAGGATCCTCGACGTCAAAGAGTTCAGGACAGTGCACAGAGCATCCTATCTTGCCTGTCGGGCAGAGTGGTCAGAGTCCTGATGGACAACACAGCCTCAACGATCTACATCAGGGGCGGGCAAACGTTTTGGCTTGAGGGCCACATTGGGGTTCTGAAACTGTATGGAGGTCTGGGTAGGGAAGGCTGTGCCTCCCCAAGCAGCCTGGCCCCCATCCCCTATCTACTCCTTCCCACTTCTCGCTCTCCCTCAGAATTCCTGACCCATCCAAACCCCACTGTTCCTTGTCCCCTGACTGACCCCTCCCAGGACCCGACCCCCTAACCACCTCCCCAGGGCGCCACCCCCTATCCAGCCTCCCTGGTTCCCCATTCCCTGACCACTGCCCCCCCTCAGAACCTCTGCTCCATCCAACTGCCCCCTGTTCTCTGACTGCCCCCAGAACCTCCTGCCCCTTATCCAACCCACCCACTCCCTCTCCGCTTACCATGCCGCTCAGAGCACCAGGACTGGCAGCCACGCCACCCGGATGGAGCCAGCCAAACCACCGCACAGCCTAGAGCAGTGTTATCCAATACATTTTCCATTAGTCACATGTTGCTAATAGGCTATTGAATTGTGGCTAATGCATGTGCCTTTTTAATAATGTGCCTAATAAGAAAAATTCAAAACCACAAGTGTGGCTAGCAGTGTGTCAAGCATTGAATTTCTATTGGACTCCACTGGTCTAGAGCATCAGGGCGCTGCCTGGCAGGAGCTTGCAGCCTCACCACCCAGAGTGCTGGTGGCACGGTGAGCTGAGGCTGCAGGGGAGGAGGTGGGAGCAGGGGAGGGACCGGGGGCTAGCCTCCCCATCTGGGAACTCAAGGGCTGTGCAGGAGAGATGCTTTGGATACAAGAAGGGTCCTGGCTTTCTACCTAGGTTGGACAAAGCCTTTCCATAAGTCAAGTCTGCTTTTCATCTCTACAGCTGATAGGATGGAGGGCCTCCCAGTGCCCACACAGAGGATTTCTAACTGGATCACCTCTTGCATTCGGACCTGCTATAGTTGGTGGGAGTCCCTCCACCGCCAATCATCAGAGCCCACTCGACCAGAGCACAAGCATCTTCGGCAGCCTTCCTGGCACCCTTCCCAATCCAGGTCATCTATCGCGCCGCGACGTGGTCCTCAGTGCACAGCCCACTACGCCATCCCTCAGCAGGCCAGGGCTGACGCTGGATTCAGCAGAGCTCTGTTGCAATCTACACATCCAGGAATTCCTACCCACCTCCTAGGGGTACTGCTTGGGAGTCACCTAAGTTGAATGGACATGAGCAAGAACTCAAAGAGGAAAAGACCAGTTACCTTGTCAAGCTGTGTTACTCATGACCATTCCACGACTCGCCCTACTTCCCCCCCTGTTGGAATTTCCAGCACTGAGGGTGTGGGGAACCAGCACCGGCCTATATACCGTGGCATGTCCGTGCCACTCCAGGGGGTGCCGGAGCCATTCCCCTATGGATACTTCTGAGGGAAAAACATCCGGCACTGGTGCACGTGGTGACTATGCACATCTCAGTTGAATGGACATGAGGAACACATCTTGAAGAACACCAGTTACGGAAAAGGTTTTTTTTAATCAAACTGGAGGTTATGATCCCTCAAGGGGTCACAAGGTGGTTACATGGCAGTTATGAGCTGTCATCTGAAAGGGGACGATAACCCCAAGCCCCCTTTAAATTAAATTAACCCCCTCGTTTTTAATTTATAAGGGGGGGGAGGTCACACGCAGAGGCTTGCTGTGTAAAAGCGTCACCTGTACAAAATGTTTGAAAACCACTGATCTAGAGCATATTTCTTAAGACAGATATTCAGCCTACACTTGGCAGATTTCTGTGATTTCCACCCATACCTGGTGGGTCTCACACCTCTGTTTTCTGTAAGCAGTGCAAGCAGTTCTCCACCTCCTGCCAGGCTTCAACCAACAACTGGTGCCGTGGAGAGGGCTTTCTTGGTCAAGCCCCTGTCTGCCTTGACTGTGTAGAGGTTCCACTAACCTGCCCTAACAGCTTTGCTCACGGACTAGGAGAACTGACATTTTGGCTGCTCTTGGTGTTTGTGCACAAGGAGCAGAGAAGGGCTTCAGATGGCCTCTTCTCACCCCAGTCCCATATGCCCCTGCCTTCTCCTGGGGCAGCCAGAATCGATCACACTGTGTAGACATACAGTCAAGATCTTCATAAATATTTTCCTAATGTTCTCCTTGTTGTGGCTTATTTTATGCATTCAAGACTTTCAGTGCTGCTTTTCACAACAAAACATTTGCCTCAGTTATCTTTATTCCAAAGGTATTCATTTTACATGGGCAAGAGTTAGGTTTCAAGTGTATAAAACACTGGAAGTGCTCTTAATCCAATTTCTAACAATGCATGCAACTATTCCAACACCTGCACTACTGTTTTCACAGATATAATGCCAACGTTTGCCTTCATTTACGCTTGCCTGACCCTCCATGGGGTTGAATAGGTTTAACAGATTACAGATTTAGGCCCAACACCTTTCTGTGGCTGAACTGTTTGGACTGTTATAAAATAAATCTAACCCCAAACATTTCTCATGTTAAAAAGCAAATTTGATTTTTTTAAAAAAGTGGCAGTAATTTTAGCGATCAGCAGTGTACCAGCCCGATTATACGGCACTCAATCTCCCATTAGAAAGATAGAAGTACAGTTTTTCTTCATGGTAGTGACTCCAGCACATAAATTAACCAATATCCTCCAAGGCTTAGACTTTCCATGCACTCTGTATCATGTTAGGAACATTAAAATATTAACCAGCTTTGATCCCAGAGCAAATGAAATGCTCATTCAGTCCTGTTTTCTGGCTAGAATACACTCCGTCTTTTGACTCAGTGGTCAAGTTTAGAAACAGTCTTGCTATTCTGGTTTTCAGTCTAACTTCCAGCAGCTAAGCGCCTTCATAATTTCTTTTAAAACCATTCTTAGCCCCGCTTTTGGGTGGTATTTTGTAGATGTTCTGTGATATAAAATGATTGTAAAGAAAGACATAGCTACAATCCTATGCAACAAACCCAGTATCTTGTGCTTCCCTATTACCTTGAATCTATCAATCTCCTTCCCATATTTATTTTATAGAATGTGACCTAAATTGTTCCGATGCATTATCGTGTGGACACTGGAACACAGAAATTGGAAATATTAAGATTGGTTTGGGGGAAAACAAAGGAGAAAAGAGGTGATGAGGAAGCGGGGAAGCATGCCTTCTTCCTTCCCTGTGAATTTCTGCAGCACCATGGGTATTATGAAGGCCAGCCAGCAGAAATTCTCCCTCTTTTTCTCCCCTCCCTTTCCCCTCAACCGCGACCTTCGCCTCAGGGGCCTGAGAGTCTTGATGGTGGCAACAGCAGACAGCCCATGGGAGAAAGGCAAGTGACATTAAATCACTGTCATCTCTGCCTACCGGGCTAAGCTGCCAGTTCAGCGCTCGTTCGCTTCCCTTCACAGGCTCTGTGCTGCGCTCCCCTGCAGTGGAGGTTCTGGGGAAGCCAGGTGATAAGGAGTCAGCTGTGCTAGCCAGCCTGGTGCATGAGCAGGAGTTAGCCAACTGTTAGTAATAGTACAGTGCCGACTGGGGCATGTGTCAGATTGGAAGGGACAGAGAGCAGGACAGTGCCCAGCATGGCCTCTTCTTTGCTTCAAGCTCTCAGGCTGAGTTAGTGGTTTAGCTGCATCTGCTCCCATTTGGTGCATTTCTCTCATGCACTTCTTTTAGGTAGGCTATAAGGCGCTACAAGATTCTTTGTCGCTGTTTCATTCAGCTTAGGTCTTTTGAATAGATCCCTCTGGTTTGGGTCACCTGAAGCCGCACGTCAGAAACACATTCCAGTCGGGCAAAATGACTTGCCTGTGCATTTCTAGCTCGAAATCTCCCGTACCGTTTCCCCTCCTTCTTTACTGCGTCCCTGTCACCCAGTTCTAATTGGTACGACTCTTTGATCTTTCCACAGCAAATATTTTTCAGACGGGTCTGCCAGAGAAATCTGAAATATTTGTGATGTGAGAGACATAAAAGGCTGAGTGGGAGGATGTGTGGGTATCTGTGGAAATTGACATAGGATGAAATAGCTACTAGTCGCATCTCCCCACAGCTTTACCTGCAATGTTTGATGACCTGCTGTGATTTGGCATCATAGTTGGCGTTTTACCTTTACTGACTGTCGGGTATTTTAATACTTGCACATCATTAAAGGATAGTTCTTTTGTTCTGCTCCTCAGGCGGAAAGTTCAATTGGTAAGAAGCACTTTTCACTATTAATTAGCTGTGAATAGAATGTAAAACGAGAGCTTAATTAAAACTGGCATTTCTGAGCCTTTCGTGGGTGGCAGTCAAGTTGGTGACAGGTGATATTAGTGGTGACACCGAGTGTGGCACCTCAGTGTAAACTGTGCATGAGAATTAATAGGGAGCTAGTTGATGACATACATGACTCCAAGTCTGTATAGCAGAGGTCCCCAAACTGTGGGCTGTGCCCAATTCGGGGGAGGGGGCACCCCCATCCCCCACCCCAGCTCTGCTCCGGCCCTGCCACCAGCCACGACCCTGATCCCCAGCCTTCGTGCGGTTCCGCACCCAGCCTGGGGCCTGGCTGCTGCCCCCCACCATGTCTCAGCTGTGGCGCTGCCCCCAGCTTTGGCCACTAGCCGTGGCCCCAGTCCAGCTCACGGCCGCAGACTCTCCCCTAGCTACAGGCCCAACCTTGGCCCCCTTACTCCATCTGCGGATCCCTCCCTCCCCGTGAGCCATAGCCACATTTCTGGCCCTGGCTCGGCGGGGGGCACAACCCTCAAAAGTTTGGGGCGCACTGCTGTATAGGCAGCGAGCTAATTCTAGCTCTGCCACTGCCTCCACTCTGATTTTAGGCATGTCATTTCACCTCTGTGCCTCATTCATTTCCCAGTACAATGAGCATAAAACCTCCCTCACAGGGTCATTGCAAAGACTGACTGGGGTACAACGTTCAAAGGGCTTTCTGCACTGATTTACTACGTTCATACATACGTTTTAATTGGTGGGTCTTCCTCCGTACTGGTTTTGCAACCAGGCTCACCTTTATTTACAAAGTGCACCCCTGCCCCACGGTAAACATTCATCAAAAGATCGAAGAGATTGCAGTGCTTAGCCTAAAAAAGAAAATACCCTTGAAAAAGAAAAGCCTTTACAAGTTAAGCAAATACCTTCCAAGCACATACCTTAGCAGAGTAAGCAGATGTAGCTTGCACCCTGCTCTGACCAGCTACCCACAGCATATGTCCAGTTTACACCCTTTCTCAGGTTTGGTTTTGCTGGTAACACAAGTAACAGAAACAAAACACAGCCCTGGTCCTACACTGGGGGAGAGGGGATTGACCTAAAATACGCAACTTTAGCTATGAGAATAGCATAGCTGAAGTCGACGTATTTAAATCGACTTACCCTGCCGTCTTCACGGTGGTCAGTCGACTGCTGCCACTCCCCTGTCAACTCCGCCTCCACCTCTTGTGGCGATGGAGTACAGGAGTCGATGGGAGAGTGCTTGGGGGTCGACTTATCGCATCTAGACTAGATGCGATAAATCGACATCTGATAGACCGATCGCCACCTGCCGATCCGGCAGTTAGTGTAGACCAGGGGAAGGCAACCTATGGCACGGGTGCCAAAGGCGGCACGCAAGCTGATTTTCAGTGGCACTCACACTGCCCAGATCCTGGCCACCTGTCCAGGGGGCTCTGCATTTTAATTTAATTTTAAATGAAGCTTCTTAAACATTTTAAAAATCTTATTTATTTTACATACAACAATAGTTTAGTTCTATATTATAGCCTTGTAGAAAGAGAGCATCTAAAAATGTTAAAATGTATTACTGGCACAGGAAACCTTAAATTAGAGTGAAAAAATGAAGACTCGGCACACCACTTCTGAAAGGTTGCTAACCCCTTGTGTAGACATACCCACAGACTTTGGCCTAAGCTTCCTCCCCCTGCCTGGCTGTTCATAGTGGTTTCCCCACAGGCCTTCTATTTCTCAGTCCCATTTCCCTATACTTCCCTGAGAGACTCCAATCCCTCTGTGTTTTGGTTAGAGTTAATGAGCTGCATCTGCTACTCCTGCTCGGATGTAAATATCCTGCAGCTTCTCACAGGGTTCTAGTACCTGAAGTCAAAATGGCTCAGTGCAGTACTGCAGTTAGGGGTGGAATCTAGAAACTGTCACCTCTAGACAACATAGGACATCTAAGTAACGCTGTCAGAAGGCAGCAAAAAGCCATTTCTCTCTCTCTCTCTCTCTCTCTCTCTCCTCTATATGTTAGGATTATGCAACAAGCACAAGATGAAATGCTGCTAGAATTTCCAAGAATAGCAGCTTTATGGAAGATTTAGACTATTTTAAGCATTGAATGAAGTCATACATGGTGTCTGAAAACCATCATTCAAGCAATACTTATCATACAGCTCAAAATGCGTTGGAAACGTCAAACCAGGATTTTGAGCAGGAGTCTGGGCTCTGAATTCCGACAAATTTATGCAGCAAATGTTACAATGGCACACGAATTTTCAAAATGGCACATGAACTGCTGTTGGTGAGAGAAACAAGCTTTTGACCCATGCAGAGCTCAGCATCAACATGACTATGATTATGCTGCATGTTACAATTTAGTTTCTTTACTTGAGTTGGGATTAAGATTAATTTTTCAGATTCCTTCCTAATCTAGAAGAATACACACAATGAAGATAGAGGTAGCTACTGTGATGCTCAGGAAACAGTTTGCAAAACAACACTTGGAATCTTTTATTTTCTAAAGCATCTTTCATACAAAATGTCTGTCAGAATTAAATAATACAGCTCCAAAGTTAAATAAGAAGCAGGGGGGAGTGTATATATAAGATATTGGTAAGGGAGGAGAAAAATAGGGTTTCAGATGAGATTTGAAAAGAGATGGAGTCACGAAACAGAAAGGAAGGTTACTGTAGATGGCAGGAGCTGGAAATGAGAAGGCTATTACATCAAGAGGGGCCAGATACTGGGAAAGACTAAAGCGAGCAAGTGAAAGGAGAAAGCAACCACAGCCCATGACCACTTTGCTTCTACCAGCTCCATTAAAACAACTGCATTTTGGAATCGAGTGGTACAGGCTGTTCTTTACTTCACTTCGATGCAACCCAAATGCCTTTCCTTGGCACTTCTAGTTTTTGTATGGAAGAGTCTTGCGTATATAACAGGGAAAGTTTAGTAGTATGGGAGGATCCACTTTCATAGTGGTCTTTCAATTTAAATTATGGTGTGCCTTGATTATAACTACTGTCAAGTGTCTAAATTGTTCTCTTTCAAACACTTATTCAGCAGGCCTTTAAGAGCAGCTGGAAATGTTGTTACTAGCTGATGAGCAAGTCTAAATACTGAGAATGTGAAACAAGTCACGTTCTTAAAGGTAAACATAGAAATTTTTCATCTGGAGGATGCTCTTGGTGGGTGCAGATCTGGTAGCTTTTGTCTGACACTATCTGCACTATTGGACCTGATATAAAACAAGTGAAGTCAAGTCGAAAACAGTGGCAATAAAACCTCTGAACATGAAGCCTGTAGCACCACGCCAGCACTAAACAAAACACTTCACTTTTAGGCTCTGCCCTAGTGGTCTCGACTAGACTATGACAAACTTATGTCCAAGTGTGGTAATTGCAGCTTATGTTGCTTCCTAAATAAAAGTGTTACTGTTTGCTTGGTGTGAATTTAAATAATTTCCCATGGAGTCAATGATGAGGATTGCTGGATGACAGCTTGATTTCCACCCTATGCTTAACCATAAATAAACCTTGGGAGACAAGGGCATTACTGTTGTGCATTCCTACCTATAATATTCAGCAGCAAGTGATCAATCGCAAACATGCACTCTGCCTCTATTTGCTTTGCTTCTGGAGGCTGGATGGCAGGCACACCATGCTTTTTCAGGGCAAAAAATTATTCATGCCATTATACATGACAGTTGCTAGTTTCCCTGGGTTCTCCTGAATGGCTTTCGATTTACTAGATGCTATTGAACGTTTGTAAAATCTTGCTGCTCTCTTCTTTTCGCTGAAGCGCTTAAATTCTTAAATAACATCAGACGAGGAAAAGGAAATAAATATCTCCTTTTGTATGGCTCAGCATTCTAGAATACTGGATGATGATGATCTCAGAACCCCCATGGCTGGGCTCCATTAGAAGGGCTATCTAGGTAATGTAAAATTGCACCAAGTCATTATCTAACCACTGGTTTTACAGCCACCTAGGATAAAGCACATGTTTTTTTCTAAATGATTTGTGAAATGTGTATTATAAGCTTTCTCAGACAAGCTCACACAAACAGCTAAGCCCCTGTACACCATACAAGCTGTGATTGCTGTTAACAGAAATAGCTGAAGTACCCCAGGAAGCTAGCCCCTGTAATTCATTGGCAGGGATCAGTGCTGGTGGTGGATGTTACTTAGCAGTGAAGGAATGAGAAGCATAATAGTAAAATGTTATTAAGTCTCCTCCAGTGAGATTTCATTTTCGCAGCTAGTTTGGTTGACTGAAAATGTGATTCTTCCACACATGTTCCACGTAGGTGTGTGCTTATCCAGCGCACCACAGCTGGAGATATTTGCCTAGCAGTACCCGTAGAGGCATGGCGTTCATGGCTGTGGCCCCTCCTCTGGTTATATGAGGTGATGCTGCCCCCCCCTGCTCCTCCCCAGTTCCTTCTGCCCACCCATGGCTGGAGTCGGAGTCTGTGTGGTTGTAACCTCACAAACCCATAATCGGTTTTAGCGTAGGTTTTTATTGTATATAGCTAGTATTTAGTGTTAGGTTAGCTCTAGTAGTTTTGTCCCCAGGGATCACTGCCGTCAGCTGGGGGAGCGATCCCTAATAGCGATCCCCACACACGGTGCCTGCTATGTCTTGGCAAGATCAACGAGTGTTGTTCAGTTGGCAGATTGTTCAAGAAAAGGACTCAGGTGGCCCAAGACCTTTGCCTCACCAACAGCTGTTTGAACAAGCCACTTGGTCTGATCTGGTACCGAGGCCTTCATCGGGCCAACGATCACCCTTGGGCTCTGAGAGTATGGCGGCTTCACGCTCGGGAGCAGCTGCTTCTCCAAAGAGGCAGAGGAGCCTTTCCGCATTGACCGGACCAAAAAAAGATCACACGAGATCAAGTGAGACCACTCCCAGGAAGAGCATGGACAGGCATAAAGCAGGTGCTGGCAGGCAGAACACTGTGGTTACTGCCGATCCTTCCCTGGCAACAAGTGGGAAGGTCAGAAACCCGGCATCATTGACTATGGTTCCAGGCATCTGTGGAGTCCAGTACCACTGAGAGAGCTGCTGGTATTGACTGTCCGTGGCATTGGCATAGCAGCCAGCTGCAGCCCACCTCTGTATTTTGGTCCCAACCTCACTGTTGGCTCAAACTTTTCCAGGCCACTCTGATGGAGCGAGATGCTTAACCCTTGTTTCTGTCCGCACCATGTACAAGCTCTCCCCTTCCAGTAATTGGGGTAGGGCTGGTATCAGAATCAGTACATGCGCTTCCCTGGCAGCTCTCACCACCCCATGGCGCCAATACAATCGGGCATGCCAGTGCCACTATTCATGTCGGCACTGACATCGCCTTTGCACTGATATTTTCAGTGCCAATGATTAGGGGTATGGAACAGCTTCCGTATGAGGTGAGCTTAATAAGACTGGGGAAAGTTTTCAGCTTGAAAAAGAAATGGCTACGGGAGGATAGGATAGGGGTCTATGAAATGATGATGGGTATGGAGAAAGTAAATAAGGAAATGTTACAGTGGATTCCGGTTAATTGGGGCACATTGGGACCAGAACAATATGGCCCGATTAAGCGGCTGCCCCAATTAACCGGAGTAAATAAAAATGGACGCCCTGTTTCTGTTTTTAGCAATATGTCCCAATGAAGGGCTGCCCCAGTTACCCGGTGGCCCGATTATGTATTTACTTCTTCTCATAACACAAGAACTAGGTGTGACCAAATGAAATTAAGAGGCAGCAGTTTTAAAACAAACAAAAGGAAGTATTTCTTCACACAATCTACAGTCAACCTGGAGAAACTCTTTGCCAGAGGAAGTTGTGAAGGCCAAGACTATAACAGGGTTCAGCAAAGAACTAGGTAAGTTCATGGAGGATAGGTTGGTCCATCATTGGCTAGTAGCCAGGATGGACAGGGATACAAAACCATGCGCTTGAAGTGTCCCTAGCCTCTGTTTTCTGAAAGCTGGGAGTGAGCGACAGAGGATGGAATGCTTGATGGTTACTTGTTCTGTAGAGTCTCTCTGGGGCACCTGGCATTGATCACTGTGGGAGGATAAAATTCTGGGCTGGATGGATCCTTGGTCTGATCCAGTATGGCTGTTCTTATGACCAACAGAGGGCCGTCCCAACCAGCAATATTTATATTTGGTGCACTGAAAGGGCTAACTTCCGAAAGCTGACCAAAAGGATTAGTGAAAGTGTTCTGGAGACAAACACTAAACAGAACAATGTGAATGAAAATTGGGAGCTATTGTTTAAGGAGCTTGTTGGACGGGGCATACGCTACATTGCATAATTAGCTGGGCTTGCAATGGCCTTCCACTCAACTTGCTGACATTTCTCCATCTGTAAATGTGGTAACCGTTTTAAAGTCTAGGTCCAATCAATTACAACATGTCAGGCATCAACGATTTGATCATTGGGTTGATGGTGGTAAACAAGAGATTCCCATAGGGCTTCCTCTCTCCAAGAGACTTTCTTGGAGAGAGGGAGCCCTTTCTGCTCCCACATCCTCTGAAAACTTTCAAAGATGGATGCCTCGTGATGGCCTTCACTTGTGGGGATGTTGTCTAGTGGGCAGGGTTTTGGCCCTTCAGGGGGGAAGGGCACAGGGCCTCTCACTGAGCTCTGACCCAGGCCACTCTGAGGGCAACACAAGGAGGCGACACTTCCTACCACCCTGCTATTGTCCAAGATTTGCAGTTTATCACAGGAAGCTCTGAAGGGTGTCAACTCACTGCATGGCACCACGTCATGGCCAGGCACAGCATGGCAGCTCTCTCCTTCTTGGGGTGGCAGCTTCCTCTGTAATGCTGACAGATCCCAGTTGTCAGTGGGCAGGATTGAACCGCAGACCTCTACAGTTTCCTGCATGGGTGTTTACAGCATAACCTAAGAGCCAGCTGGCTGTTAGCTAAGGCTGTAGAGAAGACTCATTTTATCTCTCCCTCTAAGTGATCTCAGTGCCACTAGCTGGGACACACCACCACACAGGGAAGGTGTGTGGGTTACATACTTCCTCTATCTGAGGAAGTGCGTCCTGAGCTTCAGACACTTCCCAGCAGTAATCCTGGACCACCCCCGTAATGATGCAGCCTCTGACGGGACATTACTGAGAGTATCAATTCAGGACAACTTGCTTGGAGCAGGGCAGTCATAGCCCAAGGCTGGATGTCCTTTACTATTAAAGAGGACTTTGGTTTTACCCCACTGGCTAATTGGAAGTCACACAATCAGTTCCCTCAGATATTCCAGTTCCCTTGTATCACCACCAGCACCACTCCTTGTGGGGATGAATGGTTACGAAAACCAAGTCCCCAGTAAAAGAAGAAAGGTTCTCTCAAAGGACCCCAATGGACCAAGCCCCAGATCCAGGTCAATAAAGTCAGATCTTACCCACAAATCACACTGTTGCCAATCATTTACAATCTAAAATCTAAAGGTTTATTCATGAAGGGAAAAAGATATAGATAAGAGCTAGAATTGGTTAAATGAATTTAATTACCTACAGTAATGGCAAAGTTCTTGGTTCAGGCTTGTAGCAGTGATAGAATAAACTGCAGGTTCAAATCAAGTCTCTGGAGTACATCCACAGATGGGATGGGTCATTCAGTCCTTTGTATAGACTAGAGCTTCAGTTTGTAGCAAAGTCGCTCCAGAGGTATAAAGCAGGACTGAAGACGAGATGGAGGTGAGACATCGGCCTTTTATAGTCTCTTGCCATGTAGTCCTTGCTCTTCTTGTCCAAGGCACTCTATCCTGCATGTGACATAGAAAAACCTTAGAGTTCTGTCCATAGGCAGGTCCCTGCATACCTTGCTGAGGCACAAGGTGTATCTGACATCTCTCAGTGGGTCAATTGTATAGCTAATGATCCTTAATGGGACGTCAAGCAGGCTAGGCAGAGCTGACACCAATTTGTCTGGAGTGTTCCCTGAAAGCAGAGCACAAGTTTGAAAGACAGACAGTATAGAGCCAATATTCATAACGTCAACTACAAAAATGATACACATATACAGATAGCATAATTATAATCAGCCAGTCATAACCTCTCCATAGACCCCTTACATGACAACCTTTATACAATATTGGCTGCAAATACATAACAGTGGTTGCAACAGTGATCTATACTGTTACAGATTATGTCAATAACGTCACAGAAGGTGACACGGACTCTGTGAGACTGATATTGGAATATTGCATCCAGTTCTGGTGTCTTCATTTTAAACAGATGTTGTGAAATTGGAGCTGGGGCAGCAAAGAGCCACCAAATGTTCTGAGGACTGGAGAAAAATGCCTTCTAGTGAGCTACTGAAAGAGCTTAACCTGTTTCACTTATCAAAAGATGATTGAAATGTGACTTCATTGAAGTGTTGAAGTGCCTTAATGAAGAGAAAATATTGGATATTGAAGGGCTTTTTGATCTAGCAGAGAAAGACATAACAAGAACCAAGGGTTGGAAGGAGAAAAGAGACAAATTTATATTACAAATAAGGCACAAATACTCAACCGCAGGAACAATTCACCACAGGAACAAGCTACCAAGGAAAGGGGTGGATTCTCCATCTCTTGATGTCATTTAATGAAGACTAGATGCCTTTCTGGAATGTGTTTGCCTAAAAAGTAGCTATAGTGTCATACAGCAGTCCTGTGCTATGCAGGGGGTCAGATTAGATGCTCTAATGGTCTCTTCTGGCCAAAAAGTCTACGAATTTCTGAAAAGCGGGGCATAGCATTGGGAGCTGTGTCTGATGTTTTACTGTCTAGCCCAGTGGTCTTCAAACTGAGGTGCGCAGGACCACCCATGGGGGGTGCGCAGCTCCAGCCAGGAGGAGCCGGGTACCCTGGTGGCAGGAGAAGGCAAGGGGCCCCGGCCGCTCCTCCACAAGCGCCGCGGTGGCCCCGGCCAGAGGAGCCGGGCCACCACGGTGCTTGCAGAGGAGCTGCCTGGCTCCTCCTGCCACCAGGGCAGCCACGGCCCTTGCAGGGGAGCCGCCAGGGCCGGCCAGCTCCTCCTGCCTTATTGGAAACCTCCATCTTTTTCCAATAAGGCAGGAGGAGCTGGGCGGCCCCAGCAGCTCCTCTACAAGTGCCTCAGCAGCTCCAGCCACAGGAGCTGGGCGCCACTGCGGCAGGAGGAGCTGGATGGCCCCGGCAGCCCCTCTACAAGCGCCGCAGCAACCCCGGCCCTGGTAGCTGAGTGCCGCACGGCAGCTGAGACCCGGCCCCGGGAGCCGCAGCAGGGACCGACCCTGGGCGCCACACGGCAGCTGAGACCCAACCCTGGGAGCCGGGCGCTGTGCCAGGGGTTGAGACCTGGGCCCAGAAGCTGGGTGTCTGCAGCTCAGACTGGCCCGGGAGCTGGGTGCCCGTGGCTCAGATCGGCCCCATAGGGGCAGTTCAGGGACAGTGAGGGCTCAGTCAGGGGACATGGGTTAGGGAAGCTTACTTTGGGGCAGTTCTTGGGGGCAGGGGTCCCAGGAGGGAGCAGTCAGGGGACAAGGAGGGGGGTTTCTGAGGGGATCAGTCAGGGGCTGGAAATGGGAGGGAGTAGACGGGGGAGGGACTAGGGTGGGCTTCCCCCATGAGGGTGCGTGCACAATTTTTTTTTCTCCTAGGGGTGCACGATCAAAAAAGTTTGGAGACCCCTGGTCTAGCTGGCTTGCTTCCTAGGATGAACACTCATTGAGTGGGGTGATCCACAGGAAGTAGCTCTAACCTCCAAAGTGTCTGGCCAGCAGCAGGACATTAGCACAGCAAGGGTGGGTGTGGCAGTGACATCACAAAGGCCTTTTGCAGGACCTCAGCCTATTGGTCAAAGGTGGTGGGGAGGCGGTGACCTCACAGAGAGACGCTGACATCAGCCAGGCAGGTCAGGGGAAAGGAGCCAGGGAAACCTCAGAGATCCCTGTGGCTTTGCTTCAGCAAGTCTCCTTCTCGAGGTCTCTCTTTGAGGACTGAGAGAGTATTAGAGTTTGTGTACGTGAGCGCCAGGAGGAACCTCTTTCGAGTTTTCTCCTTTTCCTTTTCCTGATTTTACTAGAAAACAGACGTCCCTGTTTAGAAGGTAAGAGCCGCCTCGAGGTTTGAAACCTCTTCAGTCTGATCCATCTGGTGACAGTTGAATTTGAGATGTGGAAAACATGAGCTTAAGGAGGGAGAATTTTATTCCGCACCTAGAATTTTGTCCCTTAGAATCTCTGGGGACATTAGGGTTTGTCCTTTTTGTTTCAGATTTTCCTTCATGCCTCCCTCCTGTCTCTTCTTCTTTCTCTTCTTTTGCCCTTTCTCCTGTTCCCTTCCCAAGACCAGAAGGAAGGGTGTGTACGTTGGTTTGTCTGTCTGATGTCGTGGGGGAGTGCTCTGCAGCTCCCATTGTGAGAGGTCCACCCAAAAATATGGGGCTGAAATAGTGCTCGGGCGGTAATCCCCACCAGTGACCTGGGCCATCCTTTGGGATCTCTGGTGAGATCTCTCAGCCTCCCATCCTCAGCCTGTACCCTGATTGGCTGAGCAGGGTGTTACCAGATATGCCCGTTACTTTGGGGTATGCTCATTTATTAGGGTTACTCTTCTGCGGTGGGGTGGGGTGGAGTGTGTGGGTTCTGTAATTCTATTAATGTCCTGCTTATGTCACTTGTGTGTTCATATGGAGTTCTACTCCTTCCTTCTGCAAGTCCCCTCCCAGTGGAGCTATCCTGCAGGACCTACGTTCCCCAGGGCTGGGTTCCTCCAGCCCTAGAACTTGATGAACATGCACACACTGACAGAGCAAGTCTGAGCGGACTGGGTCAATCAGCACTCTCCAGCTGATCCCCTTATATGTCCCTATGCTCAGTGAGCTGAGTTAAACAGCACTTTCAAGCTGGTACCCTTATGTGCTCCTGGTCTCAATGGGCTGTGTTGAGCAGCACTCTCAGCTGCCTCCCCCGGCTCATGTGCTCCAAGTTTAGTACGTCCCTATCCCACTTTCACAGGAACCAACTCAATGAGCAAACCCCACAGTATTTTTGGGCACTACAGGGATCTTTTAGCTTAGGTAAAAGAAGCATTGCTGAAGAGTAAATGGGGGAAGCTAAAGACACAAATGAGTAAAATTCACAGAGCAAGAGAGAAGCAACCAACTTAACCACGAGGGTTATTTATTGAATAATAAGGACAACTACAGAAGGAGGGATAAACAAACATAACAGTTACATTTTAAAGTTTAATACCTGAGCGAGAGAGATCTCACCCACTCCACGAGGCTTGAACTGGTCGGTGTTCTCAGGTGCTTGTGGTAGCTCAGGGTCCTGAGTGCTGGAGACAGGCAGACTTGCTTTCTCTGTCCCCAGGATACTCTATCCACCACGTGGCATAGAAAAACCTTAGAGATCTGTCCATAGGCAGGTCCCTGCATACCTTGCTGAGGCACAAGGTGTATCTGCCGTCTCTCACTGAGTTGATTGTATAGCTGATGATCCTTAAAGGGCCATCAAGCAGGCTAGGTAGAGCTGACACCAACTTGTCCGGGTGTACCCCGGAGCCTTGGCACAAGTTTGAAAGACAGACAGTATAGAGCCAATATTCATAACTTTAACTACAAAAATGATATACATATACAGATAGCATAATTATAATCAGTCAATTGTAACCTCTCCATAGACCCCTGACATGACAAACTTTATAAAATATTGGCTGTAAATATATAACAAGGTCGCAACAGTGATCTATATAGTTACAGATTATGTCAGTAACGGCACAGGAGGTGACACGGACTCAGTGAGACTGATATTGGAATATTGCATCCATTTTTGGTGTCCTCATTTGAAACAGATGTTGTGAAATTGGAGCTGGGGCAGCAAAGAGCCACCAAATGTTCTGAGGGCTGGAGAAAAATGCCTTCTAGTGAGCTATTGAAAGAGCTCAACCTGTTTCGCTTATCAAAAGATGATTGAAATGTGACTTCATTGAAGTGTTGAAGTGCCTTAATGGAGAGAACATATTGGATATTAAAGGGCTCTTTGATCTAGCAGAGAAAGGCATAACAAGAACCAAGGATTGCAATGAGAAAAGAGACAAATTTATGTTACAAATAAGACACAAATACTCAACCGCAGAGACGATTCATCACAGGAACAAGCTACCAAGGAAAGGGGTAGATTCTCCATCTCTTGATGACAGTTACATTTTAAAGGTGAATACCAGAGACAGAGAGAGAGAGAGAGAGAGAGAAAGAGAAAGAGATCTCAGGAAGCTTGAACTGGTCAGTGTTCCCAGGTGCTGGTAGTAGCTCAGGGTCCTGAGTCCTGGAGACAGGCAGACTTGCTTTCTTTGTCCCAAGGATACTCTATCCACCACGTGGCATAGAAAAACCTTAGAGATCTGTCCATAGACAGGTCCCTGCATAGCTTGCTGAGTCACAAGATGTATCTGCCATCTCTCAGCGGGTCGATTGTATAGCTAATGGTCCTTAATGGGCCGTCAAGCAGGCTAGGTAGCACTGACACCAACTTGTCTGGGGTGTTCCCGGAAGCCTAGAGCAAGTCTGAAAGACAGACAGTATAGAGCTAATATTCATAACTTCAACTACAAAAATGATACACATATACAGATAGCATAATTATAATCAGCCAGTCATAACCTCTCCATAGACCCCTTACACGACAACCTTTATACAATATTGGCTGTAAATATATAACAGTGGTTGCAACAGTGATCTATACCGTTACACATTATGTCAATAATGTCACAGAAGGTGACACGGAGTCAGTGAGACTGATAGTCAACAAATGCTCAATAGCAGGGACGATTCACCACAGGAACAATCTACCAAGGAAAGGGGTGGATTCTCCATCTCTTGATGACATTTAATGAAATTGTTAAGAGCAGCAACTTCTTAGCTCAGACTGAAGCATCTTATCTAATTTTCAAGATCTAAGTGTCTCCTCGCGTTCGATGAGACAATTTAACACACTGTGATAAAGAGGCGATACCTTTGTTTTGCAACAAAATATTTTTGCAAAGAACTCTCATCCCACTTGTCATGGTTTCAAGAAACAAAATGGTTTAGTGTGAATGGGATTTTCTGACAGAAACGGCTTCAATGAAATTTCCCCCCACATCTCAATTCCTGGGCTCTATCCCTGCCTCTGGGGAGTTTGTTGTCTGTTAGAACAGGAGTCAGGACTGGTGGCTTCTCTTTCTGGCTCTGCCGCTGTGTTGCCATGTAGGCCCTTGGGTAGGTCACTTCCCTTCATTCCTTCCTTCGTTCCTGCCTCCATTTTTGTGGCTTTAACAAACCAGGTGCAGTGCCCCAGTTCTCATCTGAGATCCCTGAAAAAGAACATCTTCCCATCCATTAACAAGACAGTACCTATCTTTAAAAGGAGACCAGAAAGAGAACCCTGGGACTTACAGACTAGCTAGCCTCCCTTCCATAGCTGGAAAGGACCTGGAATATATTATTAAACAATCAGTTTGTCAGCACCAACCAATTTGGTTCTTAGGACTAGTGAGCACGGATTTGTCAAGAAGAAATCATTCCAAACCAACCCTAGTTCCTTCTTTGACAGGGTTACGGGCCTAGTGGAGGTGGGTAAACAGTAGATGTGATCTATTTTGGTGTTACTAAGGCTTTTGACACAGTCCCATAGGACATTCTCACAAGCAAACTAGGGAAAAGTGGTCTAGATGCAATTAGTGAAAGTGGGTGCAGAGCTGGTTGAAAGCCCACACTCCAAGAGCCTTTCTCCATGTTTCGCTGTCCAACGGAGAGGGTTTACCTTGTGGGTCCGGCAGGGATCAGCCCGGGGTCTGGTACTATGCAATATTTTCATCAATGAGTTGGAAAATGGAGTGGAGAGTATGATTCTAAAATTAACAAATGACACCAAGCACTTTGGAGCACAGGATTGGAATTCAAAATGACCTTAATAAGTTGGAGAATTGGTCTTCTTGACACAGATTCCATGGCTGGGCCCCTCGCTATAGACTGTGCTGAAGTGAAACCCCAGAGCCACACACTCTTCCTCCCGGTCAGTGTGCTCTGACCTTTAATGGTCAGATGCTGCTGAGAACTGTCAGAGCTGCTTCTTCAGGGGGATTCTCCCAGCACTTTCCAATAGTGGGAGAGTATTAAATCCCCATGTCACTGCTGGGGACAGAGCCATAGAAGGGGGAGCAACTTGCCCAAAGTCCCACAGCAAAAGGAGAACAACCAGCAAGGGAACCAATAGGAAACCCAGCCATGGAACTCAGGAGTCCTGACTCCCAATCTCCTGGTCCAGTCACTACAGCGGAGCTCACTCCCTCTCAAGGCAGGGGGGTGGACATGAGGGCCTGGTTGTAATTGCCAGCTGTGGGAGGGAGTGTGCAGCAGTAGCTAGTGAAGGGGCCTGTAAATAAGGACTGCTGGGTCCCATCCATGGCTCCGAGACTTGGTGTGACCCTGAGCCAGTAGCTTCCCCTCCCCAGGCCTGTTTCTCATCAGTAGGGCTGGGGTTGCAGTCCCTACAGCTCAGGGGGTTGGGAGGCTCCAGGAAGGTATGTAAAGTGCCGGGATGTCAGGATCCGGGAGGCGCTGTCACCCCCGCACTAGGACAGTGTTCTGCATCCCTTGTTGCTGGCCGAGTTTCTCTGTCCCTTGGCAATAAGACAGACTCTTGTTTTCCCAGCCGGTCGATCGTCCAGTGTCATCACCCTGCCTGCTGCTTGGGCAGGGTAACTCCCCAGGTCACCACCACCCTCTCCAGCCTGCCTGGGGAGTGAGCTGACACTGTATATACTGATATATGCAAAGAAGAAAACTAGCTAGATAAATGCACTTTCTACATATACTGCTTCAGTCTTGTTAGTTAGAACCTTTGACCTACTCCCCCATCAGATATCTGACCTTTTGCCTTCCACTAATTAGATCACTTTTTCTACCTACCTTAATACTCCCCCCCTTGTTATATTAGCATGGTAGGTATCAGTCTCTTCTGCCAGGTGAAACACTTGACTGAGTGAGAACTAAATTATTGGGAAATGCTTTGACAATGAAGAGTGCTTTGGCAGTGCTAGGTTTCATCAATACCTGGTTCTGTCTTTCATGATGTGTCTCTTTCTCATTAGTTTTATCAGCGTGTCTCATCGCTAACAAACGAGCTAGTTAATTTTGTGTTCCTCGCTGACCAGTGGGCTTTAGAATATATAAATTGCTGTATACGCGGTTGTGCAAGTCATTATGAAGTGAGACCAGGGCCTTGAAATATGTTGGGGAAAGCATCTGGCCTCAACTATGCCTCAGTTAACATGATTGAAAGTTTGGGAAAAACTATTTCAACAATCTATTCAGCTTCCATTACCCAGTCAGCCTATTTTGTTCAATCCAGAATAGCATGGAGGCCATCACATCTAATGCAATCTGGCCTTCAGCCCAGACTATAGACCTCTTGTGTGCTCCCGTTTTTGCCACCTCTGATATCTGTGGAAACTGCAGCTGAAACAAGTAGTTTCATCTGGCTCAGCAACACCCATATGAGCCAAAGGGTTATTATGAAGACATGTTATAGTTTCTTTTTCTTTATACTCTCTCTCTCTCTCTAGTACTGATATAGAATACTATAAAGAAAAAGAAATGATAACACCTCTTCGTAACAACCCCTTGGCTAATATGGGTGTTGCTGAGCCAGATGAAACTACTACATATATCGATACAGAATCCAACATCAGTTTTCTTCTTTTATTTGATGACCATGTAAGAATGTGCTGTTTAAAATGTTGGCTTTTGTAGAAAATGAGTGTTTGAGACAGAACGGCAGCTAAGACATTCTCACACTTTATCTGCCAGGGGAGAATAGTTCAGTGGTCTGAGCATTGGCTTCCTAAACCCAGACTTGTGAGTTCACTTCTCAAGGGGGCTGCTTAGGGACCTATGGGTGAGATTGTGGTCTGCCTTGGGCAGGAGATCAGACTAGATGATCATAGTGGTCCCTTTTGATCTTAAAGTTCATAATTCTATGAAAAGGTTTACTGCTGGGAACAGTGAAGTTAGTGACATCTACAGGAGACATTGGGATGTTTATTCCACAATAAATTGTTTTTAAAATGCCTCTAATAAGAACACAGTCACCAAGAGAGATCCAAAACCAGCACGAGTCTTTGTTCTTTTAAAACCAATTGTTATTTATTGCAGTATTAGGAAGTGAGCTGATGCTCTGAGGATTGGTCAAGTTGCAGCAGGTTTGGTGTTCACTGGGGGAGCATCTTGGGAGGAGGAAGGGTTTCTGGTTCTTCCAGGTGGGACAAGTCAGGATTCTTTGGAAGAGCTTTGGATGAGGTGACTGAGGGAACAGGGCTAGTTAGGGAAGCTGGGATCCTGTTGTTGGGGTAGAAAAGGAGGAATGAAATTAGAGTTGAGATTATTTGGATCCCATCCCTCAGGAAATTGCCTGGGGATGAGTATTCACATCCTTAGACTCTAAAGATATGGGGGAAATTGCTTAGACCCCGATCTTGTTTCTGACAAGTCAATAACAAAACATCACTTGTCTTCAATGGTATAGAATTGACAGTGAAAAAACAATTTGCAAAGGGCCTGTTCCTTAGAGAGGCTACACACCTACAGGTCCTACTGAAGTTAACAAGAGTTGGGGCTAATCAAAACTTCTAAGGATCATGTCTAGCAAAATTACATTGCTGTATCATATGTATGGAACTCAGGAATCTATGCACTATAAATTGGACTGCACAATTACACTACTATAAATCAAACACATAAAGAAAATATTAAGAAGTTACCTAATTCTCCTGTCACCCTGACTTTAAAGTGGTGTAATCCTCTTGATTTCAGTGACGCTATTTCTGATTTGTATGGTTTGAAGTCAGATGAGAATGGGACCCATAAACCTGAAATAGAATTTAACCATTACAAATAATTAAAATCAGAAGAAGGAGAATACGCAAAGCAAAGTAAAAAGACAAGACAATGAAAACTCTTGATGACGTTAACCACTGTTTTCAGCATGCTGCACAGCAACAACAGAGCAGTGAATAAATGCTGACGTTAATCACCCTACATCTATGCTTCACTAAAATAGCAAGACTTTATAAAAAAATGTATGAGCCCCAGAACAGCCTGTCAAAAATTCCTTACATGATCAATCAGTATAGTCTTTTTGTAATGTTTCTTATACTGGCTCATGAATATGTGCTTTCTTTAACTGCAGAGATAGGACCTTTTTCCTATTTTACAGTCTCTAATACTGCATTGCTCCTTAGTTCAGTATTTGGAAGGGATGGGCTTTTCTCAAGTGTAAACCAGTTTATGGACTTCACTAGAATAGTTCAGTGGTTTGAGCATTAGACTGCTAAAACCAGCTGGGTGAGTTCAATCCTTAAGAGGGGCATTTATGGATCTGGGGCAGAAATCTGTGGGTAAGACTGTAGCCTACATTATGCAGAAGGTCAGACTAGATGATCATAATGGTCCCTTCTGACCTTAATGTCTATGACTGTATAATATCAGTAGAACTGGTTGACCATTTTCTGACAAAAAGCTTTTATTGGAAAACAGGATTTGATTGAAAGCATTTGCATGTGAAAATGTCATTGTTTAATATTTTTCAAAAAGAAAAAGTTTAGAAAAAACATTGAAATTTTAAAAATTTGGTTTTTTTTCTTTCAGAAATGTTTCATTTTGAAATTGGGAGTTTTTGCCAAAACTCTCATTGTTTGCTAAATGGAGTTGGGAAAGAATAAGAAAGTATGAGATGAGAAACCCTGTTAAGTGTTCAGACTAGATTTAAAAATAAACTCACTGGCTCTGTCAGCTCCTCCTTGAGAGAGATTAGTCAAAAAGACTTCTGCTGGATACAGAGAATAACTGATGGGTGATTTGCAAATGATTTTTAACCCCAATAACCATTTTCCTACAATATGAAAACCAGCTGAATGTGGCCAAAAACTTCCTCGGCATTGGCAAATGCCTGTTACATGGCTTCATTACCACTTTAATGGCTCTTTAACAGTTTCAGTGATCTGCTACTAGGTCTCTGGAATGCTTTGTCACTTGTGTAAAATTATTTAGGGATCCCCTCCACTCGCCTCCTTACTCCCCCTGTTTGCTGCTGGTTTGCATTCTTGCTCTCACACAGCTGGGGAGGGGTGATGATGAGGAGGGATGCAACTGGCAGCTGTGGGGACCTCTGAAGGGGAAGGGGATGGAGTAGAAGGGAGGAGAGGAGGAAGATTCACCAGGCAGTCCACAGCAGCAGGCCATGGGAGCTCAGGGAAGATCAGAGCAAGGAGGGGAAGAGGTGCGAGGGGGTTGAGGGGGGCAGCATAGCCCAGGGGTTGGACTGCACAGACAACTGTACTAGGGGCCACACAGCTTCCCCTTGCCTAGTATACCCGTTGCTTATGGTCTCAGATAATTTTCAGGGGCCGTCTTGCCCTGTTTGCCCACAATTGGGGCAAGAGCGCCACCAGCTGGTGGGTGCTAGATGTTGCTCACCAGGGGTACCTGCTAGGGTTCTTCTCATTCCCTCTATGTCACCTGCTCCATGGTGGCCCTGGGGAATTCTTCCCAATGTGATCGCCTCTGAGAGGAAATGTGTCCCATGCTGCTACCAAGGCAGTGGGTTCTACTCCTCTTACACTGGTCTACAATTTTTTAGAAGTCGTCTGCTTCAGAGATAAAATGTGATATTTATTATGTATTTTGATGTGCTGAATTCAAATATGACAATTAAAACAACTGATTGGCTACTGTTTCTAAGATATTTAAGTTTTTACATTTTATGTCTATGTATATTGTGTAGATAGTAGAGTTTTAATCATAAATTGTAAACCTAGGTCTTTTCATGTGTTTATGGTTGCTTTACATGATAATATTTCATTTGTCCTGTTTATGTAACACTTTAAAAATCAGCAAAAGGGTTATATAAATACAATGTATTATGAAACAAAAGGCAAAAAACTATTATGTACATAGTTTAGTCCTATTCAGTGTCTACCTGGCGCTTCTTGGCTTGTCTCTTGTATTCATTAAATGGAGCATCTCTTGTCACTGTCCAGCAATAGTCTGCAAGCATCGATGGGCTCCATTTGCCCTGATAGCGTTTCTCCATTGTTGCAATGTCCTGGTGAAATCGCTCGCCGTGCTTGTCGCTCACTGCTCTGCAGTTCGGTGGAAAAAAATCTAGATGAGAGTGCAAAAAATGTATCTTTAGTGACATGTTGCAACCAAGGCTTTTGTATGCCTTGAGGAGGTTTTCCACCAACAACCTGTAGTTGTCTGCCTTGTTGTTTCCGAGAAAATGTATTGCCACTGACTGGAAGGCTTTCCATGCCATCTTTGCCTTGCCACGCAGTGCATGGTCAAATGCATCATCTCGAAGAAGTTCACGAATCTGAGGACCAACAAAGACACCTTCCTTTATCTTAGCTTCACTTAACCTTGGAAATTTTCCATGGAGGTACTTGAAAGCTGCTTGTGTTTTGTCAATGGCCTTGACAAAGTTCTTCATCAGACCCAGCTTGATGTGTAAGGGTGGTAACAAAATCTTCCTTGATTCAGCAAGTGGTGGATGCTGAACACTTTTCCTCCCAGGCTCCAATGACTGTCGGAGTGGCCAATCTTTCTTGATGTAGTGGGAATCTCTTGCACGACTATCCCATTTGCAGAGAAAACAGCAGTACTTTGTGTATCCAGTCTGCAGACCAAGCAAGAGAGCAACACCCTTCAAATCGCCACAAAGCTGCCACTGATGTTGGTCATAGTTTATGCACCTCAAAAGTTGTTTCATGTTGTCATAGGTTTCCTTCATATGGACTGCATGACCAACTGGAATTGATGGTAAAACATTGCCATTATGCAGCAAAACAGCTTTAAGACTCGTCTTCGATGAATCAATGAAGAGTCTCCACTCATCTGGATCGTGAACGATGTTGAGGGCTGCCATCACACCTTCAATGTTGTTGCAGGCTACAAGATCACCTTCCATGAAGAAGAATGGGACAAGATCCTTTTGATGGTCACGGAACATGGAAATCCTATCATCACCTGCCAGGAGATTCCACTGCTGTAGTCTGGAGCCCAACAGCTGTGCCTTATTCTTGGGTAGTTCCAAATCCCTGACAAGGTCATTCAGTTCAGCTTGTGTTATGAGGTGTGGTTCAGAGGAGAAGGATGGGAGAAAATGTGGGTTCTGTGACATTGATGGTTCAGGACCAGAAGTTTCATCCTCTTCCTCTTCCTCGTCTGACTCAAGTGAGAATGATTCTGGTGCATCAGGAACCGGCAGTCCTTCTCCGTGGGGTATTGGGCATATAGCTGACGGAATGTTTGGATAATGCACAGTCCACTTTTTCTTCTTTGACACACCTTTCCCAACTGAAGGCACCATGCAGAGGTAACAATTGCTGGTATGATCTGTTGGCTCTCTCCAAATCATTGGCACTGCAAAAGGCATAGATTTCCTTTTCCTGTTCAACCACTGGTGAAGATTTGTTGCACAAGTGTTGCAGCGTATGTGTGGGGCCCACCTCTTGTCCTGATCTCCAATTTTGAAGCCAAAATAAAGGTGATAGGCTTTCTTAACCATAGTGGTTATACTGCGCTTTTGTGATGCAAAAGTCACTTCACCACAAACATAGCAGAAGTTATCTGCACTGTTCACACAAGTATGAGGCATCTCTGCTCACTTTGGCTAGACAGAAATGTGTCCCTTTGCAAAATCAAACACTGACAAGTAAGAGAGCACGACACTGTATGATTTCTAGAGCTGATATAGGGCAATTTGTTCAGCAGAGTGATGTAAGTTTCGTTATGATTGCATCATCCATGACTTCTAGGAATAACACGATGCAATTCATATCATGTATGATGCAATACCAGCTTCAGATTGCATCATTCATTGTTTTGCCTAAAAAGCAAGTACTGTCCAAACCCAGTCATAGATTTATTCATAGATCCAGTCAAAGATGTATTTTAGTCATTTCTGGTTTAAATTGAGATCCCTTCCCTTTATAACTCACTTATCCTCCACCATTCCCATGTCAAGGGTCGTATATACTGACCCAACAGCATATCCTGAAAACTAGAGCCAATCAACAATTTTAAGCATCATTTTCATTCTCAGTGACCCAGAATTAGTAAAGTTTGACTACATTGATTTCAGAAGCATTTTGGCTGTAGAGCAGTGTTATTTCCTTGTGCTGAAGAAGTGGGGCAGCTGCCGCCCCATTCTGGAGCTCCAGTTGCTGAACAAATTCTTCTGCAAGTTCTGCTTCTGGATGGTCCCACTCTTCTCTTCATCATCCCGTCTCTCCCTGAAAGGAGCCTCATGATATGAAGGATGCATTTTTTCATATAGACATCCACCCTGCTCAGCACAAGTTCCTCCACTTCATGGTGGGACATGCGCAGGTGCTCCCCTTTGGGATCGCCACTACTCCCCGTGTCTTCAACAAGACCATTGCACAGTCTAAGCCACTCCCTATTCTCTCACCCAGACAACTGACTCCTTGTTGCCCCATCTTGCAACTGTCTCCTTGCCACTATCCAGATCTCCCCGCCAGCCTGGGGAATCTGTATCAAAAAGGACGAGTTGGTTCTCATCCCTACCTGCATGCTCATTTTCATAGAGGCGTGCCTGGACTCTCGTGACCCAAGCTCATAGTGATTTGCCACCTTCACCTTGCTCATCACTCAACTACATCGCCATCCGCGTATGCATATTCAGCAGTGCCTCTCCCTCCTTGGCTACACGGCAGCCTGCCTCTCGGTCACATGGTACGCCTGACTGCATATGCCCTGCCTCGAACTGTGTTCAGTCTACAACCCGCAGTTGGCCCACCTGGGCAAGTTCCCCACCTCTGTCCTGTCTTCACATGGTGGTACATCCCATCCAAGTTCCTGGCTGGCAGCCCATTCACTCCCACCACTTTGACCACAGAGGCCTCGCTTGTGGGGTGGGATGCCCATTTGTAGGACCACGGCCTCCTGTCTCCCAGGAAAGCACGGAAACATTTCAGCATCCCGGAACTGCAGAATGACCACCTTGCTTGCTGGTTTGCCCCTTATCAGATTCTGATGCATTCAACTGCTCAACACTATGAGGGCAGTGTGTGTGTATATATAAACAAACAAGGCAACACCAGGTCCCCTCCCTCTGCGAGGTGGCCATACACTTCTGGAACTGGTGCCTCAGGCACAGAGTCACCCTCCATGCTGTGCATCTCCTGGGCACCAGCAACTTCCAAGTGAGTGGGACTCCTATGTGCCGCCACTCCTATGCTAATCACAAAAGGGAGCTGGCGAATCCCATAAGCAGCTTGGACTTTCACCAGTGGGGCATGCCACATGGGCACCTTTTTTGAGACTGCTGCAAATCATATACCCCGCCTGCCCCTTCTGCTCCAGAGGAGCCCTTGTGCCAGGCTTTCAGCATGAAGCATTATTACTACCCTGGACCACCGAACACTGCTGTGCTTTCCCATGCATCCTGCTACTCCCACAAGTCATCCACAAGGTTCAGCTGGACCGATCGACTATTATCCTTTTAGCCCCTTTTTGGCCCCACCAATACTGGTTCACTGACTTCCTTAACTTTTCTGCCTGCCCCCCCGTCCCCTCCCCCCAGTCCGCCTGCCCCACACCTGGATCTCCTCACACAAACACATGGCCATCTCCAGCACCCAAACCCAAGCCTGTTTCACCTCATGGCCTGGTATCTTGTATTGGAGTTGTGTGTAGCCAAGGCATGCGCCACACCAGTGTTTGACATCCTTATGAACAGCAGGCAACCATCTACCAGGGCTTGCTGCCAGGCAAAATGGCGACGCTTCATCACTGGGGGATATCACCATCACTACCCCTTATCGCCGTTCCTGTCTTCCTCGACAACTTTCTCCACCATCGGCTCTCGAGTCTTGCCCATTCCTGTCTGCATCCATCTGGAGGCCCTTAGTGCCTTCCTCTCTCCTGTAGATGTTTTCTTTGCCTTTAGTCACTGAATCATCATCCACTTCCTTAACGGCCTCTTCAAAGCCTGCCCATCAGTACTGAAGCCTACCCTGTCTTGGACCTGAACCTCACCCTCTCTGCCCTCACTAAGCTGCCCCTTGAACCCTTTGTGACATGCTCTCTTGCCCACCTCTCTGTGAGGGTGTTCTTCTTGTAGCCATCACCTTGGTGAGGTAGGGTAGTGAGTGGGAGGCTATGATAGCTGACCTAACGTTTACTGTCTTCCACAATGACAAAGTCTCCCTGCGACTCCACACTAAATTTCTTCCCAAGGTGGCCTCTCCATGTCACCTCAACCAATCTATCCACCTTCCAATTTTCTACCCCAAACTGCACATCTTTCCCAGGGCATGCTGTTGTGTTTTCTATCAAGATAGACACTCACTTGCCCACCACATGGGGTTGGGATGCCTGGCAAGCCAGATGAACTGCCCTTAGCTCAGACATCGATGTGGAACAAGAGCTCTTCTGGTGACTGGAGGCCTTGAATTCTGAGGCATTTATAGCTTTGGGAGTTGGACCTTGCTGACCATGTCACTCCTGCTTGTTGGCTGCTGACACTACCAACAAATTTGGTGGTGGATGGGTATACAGGAAATAGGATCCTTAAGCTGCAACAAAGTACTTTTCCTGCATCTTTTTTGCTATCAGATGAATAGACACTGAGGTCTGCCATAGGGCCTTGAAGTGGTCCATTATAGCCTCATTTAAGGGCAGAACAACTCTTGAGCGGCCTAATGCAAGTAAAATGTTCACCAGGGCTTAGAAGGCCTCCCTCATCTTCTCTAACTGGATCCCCAGGTTTTGGGCCATTCTTTTGAGGAGCTCCTGATGTGTCCTGTAATTCTCTGAGGGCACTATGTCTTCTACTGCGAAGTCATCTGTAAGTAATGCCTACAAAACCAGGCAAAATGGCTATGGGACTTTGGGATTATTTCACCATTTAATCTGCAAGACCAAACTTGAGAAGAATGCTGTGAAGTGTTATCTAATTTTTTTCACTGCTAATGATAGTACAGAAAAAGATAAGACGAAATGTATCAGACTCGGTAGTGTGGGGGCCAATACTTACAGTTTAATGAGCCACCTGCTAACCCCTGAATAGCCTGGTGATAAAACTTTTGATGAGCTAGTAAATCTGTTTTTAAAAAAACATTTCAACCCAACAGCCAGTGAAATAGTCGAATGATTTAAATGTAACTCTTTGGCAAAGAAAGCAGGGAAGACTAGGGGAATTTGTGGCAGAACTGAGGAAGCTCTCCCATGATTGTGATTATTGTGTGCCCCTGACACACATGCTGACAGATTACTTGTGGTATTAGTGATGACAAAAATGCAGGGAGATTACTGTCCAAACCACAGTTAGCATTTGAAACAGCTCTGAAATTGCCTCAGGCATGGAATCCGCAAATAAAAATGTGCAGGATTTATGAATGCAGGACACAGGACCTGGGGAGATGGAAATAGTATTCAGAAAACACAGGGTACAGTGCACAAAATTGCGAGGCAACTTGGGAAACACATCGACTCAGCTAGCAGAGATTCTTCTCTTTGTGGTGGCAAACACAACTCAGTGGTCTTTAGAATGAAAAAATGAGATCTGTCATATCTGTGGGTTGACAGGGTACAAACCCCCCCCAGGAAAGCTTACACACAAAGCCCTGATAAAAAGCAGCCTCACATCCATGGTACTTTTCTGTATTTTAGGAGGAAAGTAGTGAAACAGAAGATGAGGTGGTAGATATTATTAGATATTATAGTCCTTGGAGCTAAGATCAGGTGTCAGTAGTTTCTTGACCTATTAAAGGCCGTGCTCAAGTGTCTTGATGTTTTTGGTCTTTTGGTCTTGAGGGGAAAGCCATGTCTGTGTCTCCTGGACTGAGAAGTAAAAACATTATCTAATAACTGAAACAACTATTTCTAAAGTAGGTGTCATTATATTTGAGCATGACACCGAATAAAGAGTTATTATTATGAGCCAGGAAGGGTATAAGACCTTGTGGAAAGATAGTGAACCACCTCCATTGCAGAGATGTAAGATCAAATTAAAAGTATACACTGAAGAAGCAGTGAAGACTGTGCTTAATTTGTAATAAAAGAGGTGCCAAGGCTTGGCACTAGCAAGGCCTGGCACAAATTAAGCACTAGCTGGGTGGCTGGAGTGTGGCAGCTGCTGGCCAGACATTCAGCTCAAAAGGCAGCACAGCCATCAGCAGCAGCGCAGAAGTAAGGGTGGCATGATATGGTATTACCACCCTTGCATCTGCACTACTCCTAGTGACAACGCTGCCTTCAGAGCTGGGTGGCTGGAGAGTGGCAGCTGTTGACCGGGAGCCCGGAGGTGCCAGGGCTATGAATTGCCAAGGCTAGAGTTGCTGGGGGCTGAGCTCTGGCCCCAGCACAAATTAAGCACTGAGTAAAGATACTGGGAGTCACCGATGTGAAGGCTCGTCACCAGAGCCAAATAAGACATCCATTGTTGCAGGGCTGGCCTAACTATGAGGCGAACTGAGGTGGCCGCCTTCGGTGCCAGATTGCGTGGGGGGCAGAGGGGCACCACTAGGACTCAGCGTGTAGAAAATTGTGTCTGCTGCTGGTGCATTTGTATTCTCTGCTCTAGATGCACAGAGATGGTGGAGTGCTGTGCTGGAGGAAGGAGGACACAAGAGATAACAGGCAGGCAGGAGAAAAGGTGAGAGGGAATAACAGAAAGTAGCAGAAGCTGCAGAGAGAGAGAGAGGAGGAGGAGCCTCTTATATACCTCTCTAGCACTCCCAGGAGCCTGGACTGATTAACACCAGCTTCTCAGGGAGCTTCCGGTTTCCTGCTACTTCCCTGAACCCACTTCACAAGAACAGACAGTTAATGGAAATAGTAGGGGCCAGTTAGGGCCTTAAGGCACTGATATCTTCCTTCACTCAGGCCCTGCTACCAGCCTGCTTATTTGTCCCCTGGTCTCAGCTTTGACAGCTTAACAACTAGTCATTCCCATTTGCTGAGCTCAGAGAAATGCTGTGCCCCCGAAACAAGATTAAACAGCAAGAGGCTTGGCAGCTTGGTGTCCACACAGGATGAAGTTGTTGCTGACACTCTAAAACGTGAAGTATGACGTTTGGCTGAGTCAGTTCATCTTGAGCTAGATGGGCATTGCTTCTGCAGAGCCCAGGAACGATAATGGCAGGGAAAGGAAGCAGCAGAAGGGCACGAGCAGGTTAAGTGACCCTGGAAGCCAATACAGGGATGAAGGAGCAATTCCAGTGTGTTGCACCAGCCCCCGTTCCTCATTCGTGGTTCTGTAAGGAAATGAATACTGAGTCAAATGTACTCAAAGGCAGTTCTTGGCACATGGCACAGATGAGGCGCCAGGCCATACTGCAATGTGGCAGCTGCCTCCCCTCTCCTAGGAACCCCACAGTCCACCAACAGAGTCCCCAAAGGGGGCACCGCTGGCTTGGGTGCGAGATGAGAAAGGGAGCCAGGCAGGCAATGACTCAGCACACCCACACGGTTTCCAGGTGCAGGACTCCCATGGCGTGCTGGCCAGAATGTGACTGTGCTTCCTCGTGCCAGTGGTGCCCAAACTATGCCCAGTGGTGGGGCTGCAGGTAGCACGCTGCTGTACCCTGGCACCTTCCGGCCAATGACGTTTTCAAACTGGGAAACTAGCTAAGGCGCTGCTTGGAACTGTATTGGTGGGAATAAGGCGGGCTGGTGAGGAAGCAGGAGGAACAAGAGCTGCCTTCTCTCACCCCTTTTCTGACGGAAAGACAGGGACACTACACAGTGAAAAGCAGGCTGGGAGGAAACTGATTATCCCTGTTAGCCCTTCATTGTTCACCCCCAGGCCCAGCCTCCCCATCCCAACCCCCACCAACACAGCACCAATTCTCCTATAGCCTCATTCACCATTTGACCCCATTCTCTCCTGTATGAAACCCGACCCCTCTCCCTCAACCTCCCCAAGGCCTCAGAGCCCCCATCAATCCCACTTGCTCATAAACTGTTCCTCCACCCTCCCCCGCACACAAGTCCTGAGCCCCGGGCCAAGAACTCTGCCTCTTCCTACTTAGCTTGTGCGCACAGCTCAGATCCACCCTGGAGCTCTAGACCCTTTCCCACAGAAAGCAAGATCAGCCTCCCCTCCCCACAGAGCAAACAAGAGTGCTCAGAAAGCCCCAGTGACAGCAGTTGGTTCTGCACCCTGCAGCACATTTAGCCACACTCCACGGGTATTTATGGTGGGCATGGGCCTTCTGACTTACTGTTGGGAGCTAGACCCACTGGTCTCTTCTAATAAGTGGCCTCTGCTATCATGTCGGTATCGGAACTTCAATTACTTAAACTGTAACAAAGGCATCAGAGCACACACTGGAGACAGGAGCCATCTGTTCTAAGAAGGGGAGTGAGTCTTTCCTCCTTGCCAGGTAAATTAGTTGACATACTACTTAGGCCACAGTTACACTAGCACTTATGCCAGCAAAATTTATGTCGCTCAGGGAGGTGGAAAAACAACCCCAAGCGACATGTTTTGATGGCAGAAGCGGTAGTGTGCACAGTGTTGTGTTGCTGTGAGAGTTTCTCCTGCCGACTCATTGAGGTGATTTTACTATGTCGAGGCGGGAGGTCTCTCCCATTGGCATAGATCAACTACATGAGCTATCTTACAGCAGTACCGGTACTGCTGCGCCACTGTCAGCTCGCTAGCATAGACATGGCTTTAGTTTAAGATGATTAAATGGACATTAAATGCTAGGAGGAATCCAGCACAGCTTCTGTAAAAGGAAAGTGGACCTCTCCAATCTATTCCCTGTCTTGTGAGCCTACTGTTCCTGGTACTTATAACATGACTGTACAGGAGAAAAGCTCTTCCTGCCACAGAGGTGAAAAAAACCCGCTCTTTCAGCCTGAGAAATCCTTTCATTGCCCCCCAAAACAGATTCTGCAGCTCATCAAATAATGTCATCCAGCAGGAGCAGCAGCCAGGCAGAGCTGACAGCCGCCTCTCCAGCAGCTCTGAAAATGGATGAAAGCAAGGAGCAGCAAGAACAACTTGGCAACGGCCATTTCACTTTGCAAAAATACACGTAGTGTCTCTGGCTGAGCAAGCAGCACGGCTTCAAATGAAAAATCTCCTGCATTAGGCAATACTTCTCTTCAAGCGAGAAACAGCAAGGGAGCTGAAAGTGTGTATGGCTTCACTATCAATGTTAAAGCACTGCTGTGTGTAGCTACTAATACTGGGAGTGTGACTCCCAGCGCTGTAGCATTATCTGCACTGCCACTTTACAGAGCTGAAGCTTGCATTGCTCGTGCGGGGGTGTGTGTGTGTGTGTGTGTTTCTTCACACCCTTGCACGAAAAAGTTTCAGCACTGTAAAATGGCAGTAGAGACAAGGCCAATGTCTTATCTTAAAGACACAGTCACATCTCCTAAAAACATCATCTCTTGGCTCAAAGAGTTGATCATGTCTTTTAACCCTGAACAGGAGAGGCAGACCATTACGCAGGGAAGGACACAAGTGTATAGTTCAGGCCAAAGCCATCGCATTCCTGATCTGTAGAGAAAAGGAGCGATGAAAAAAATGTGACGATCTAGAAAACAGAACTTATGGCCTCCCTGAAAGAGAGGAAAATCACACATGGAGTTTTAAAAACACTATGCTTAATGTGATACAGCATGGCCAGAGGGCAGCAGGAGAGTGTTAGAGGAAAGCCTTATTCCCTATAGAGGGAAGCAAGTTACTAGAAGTTGGTTGGAGCACCTGGAACCAATTAAGGCACCTGAAGCCAATTAGAGTAACTGAAGCCAGGCACATGATAAAACCCCCCTGCTTCAATCAGTCAGTTGAAAAGGAGTTGGAGTGGAGAGCAGTTTGGAGGAGTGGGAGCAGTGAGCAGTTTGGAGTAAAGCAGGGGAGAGTTTGAAGAAGTGCTGTAGTGAGCTACGAAGACCCAGACCCTAGGTAAAGGGGCACCTGGCTTGTGCAGAGAGAGGGCAGGAGGCCCCACAAGCTGAAGGGCAGGAGAGGGAAGTAGCCCAGGGGAAGGATTAGCTAGTTCAAGTAGTTTACTGCTATCCTCATGGCCCCTGGGCTGGGACCCAGAGTAGAGGGTGGGCCTGGGTCCCTCCCTCTCCACTCCCCTCCTGTAGGATACTAGTGGGGCAGTTAATACTCTGTTCAGGGGCAAGAAATGGTGCCCTGAACCCCCCACAAGAAAAGAGAGCGCGGGACCCATCATAATAGTGCAGGCAAATTTGCCACATTAAGAACAAACAAACAAATTGTACTTAAAAGTTTCTGCACATAAAAAGAGTTCACAAGCACTCACCCAGAAACTTGGTAACAGACCCAATCCAGTGATTCACTGTATTTAAAATTGTTTGACTTTGAAGGAAAAGAAAAGAAACCCTCCAGATAGTATGGACAAATGGCCAGATATTTCACTATGGTCAGAGATTTTCTATGGCTCATGATTACAACTTTTAGTTCAAAAGCTCTTAGAAGACACTTGTCCCTAATATGGACACAGAAAAGAGGCGGGAAGGAGGGAAGGGATCAAGTTAAGTACCCCTGTCCTCCAAGACTTTCTGGCTACATATACAATATCCTTAATTATGGTTGGCTACGCCCATACTGAGAAGACTGGGAATTACTATTCCACTCCAGAAAAAGACTCTAATGGAAAATGAACTACAGCAACATGGCTGGCTGGAGACCCAAGGCACATGAAATCAGACAGAATTCGTTTCAGTAAAACAAATGCTCCATTGTCCGCATCCAGTAGAAGCACACCTAACATAGAACATTCACTGAAATCGGAGTATTTGGGCATCCCCAAAAGCCAATTTCACAACGTTAACATTTGAATCTGACCACTTCATTAAAAGTCTCTGCATCTGTAATATTTAAGCTTCACTCCTTCAAACACTGTCCCGATAGTCAAGCAGTTTCTGCATTTGACATTTAGTCTGGTGCCTTAAGACTCCAAAGCCATCCGTCAGTCTTTTGTTAGTATTGGATGAATCTATGTGCAGTAAGTCACAACGCTTTGTTAAAAAGGTTTATTGAAACAGTTTCTACAAAGGCACAGAAATATTTTTTTTAAAACCTGAAATATCCTGGGAGACCTTTTTTGTTTTGTTTTTCCAAGATAGCAAATAGTATAGACCATTTCCTGCTCATCAGACACCTTTTAGTTTTAGAATTTTAGTTTAGAAGAATTTTGCAGTTTGGCTACAAAGCCTTATAACTTGTGGTTTATAATGGAAAGGCTGACACTCTAATCTAGATATGCAGAATATTGTTGTAATAAACAATGACCTAGAGCCTTAGCTTTAAGAATCATTTTTCAGATGCTGATGTTTCTGATTTATTATTCTGCTTGTGTATAAAATCCAACATGCTGTTTATCTAAGCATCAAAACATACAATTGAACTGGAGAGACAGGTACTTTTTGATCAGACCGAAATGCAGCACAGTGGGAAATTTTGGTCATTGTTCCCAGCATCATCCAGTTATACAAACAAGTATTTTCTAACACACAAATTCATGACATTCTCAGATCAAGCACTAAGAATTTACTGGAACATTAGGGAAACCATCACAGAGAAAGAAATCTAGCTGTTGTATCATAAAATCATGTGTGCTAGCTTCTTTATAGGTTTACAGTGTTTATTCAGGCAACACACATATATATGTCTACAATTGTTCTCTAGGCCTCCCACTTCCAGCAATTGTTGACCACAAACCAACCAACATTAGACAAACACACATTTCCTTGTTCAACTATCTGCCCTCCCTGGACCTCGCCCTCTTCCCTGGGGCTGGTTCATAAAACACATTCAGAACATTGTGTGTCCTCCTCTTTTAAGTATTTACTATACTACTAACAAACCCAATAATAATAATTAGTAATGCATTTCAAATGGCAACTAATAATAAAGAAATAGGCACTCAATCACTATTACACTGTATAATATATCCAGGACTTAGATGGACATTTCTCATGTATAGAATGCCTCAAGTCAAGCAATGAAAAAAGTAACGCCACCATCACTGCTCTGTTTTCAGAAACAGCTTTTGGTTCAAACCTGCCACTCTGTGATGGGGACTTGCACAGTCTGGCCATGAGGGCTGTCTGTAGCAGGTGATCTTGTTATCTGGCTGATACCCCTAGCAGATGATCTTGTTATCAGGCTGATACCCCTTCAGACTTCCAGGAACTAGTATGGAACCTAACTGGGCATTTTCCAGAGGCGATTCCATTCTTGCTGTACTAACATCTCCCGAGTTTACCACAGGCCCTTTTCTCAGCTGATCCATATGTTGGTGCACAACTCTACTATCCTTAGAATGACTATATAGGCGACTGGTCCTGGAATGTATTCGATGCTAGCTGGCATCCAACTGAGACCAGCACCAGAGTTTTTAGTATAAAGCTTTGCCAACGGTAAAACTACATTCTTTAGCATGTTTCAGAGTATTAGTCTGTATCAGCAAAAACAATGAGGAGTCCTTGGGGCACCTTAGAGACTGACGAATTTATTTGGGCATAAGCTTTTGTGGACTAGAACCCACTTCATCAGATGCATGGATTGGAAAATACAGTAGCAGGAGTATATACATAGTACATGAAAAAAATGGGAGTTGCCTTACCACGTGGGGGATCAGTCTATCGAGCCAATTCAATTAACAGTAGGATACCAAGGGAGGAAAAATCACTTTTGTTGTGCTAATGAGGGTGGCCCATTTTAAACAGTTGACAAGAAGGTGTGAGTAACAGTAGAGGAAAATTAGTTTTTGTAATGCCCCATGCACTCCCAGTCTTTATTCAGGCATAATTCAATGGTGTCGCTTTCAAATTAATTCAAGTTCTGCAGTTTCACGTTGGAGTGTTTCTGAAGTTTTTTTGTTGAAGAATTGCCACTTTTAAGTCTGTTATTGAATGACAGGGAGATTGAAGTGTTCTCCTACTGGTTTTTGAATGTTATAATTCCTGATGTCAGATTTAAACTGCACCACAGTAATTATATTAAGCAGGACGTAAATATAACCCATTTGATAATGGATGGTAAAATGCTGATATAACATGTTGAATGGTGTTTTGCGTCATAAATCTTTGGAACTCAATGCTAGTAAAAGAACTTCCAGTATCTGATACAAGCATTTCACCTAAAACACAGACTATAAAATCGGTCCTTAGTTTTTATATGGGGGCGTCTCTAATCTGGAATGTGCATCTACTAGTATTAAAAAACATTTTCCCCAGAAATAGCCCAGCATAATCAATATGTTCTCTCCTCCCAGGCTTATCTGGCCACTACAAGGATGGAGTGGTGCCACAGTAGGAGCTTTTTGACTCTCTTGACAAATAGAATCGAATTGTTCTCAGTATCAGTATCCATCTTTGGCCACCACATGCAATGCCAGCTAACTCTTTCATTTTAGTGTTACATGGGTGTGTCTTATGGCGTTCATCTATTATTACTGCACATCCTTGTTTTGGAATGATGAGTCAGGCCCCCTATAGGACGCACCCATCTTGCACACTAAATTCCCATAGCTGAAGTTGAGTATCTAAGGTCGACCCCCCCCCCCCCCCCCCCCGTGTAGCCCAGGCCTCAGACTCTGTGCTTGTGAGAGGGGACGTATTGCCTCTTGGAGGCACCTGGGGTGGTGGTGGTGGTATGTAATTGTTCTGGGTCACTGGGTGGGAGCTCGAGCTGGTTTTGTCTTGTGTTATTGGAACAGAACCCCTAGTTACTGAACCTGGCCCTTGTTGCTAATGCTGACAGGCATAAGGGTTACATAACTAAAGTATGGTGCACTCACAACGCTACGACTGATCTGTAGGTTCAGAGATGGATCTGAACTCCTCAACCATTGCAGTGGGGCTGGTGAGCATGGCTGGCAGGCATTCTTTTCATGCATAAATCAATCTGCTTCTGGCCCCAGGATGTCCTCTCACCATAAAGGTATGGTGCAGGGCTCAAGAGGCAGATTACAAAAACTATACTAAAAATTCTAACTTTAGGCTTCCATCTGAGTACTCAGATACATTCACAGCCTGGACTAGCAGTGAGCATAGAGCTTGCCATGTGGTGAGATTTCACCTAGGGAGCTGGCTGGCTAACTTAGCTTGGCTAGTGGTGGTGGGGAGTTTTCTCAAGAAAACTCTTTGAACTGGGAGGCACCTTTAGGGCTGCCAGGGCCTGGAGGGAAGAGGCAGAGCAGGGGCAGGTTCTGGGGTGGGGGGAGGGGGAGCAGGGGGCAGGACCTCTGAAGAAGAGGCAGAGCAGGGGATGAGGCCTTGAAGCAGGGATGGGGGGAGGTTCCAGCACTTCTGCTGTTGTGTCTGGTTTTCAGAAATTAGAAAATTGGCAACCCTTGTCACCTGGAAGAGGGAAAGGGCCAAGCTGAGGGATCCTGCTTCCAGGTTCCCAGAGGCCAGTTCTCAGGGGGACCCTGCAAGCAGGCCCCCTGACTCACCAGCTCCCTGCACAGTTAGTCCTGCCTTTTGTGTGGCTGGCTTCAGACTGCTCCATAATGGCTTCTCCCCACTCCAGGGCTCCCAGGGGATGGCATCTCAGTTCATGTTGGTCAGGTTAGCTATTCTTTCTAGGCTTTCCCTTGTCAATCATTTGACTCTACCCCTTTCTTTCTCTCAGACATAACCCCTTTTCTGAGCAGGTTCCCTGAAGCCTCCTTGGCTCTAAACCGGGGTGGGCAAACTAGGGCTTGAGAGCCACATGTGGCCCGCTGGCTATTTTTATCCGGCCCTCGAGCACAAGCCGGGGGCCTGACCCAGGGGCTGGGCGAGCGCACCGTGCCACGGGGCTCCGCCCTGTCAGCTTGGGAGCTGGGCCGAGCGCGGCGTGCCGCGGTGTCCAGGGCAGGGAGTCGCGGAGCCCTGCTTTCCCGGCCTGGCCCCACGTTCCCAGACCGGCGGCTGGGCCCAGGGTGGGGAGCCACGAGGCCCTGCGTTCCCAGCCCAGCACTGCGAGCCGCGGGGCCCTGTGCTCCCGGGACCTGCACTCCTGGCCGGGCCAGACACGCTATTCTGAGCAGCGGTGAGGTAAGAGGGCCAGGGCCGAGGCTGGGGTCGGGCCAGGGGGTTGCCTGAGGGGGCAGAGGGGGTCAGGGGACGGAGAAGGGGGGGGGGGGGGGGGAAAGGTTGGATGGTGCTTGGGAGTCCCAGGCGCCCTGTCACAGGGGCAGGGGTGTAGATAGGGAGCAGGGGGTTTGTATAGAAGGGTAGGGGGTGATTAGGTGGAGGGGGATCTCTGGAGGGGGTGATGAGGGGCCAAGGAGCAGGGGCACTTAGATGGGGGTGGTTAGGGGCAGGGGGCTTTATATAGGGTGGGGGGTCTCAGGGGTGGTGGTTAGGGTGGGGGGGTCTCAGGAGGGGGCAGTCAGGGGACAGGGAGCAGGGGGGCTTAGATGAGGGTGGGGTTCTGGGGGGCAGAGTGTGGGACTCAAGAGAGGGCAATCAGGGGACAAGGAGCAGAGGGGCGGGCAGGTTGGATGGGTTGGAGGTTCTGAGAGTGGGCGGGAAGTGAGTTGGGGCCAGAGGGGGGCAGGGCCAGGCTGTTTGGGGAGGCACAACCTTCCCTACCTGGCCCTCCACACAATTTTGAACTGCGATGTGGCCCTCGGGCCAAAAAGTCTGCCCACCTCTGCTCTAAAAAGTGACTCTCCTCTCTCTTTCTTGGTTGCCTACCAGACTCTTGAGTCTACCCTTGGTCCCCCTTCCTCCCAGGGACAAACAGTGCTTCCCAGGAACCCAGATAAGCTCCTTGGAGGTTACAGATATTAATGTTTAGAATTTCTAAATTGGTCCCTCACAGTTCCTAATCTCTTTGGTGGCTATGCCAAAGAAAGGTTTGTGAGAGGGATATAACCAAGGTCTTAAACTTCATGTACAACAGGGTTGGAACAAGCAGGTCTATTGTATCTTGGTACATGTGCACTCAGACAGACTATTAGCATTCATTTTTACTTTTCTATATTATTACACAGACGAATTGTGTTGTGATTCCTCCTTCTCCAGAGTTTGGTTTGCTGCTCCTTTAGGGATGAGAGGAGATGGACTCACCCAGCTGCACAAAGTTAGATTTTCTATATTTTATTCATAAAAACAGATTTGCAACAATTTTTTAAAAATTTATCTCATGCAGTATAAGGGTATACAAGAAATTTTTTCATTTACATTTTCTTCTGGCAGGTCCAGTCTAGTTTAAAGCATTTGTGCACTAACATCATTGGAAAATGCCATTGGGCACAGCCTCTTCATAAATTTACAGTACTGTTTTGCTGCAGTATAAAAGAACAGAAACATTAAATAGCTATATTCACTTGGTGGGTCTTGTTATGCTGCAGGAAATTAAAAAAAAATGTCATGGGAGAAACTACAGTATCATTGAGACAAAGAATGTACTGCATGGTTTAAACCTAATAAACGGCACACAGTCAGAATTCACAAAGTTACAGACACACACACACACTCACCTCCATCAGGCCAATACTTTTGAGTTTTTCCTGCTATGTTGGATTAATATTTCTACAGCGATGTTTGTGTATACATTATATACAATATTGTCCTGTTCTCTTTTACAAATCAACAGATCCCTTTTAAAATAAATCAGGCCCTGATCAAATCAATAAAGCAAGAGAATACTGTCAACACACATTGAGTGACAACATCAATGCTTAAACAGAGTAATGAATTCTATTTTACCTGTGTTATACTTACATGTTTTTGTTCTAAAAGCTACAGGTACCTCCATAATCTCTCTTACTGTATGTGCCAAGTGAAATATTTTGTGACGCTCCCATTGGAAGAGTTATATTTATGATTATTTTTGGCTACGTGGTGAAGATTTTTGCTTGTTTGTCAAAGCTGCAATTATGTCCCTCAGTTAATGAGCCTCATCCACTATGCAGATACTGAAAGCTACTCTTTAGTCCTCTCTGATATGGCGAGTGTTTGTGGAATATTCATCTCAGAGTGTGTGAGGTGGGCAGGCCTTGGTTAAAGACATCCCCAGGCACCACTGCTATTTTTAGCTAGACAATATTTTTATTTGGTTTAAGAAAATTACTGATCTTAACAACTAAGGCTGTGATACATCACGTTGCTCACTTACAGTCTGTGAGAATGTCTCTAAGATTGCTTCAGCTAGAATGTTTTACAACTATAATGCCTTAGAATAACTTTGCTTAGGGGAGTGGCACTAAGGTATGAGCTCAAATATGAAAAATGATCAGCCCCTATCAACAGAGAGATTTTTCCACACTTTTATTTTTCATATTCAAACAAAATATTCTATGGGCAAACTTGGTTTATGCCACCTAATACCAGTTACAACTGTCACACACGCAGGTACCAAGCAAAGGCAGTGTATATTATTGTCTATGCACTCTGCAGAATTTGCCTGCAGCCGCAATGTGCCGTGCCCTGTTCCCCGCCACCCACCCCGTCTACTAAATTAATGTGATTGTAATTATGTGTGGCATAATTCAAACAAACTGTGAAAAATCAGTCCATCTGGTGACATTAAGACTTTACTACCCACCCATCCTCCGCTTTCTGAGTTAGCAGCCCTAGGACTTTTTCTGCCAGCTTTGTATATTATGGTTGGTTGTGTTTATTTTGAAAGAAAGGCAGAAACTCTGTCAAAATGAAGTCCGTGATGGTCAGCACGGGAACCTGGCAATCACCACATCGAATCCCTGGAGAACTGTAAAGAGCTCTGACTCGGAACAGCAGCTCTGTAGCTGGTGATGCCTCAGGGCTGTTGCTACAGCCTCTGCTTCTGCGCTATGTATAGTTTTTTTAGTTACAGGGGGACCCTGCTATTAGCAACACAGAGTCTCAATCGCACTTCAGGAATCATTTCTCAAAATCCCCTTTTCCCACTGAAAATCCTCTCTGAAATGAAAACAAGCAAGACTAACCAGTGCAGAATGCTTCCAACAATTTAACACAACTTTTGTAAAATGCAGTGTATCTATTTCAATAAATGTTATAGCTCTACCATTTTATTTTTCTTACATGGACAGCATATAGGTCCATGTTTTCAGCAGCCATGTAACAGTGACAGTTGAGTGGTTTTTTTTTTTAAATTGTCTCATTTTTTGCAAGATTCGTTTTTTCCCAGCCTCCTTGTTGCTAGTAGAAATTTGGGAAGAAATATTTTCAATGACTTCTTTGTGAAGAAATAAAAGATCCATGAATAAGGCTACAGATCAAACTCCAGGCATCTCTTGCTCTCGCCTTTCCACATGAGTTCCACTGGTACGTCCATGACGATGGCCTTAGCACTAGTTCCTCCGTGTGGTAAGAGCAAATAGTGTGTTTATAGCAGAGTTCTATGTCTGATGTTCAGTCCTGTCATTGAGTACTTAAAAGCAGTTCAGGAAGCTCTTGTCTCTCATTTCTACAGGCCAGAAACCATCACTCGAAAAGATGGTGGCACGTGTCTGTGCCGAGGACTGGCACTGGGGCTTACACATGGACTGGCACAGCTAGCATCAACTCCCCCTATGGATGGCAAATAGGCATGGTGAAGAATGGGTAGTTGTAAAGACAATCGGCGTTGTATACTGTAGAGAGGGGGGGAAAAAAAAAGAGAGGTTAGCAGAAGAGGAAAACTGAATATATCAAATGCTTGATGTCTTTGCAGGTTTCTGTAAGAATGTTTTCTCTGACTTCTGCTATTACAGAGAGAGTTAATACTAAGAACATTACACTTGCTGCTGTTAAGATATACCACTGCTGTTACCAACTTCCCTTTTGGGAGATTTTTTTTTTGATAGACAAGATGAGAATCTAATGGCTTGTTTCAAGTATCCTACAACTGTCTAAAGTTCCCAGCTATTTTGCAAGTCAATGTTAGACTGCTGATATTTGGAAAAGACCTTTAGCTTACAGTGAGGATGAACTAGCTAACAGAGCACCCTCACAGGCTGGTTTACCACCATTCTGAGCACTGGATAACTAGACAGAACAGAAACTGAATGAATGAGTTCCAATCTATGTGTATTTTTTGCTCAGAAACATTAGAATTAAAGAAGTCAGTTTTGCAAATCCAGCTAAAGCAAATAAGTGCATATGGAGATGTGGAAGGAACCCCTGGGTCACTTTGCAGCTTCTTGCAGAGTCTGTCTACCTTTGAAGTTTGGGTCCAATCCAGGGAAATGCTGAGCATACCTCAAATCCCAGTGAAGTCAATGGGAGTTGTGGTGGTCCAGTCCTCATGAAAAAAACCAAGCCACTTATGCCTAAACGTCTATTTGGAGCTTAACTTTAGGCACTCAGTTTTCCTAGTGGGCTGGTTTTCACATCACAAGATATCACCATCATAAAAGATAGTCTGAAGAGATGTGTGAGGACATGGAGTTTGAACTAATCTCTCCTCCCTGAAGGAGGAGGTCCTTCCAGAACAAAGTCAAGAGAAACTAGCAGACTGCTTTCTGGAAACCTCTATTATCTCTGTGCATGGGTGGCAGATGTTATAGACAAGGGGAGGCGTTGCCTCTCCTAGGAGAGCTGTCCCTGCTGCACGATACCTGGGCTGAGGTACCACTCTTCCCCTCCCTGCTCTGACCCTTCCCTGAAGATCCCATGGCTTGCTGCTGCTGCCTGGGGTGAATCTTCCTCCTGCCCTCCATCCCATCTCCTGCCCTCAGAGGTCTCTGCAGTTGCTGGCTGTCTCCCTCCTCACCTTCCACCCCCTCCACTCCCTGTCAGGTATTGTGTGTGTGTGTGTGTGAATGTGAGTGGGGTGCCAGTGGCAGATGGGGAATGAGGCGGCGAGTGGAGGGGATCCCTGAATAACTTTACACAGGTGAAAAAGCCTTCCAGAGACCTAGTAGACGATCACCGAAACTATTAAAGTGCCATTAAAGAGGTAACGAAGCCATGTAAGAGGCATTTGCCAATGCCCAGGAGAGCTGTGGCCACATTCAGCTGGCTTATATACTGTAGGAAAATGTGTTATTGGGGTTAAAAACAGTTTCCAAATGATGACCCTTCAGTTATTCTCTGTACCCAGAAGTAGTAACTGCTAACCTGGCTCAAGGAGCAGCTGACGTGGCCAGTGAGTTTATTTTATTGTTATTCAAACCCAATTTAAGTAAACGAGTCTGGCAGGGAATTCTGTGTAAGAAAGGTGATTAAACTGCTGCCTTAATGCAGGCTGTCAATGACAAGCACTTTTTCAAAAGGAGGGATGAAGTTTCAAGGTAGGTGCAGGTAGCCTGGCTTTTTGTCTTTCTCTACATAGCATACACCGAACTCCCTGCCACACTGAGGAGAATCTCTCTGGTAACTGAGCTATACTTGTTGCCTGTTCCATTCCCTTGGGGAATGCTATTAGTGCTTTAAGGTGAAATGGGGAGAGGGTGTCACCGGGATGGGGGGACAGTGGCAGGGTGAGGAGGTGAGCGGTGAACCACTACACGGGGTGGGAGGGAGTGTTTTGTGGCAGGTGGGGAAAGAGTCTGGGAGGGTGGGGTGAGAAGGGGGGATGTTTCCGGGGGGTAAGAGGTGAGTGGAGAGTCAGCCTGGGTGGGGGCGGGACCTGGGGCAGAGCAGGGGCGGAGTGTGGGCAGGGCTGTTGACGGAAGAGGCAGGACAAGGAGCTTGCCTCCCCCAGGGGAAGTTTCAGCCACTGCCATATCACTGCCTGCGCTCTTTCTGTACTGTGGATAAATTGAAATCTTCAATTTCTAGGACTCTCAATTTAGCACCTTTCACAAGAACCAGAATTTACTTAGGGCTTGTCTACATGGGAGATTTTCCCACTTATACTGGTATAATTATTCTGGTATTGCTAAACTGCTATAGTTATACTGGTATAAGTCCCATGTAGACATTCTTGGTCCAGACTAAGAGTGGTTTTTTTGGACTAAGCTTGGTCCAGAGACATAAGTTTAAATGGAAAAAAGCACTGTTATACCAGAATATGAGTGTCTGCATGGGGTTATACCAATACAACTATAGCACTTCTCATTCACACCCTACAGCCTTCCCAAGTGGACACATCATTAGAAAAAAATGTATGCCTGAATGCAGGGCCGGTGCAACCAATAGGTGAACTAGGCGGTCGCCAAGTGATTGGGGGCATCAAAAAGCGGTGCTCCCCCAATTTTTTTTTTAAACAGCAGAGTATAAGGCTCCCGCTTCTCCCTGGCTCCAGAGGGGCCACCCACGGTGTGGCCAGTCCCTCCCCCGGGGGAGCAGCCGACAGTGGAGTGGGGAAGGGGAGGGTGTAGCGCTAGCAGTTGCGCCTTCTCCATGGGCCGAGCCGGGCTCCCCGCCACCTCTGGGGCTCTCGGCAGCAGCAGCGCGGGCCGGTCTGCAGGCAGCCAGCCAGGCCCCCTATCCCACGAGGCTGGGGGGCTGCAGCAGGGCTCCCCGGGCATGGGGGCGGGTGCCTGCGGACCAGCTCATACTGCTGCTGCCACTGAGAGCCCCGGAGGCAGCGGGGAGTCCAGCTTGGCCTGCAGCGCGGGGAAGAAGGTGAAGCTGTGTTCTGCTCTTCAGGCCAAGAAGCTGGGTGTCTACTCCGCCTGCAAGGTATCTAGCTGGGTCGTGGTTAAGCCACGCAGGCCTGCGGAGTGCCGGGGCGTGGGCAGGTCCAGTCCCTGGCCTGGGGAATGGTGTATGTGGGAACAACCCGGGCACCCCACCCCCAGCCAATGCCACATCCCTCCCCCCGCAACACCCAGCTATCTTCTCCCCTGTGCACCCTCTGCCCCAACAACCCACCCTGTCCTGCCACTTTTGCCTCTGGGCAACCTCCACCTGGCAACTCCTCCCCAGCCATAGTCACCTTCACCCCTGCATCAACCTCAGGACCCCCACTCCTCGTCTGCCATCTCCCTCCTGCCCACTCCTCCTTTGTGCAACCCCTCCCCGCCACCTTCGCCCCCCCTGCAACAACCCAGGCAAAGACACATCCCTGCCTGCCAGCCCCCTGCAAGAACCCCCTCCTGCCCACTTTTCCCTACTGCCATTCCCTCCCTGCCATGACACCCCCTGCAAGGAGCCCCCTTTGCCTCTGTGCAATCTCTTCCCTGCCACTACACCCCCGCCCCCTCCACCTCTTGGCCACCTTCACCCTCTGCAACAATCCCTTGCATCCTGCTCTCTGCCACCTTCGCCTCCTGGAAGAGCCCCCATACAACCTCCCCTCTTTGAAGCCTCCTAGTGCCCCCTGCACTTTGTGAACATCTGGGCGCCCGGGGGGGGGGGAACTTGGCCGTAGGAAGGTGGGGGCTGGACATTGGAGGGGGGAGCGCAAGGTGGAAGTTTCGCCTAGGGCGCAAAATATCCTTGCACCGGCCCTTCCTGTTGCTTGTTGATGATTCTCTCTTGTTCTAACAGAGCTGCATTTACTGTTTGTACATTAAGCTCTCAAATGGAAATAGATTACTAGTCGCCCATCGCTCTGCTCAGGAACCAAAATTAGTTACTATGGAGAACTTAAAATTGTTGGCTTTATTCAGCTTCTGCATTACTGAGCTGCAATACATTAGACAAATGTAGGGGGTGTAAGTGACTGCACTCTGCAACATCATAGACAGACTCCACTTTACATTTCAGGGCTCTGCAGATTTCCTTTGTTCGTTTGTATTTCACCAAACATTTGCTCTTTATCATGCAACTGACGGCATTACATCTAGTGGATTAAATTAAATCTGCTTATTGTTACTCTGCTATCCTGTCACACTATTTGGGTGGTATCAACTGAATCATGCCAATTCCCAAGGAGTGCAGAGGTGGCATGTTTGCTGCTTCCATGTGCTGAATCCTTATTAGTTGGATGTGGCACTTTTTAATTGTGTTTATGGTGCCAGGGTCAAACAGAGAATTGCCAAAACTTATTTTCCCACCAGTGAAACGGCTTACTTTGATGATTACAAACTCTTTTTTAAAGAGCTAGTTGAAGCTACTCCAAAAGAATACAGTTGCATAACAGACTGAATGGGATTTTTCACCCATTTAAATGTAAGGCACGCCACAGACAAAGCATGTTTGACTACATCAATGTTGGCTGCAGTGGGTGGCAATTTTGCTTTAACTGTACTTAAAATTTACTTTAACTTGAAACCTTTGTTTCCATAGAGGCAGCCTCTGGTAAGAGGACTGGGATAAACATAACAGTTTATGCAAAACCGCTATCTTAAAAAATATCTAGCTCATGGTTTGCAAGGGCAGGGGGTAAAATGTCTAAAGAGAAGGTGAAAGTTCAACTTCCACAGTTAGTTACTCTGTATGGAATTCAACCTGCACTGATTTTCCCTACCTACATCTTGTGACCAGAGCCTTAAATGATGACTGCTCATGAGGTGTCTTAAGCTGGCTACATAAAAATTGAGATTCCAAAAATAGTGGCCATTCTGAAAATGTATGGCTAACCAGGTATTGGTGTAGGAGAGTTTAGTATTTTATTATCTATAGATTATATTGCAAATCACTGTGATTGCTAACGCTAGCCAAGATGGATGATAATGTAAGCTGTTTCAGGAGTACAATTGAATCTGAAGTCAATTGGAGTTCGGCGAACAGAGCACCTACACTCAGGTCAGGGCACCGTACGGGGCAGGAGAGGTGGAAGTGCCCTACAGAGAGGGAGGCTACAGGTACCCGAACCGTTGCCCTCACTCGAACCATGGCCCTGCCCCCTATGCCATGTCATCCCCAAGGCCCTGCCCCCGCACTGCTCTTTCCCCACGAACTCCCGCTCCCACCTCTTCTTCCCTCCAAGACTCTGCCCCACAATTGCTTACAGCAGCTCCAGCCCCCACAGCCTCTCTGTTCTGGAGCCCCTCGTATGGGGAATGGAACATAGATGGTTTTTCACTTCTGTAGGAAAATATATTCTTTAATTTAATCAGGAACAAGTGAAATCTTAGCTATAGTATCCAGGATGGTAAAACTGTTAATCATGATGTGGAGAAGGAAGGAGCATCTATATAAAAATATTCCAGGATTCTCATTGTGTGTGTCATGCTGAAGCCTAGAATGTTTGAATCAGGGTGAACCAAAAGGGAACAGCTACAAGTGTGGCTGAGATCTCTGTGGGTTCATACTATCACCAGGTAGAATCATCACTCGGTTTCAGTCTGTTCCCATCCAATTTTTAAGTTCTCAGCTATTTTGACTAAGAATGATAGAACAAAGTAGATTCCACCTACAGTAAGACATGTAACTGTGACATGCCAAGAGTCCACCAAACCATTGTGATATCAGAGGTAACTCAGCCAATCATCTCCCTTAGTCTATAGCTAATTTGCATGCAGCAGTCTCATGAGTTGTGTAAAGGAGACTGCACAGATGGGGGATTACTTAGCCCAACTGCCCCACCTGTGTGCCCAGTTGCCACAGTTCTTCTAACCATGCACAAAACACTGCAACCTGCTCCCCACATAACCCCAAACACACACAACCCCTTACATCAGCACATATCATTCATTTGCTATCCACACCACACAACCCCCACATACAATAACCCCAAACACACACACACTATCTCCATGGCATCACACAACCCTCATTATCAACTGTACAAATCAACACAAATCTCCCAGCAAAAACCTTCCCTCACTCCAACACAAATCAACACAACCAGCAAACACACACTAATAACTCCAAACATCACTCTGAAGACTAGAATTGTAAGCAGTGTCAGGAATGAGATATAGTCTGACATCTGGTGGCGAACTATGGGAATTGCAGTGAGTCTTGGAAAATAATTCTGGGGCTGATCAGTTTGCACAGACACACCCACTGCGCCTAGCCTGAGCCCACAGCAGCCCACATGGCCACTTCGGCTGATGAGGGAGCCCCAGTTTCTATGTTATTGGGGCAGGAATGATAAAGTGATGTTACTGTGATTATGTGAATGAAGGACTATGGACATATACTTGGCCCTTGTTATGATGGAGGGACTCGCCGTCATCTAGGTAGCACTCACTGGGCAAGGGCCATGCGTTTCAGAACACTGTGACATCGAGAGAGGTGGTGGACAAGCACTTATACCTTTTGGTGAGGGCTGTGTCTGAGGGCCTTCTAGGTCTATTGCACCCTTCCTCTCTCCACTGTGGAATGTCAGAATTGAATTTTGCTTCTATTAGGAGCCTGGTTTCAGGCTGCTGAGCTAAAAATGGCTTTAGGCTCACTGGTGCACCTGCACTAAGGCTCCCCTACTGTATGCTGAAATCACCTAAGAGCTAAAGAAATCACTGAGCACTGTCTTAAGTAGGGGGGCCTGAAAAAAGTGCAGAGTGGCTGGTGCAGCAGAGCAGTCTGCGTGTCGGCTAGCAGGATGGCTAGCGGAGTTGTTGGTGCTGTGGAGTGGCTGGTGTGGCAGAGCTGTCTGTATGAGCCGTTGGTGCTACGGGCAGAGTGGCCGGTGCAGCAGAGCTGTCTGTCGACTAGCGGAGGCGTTGGTGCTGTGGGCAGAGTGACCAGCGCGGCACAGCTCTCTGTGTGTCAACTAGCGGAGGCGTTGGTGCTGCGGGCAGAGTGACCGGTGCGGCACAGCTGTCTGTGTGTCGGCTAGCAGAGCAGCTCGCGGATCAACGGGCAGAGTGGTTTGTGGGACAGCCAGCGGAGTGGGGCAGAGCCGATTGCGGGGAGAGCTGCAGCGGAACCTCACGGAGAGGCAGCGCAGTCGGCCTCGGACCACGTAAGGTGCCCCATGCCCTACCCTCCATTTCCACCCAGGCTGGGAGGTAAGACTCTGCCAATTGACTTTCGAGCTCTGCACTGATCCAGAACAGAGACTCTTGGGCTGCTGGACTTTGGGACTATTGAGTGACTTTTTGGGGTTACGGAACTCAAGAGCCAAGGGGAAGGCCACAGCCTATTTGCTGGGAGGGGGGCTTCTGGTTCATGGTTTGGTTTATTAACCTTTTTTTTGTGGTGTTTCCCCAATATAATGCCACGTTGTTTCTCCCTGTTATTAAAAGGCTTTGGTACACTCAGACTCAGTGCTTGCGAGAGGGGAAGTATTGTCTCTTACAGACGCCCAGAGGAGTGGTATATGGTTGTCCCAGGTCACTGGGTGGGGGCTCGAGCCGGTTTTTGTATTGTGCTATTGGAATGGAACCCCTGGATACTGAACCCGGCCCTTGTTGCTGCCAACTCTGATGGGCAGAAGGGTTACAGAATATTTAAGTCAATGTGAAGTGGAGAAAGCTACAAGCATGGTTTCAAGCTCTTTTTGTTTAGAATATCACCAGGTTCAAACATCACCAAGTCTCACGGTTTGTTAGCAAAAAATTAAGTTTTGTCATTTGTGGCTTCTCCCATCCCCCATGACTTTATGAATTAAATTGGTATTTCAGCTACTACTTCAATACATATTTCTGTTCTGTTTTTGAAAGGATGAGGTATTCACATCTTATGATGATGAAACACTTTCCTATCAGTAACTAGAGTGAGTGGGTGTTAATCAACAACTGTTATCCAGACCAGCAGATTTTAAAATGTTTAACTTGCACCCAAGATTATAAAAGAACTGGCTGAGGTGCTCTCCGAACCATTAATGTTGGTTTTTGGGACACTGGGGAAGTTCCAGAGGACTGGGGAAAAAAGCAAATGCTGTGCCAATATTTAAAAAAGGAATTAAAAATGGGATGGACCCAGGTAACTTTAGGATGGTTAGCCTGATATCTCCTTTGGTAGGTTGTTTGTCCCCACAAGTCCTACGTAGCTTTAAGATGGAACTTGATACATTTATGAACAGGATTATATGACATGGTTGTCTGTGACTGCAAGGGACTGGAGTCTGACCTATGCCCTTCCAGTCCTATGTAAATGAACAACTAGTTAGATAAATGATCCAAAGCTGTGTTCACAGAGATCAGCTTTCCTCTAGAAACACTGACTTAACTCCTAGTAACTCATGATAAATACAATTTTAATGTGCTGATTGAAAGTGACCTAATCTAAACAGCTCTCAAGAGTTTTAAGTGGATAAACATTCTGCAGTAATGCATTTCCTACATGCCTACAACTTGTATTCGATTAATGCCTTCAGCTGGTATTCAGCTTTATGATGAAGGGTCAGATTTTTAATTATTCAAATATATTGGTAATGCTGAGAGATAATTTAAACTAAAACTCCTGAAGCTTTGCAATGTAAAAAGAGAACTTGAAGAGCTATAAGTGTTGTACGCTGATAATAAAAGGAAGTGAATTGATTTTTGGTTAGCACAGAAAGAATGAGTTAACATTTTCCGAAGCAAATGGTCATACTGTCTCTTAGGTTTGCATGAAGAGGAAATATTTAACTACAATACTTTAATTCTAGTCTTCTGGAGTTAATTATTCCAGGCACACATTCCTGAGGGCTGTTTGCTGAACTTTACTGGAAGTCGCTAAAACTGTGAATTGTCAAACTGCTTCACCCACAGGTGGTTCAGAGCAACCCAAATTACTTCAAACTTCATTTCACTTTTGACCAAATTGCCGAGTGTTAATAACCTTAAACACATACTCCAAAACTCAAGCTGGAAAAGCAAGCATGGATACATTAGAAGTGAAATTCTATTTGCAAGAGCACAAAGGTTAGATAAGAAATGGTCTCTTCCTACGAGGAAAATAAAAAGTTGTAGATCCCTAATCCCAGAGGCTAAAAAGGGTCATTGTTCGCGCTATAGGTACACATTCAGTGGTATGAAACCTAGATACCTAAACCTGTTTTACAACTACAGAAGATAAAAGCATCTCCCTAAAATAGGTGCAAGATAGTGATTCTGTATCACTACCACACACATTTATTTTAAAATGAAAATAAAAGACCCTTCAGACAACACAATGTGAGAGTCTGGAACAGAAAACAGAAATTTTAGACCAGTTCCTTGCCTCCATTTTAGCTGCTGCAGTGCCCCAAAGCTTCTGGAAACCAGTGGACTTGCACAGGGGAATTTCCATGTGGCAGAAAACGGAAGACTGTGTGCCACCCCCTCTGTGCGTTCCTCAGCATGTGGAAAAGGGATGTGGCTGGTCAGTTAGAGTGACCCGATGTCCCAGTTTTATAGGGACAGTCCCAATTTTGGAGTCTTTTTCTTATCTAGGCTCCTATTAGCCTCCACCCCGTCCCATTTTTCACACTTGCTGTCTGGTCACCCTATGGTCAGTGTGTGTTACACAGTCCTCTGTGTCCAATCTGCAGAGGATGTGTGATTGCTACAGCTCAGCCTCAGAGCCTGCTCTTTAACTTAGGCTAGAGAGACTCCTTTTCACCTCTGGAGGTCTGTAGTATCAGCCATGATGTTGGCTAACCCCAACAGAGGTCACCGACCAGGGAAATAACCCACCCCTCCCTTTCCTGACAAACAGAGGGACCCACCCCACCCATGTACTTATCGCCTACACCACCATAGACTTGAACTCTCGCTACATCCCATGGGTGGTGTACCTGAACACACCTATACACTGATGCTTTAAAAAACTCCCACACCCCAATCTGGATCTATGCTGGATATGGAATACGTATGTACCTTGTAAACCCTGTACCTGTTACCTACAATCGCCCAAAACCCCAGCCTGACTCCAGAGGTCCAGTACCTTACTTCTTAACTTGTGTATATTCTCATTTCAAACATTAGTTTTAATAAAAATTTAAATGTGCCTTCACCACTTGACACACATAATTTGTAGGTGACAGCAGCTGAAAGCAAAGGGTGGAACTTCTTATATCTGTGCAAAGTACGTGAAGAATGCTACCATTTTGATTTAGGAGGTTATTAACTGCTTTGCATAGGTGTAAATGACTGTATAAAATGCAAGGCAATGAAGACTCAAGACCATTACCTTTGTGGAACCTCATTTTCCCCTCAGCTATCATTAGCCTGAAGGAAGGCTGCTGCATCCAACGAAATGGTGATTTCTTTTGGGCTTAATACACATTAGGAGTTCTGGAGTATCTTTTCATGATACAGCTCTATCTTTAATACAACAGTACTACGTTAATCAGTTGTGTATTTATCTATGCACACCACATCATAGCTTGTAAATGGAGTTGAAATGGAAAAGGCACCTAATACCCATATGTGAAGGGAGACCGCTCAACCTCAAACTGTGCATGCGTCCTCTTTTAATGTGGGCCTTGCTTTTGTGAATTGACCAAGATGTTTTCTTGGTATATTTTTCCCCCAAACAACAAATGCATTGGCAATTCAGGTCCCTGTGGATTTTTCTGCATTGGGGCACTACAGGTATAGTAAAATCCATGTTTCTGTGGATTTGGTCATAGCTGGCATCATATCGCCTAAGTATTTCTAGATGCACAGTCTGATCCACAGCTCTCTCCAGTAACTTTATACACCAATGCACGTGCACTTTTGACAACGGAAACTAAATATGCTATGTCGAATCCTGTAGTGAGACAGACAAATGCCTGGGATAACTGTGGGGCACAGTAGTGTCTTGCTGCTGCCTTTCTGTCCCCCTTAGCTCCCAGTCTTGGGGTCTACTGGAGGCTGAACTGTTCTGCTCTAACTTGTGTTGGTGGATAGACGCTCCCAGGGAACCATCTACTGGCCAGGAGCCTTCCCCGTTACATGGAAATCCTCATTTGATGCCTAAAGGAAATTTTACTTCTTCATTGCAGCAGTTCAAAGGGGATTTTAACAGGGGAGGATCTGCCCACCAATCGAAGACCTGGGATCTCAGTAGAAATCTAGACCTAAATTCTATGGCAGAATCCCCTGGTTTCTGAATGACTCCAGCATGACAGAATGGAAACTCTGCAGCAGCTTCAGGCTTTTTTTTTTTTTTTTTAATTTATTAATAAAGGAGGCCATTTAATTGCACGTTAAAACAAATATCAGATCCAAATCTGTTTTATTTATGTTGATACTAGATCAAGTTTATTTTATATTAAACATTTTATTCTGCCCTTACAATTTTCAATAGGATCCAGCTTTTTGTATAAGCAACATGCAGCCTTAAGGGAAGCAGTATGGTCCAGTTCTCAGGGTACAGCAATGAGACCTGGGTTCTATCCCTGACTCTGCCACGGGGCTCTTGGATGACCTTGGGCAAGTCACTTAACCTCTCTCTGCCTCTACCAGGCAAGTGGAGCTTGTCAGCTGTAGTAGGCAGTGCACTTAGGAGAAGGAAAACTGATTCCAAATCAAGAACTTCAGGCCTGACCAGCCAGTTTGTAAAAGGTGTGCCAATGCTCTCTGCGTCTGCACTGCTAACCCTACCTACTGGGACAAGGCAAAGAACTATGCAACCTTACTGTAAAAAGGTGAAAGCTGGAGATCTGTGCAGCTAGGCAGATGATTTTGGGGAATTCTGGCATGACATGAGGCAATGGCAATGGTTGAGGATGTAGGATAGCCATATTAAGTGGATGTTTCTGCTTAAATGAGCAGCGGTGAAATAGCTACCAATACTGAAATTTAAGCAGTCCTTATTAGGATTCAGTGTTAACAGCAGTTTGGGATGTATGCAGTAGTTCACATCTTTTATAACTACTAGTTTGGCTGTCTACATAACTGATAATAAAGCCTGTGCAAATATTTTCTACAAAACTTTTTTCCATTGAAAAATGGCATTTCCTCAAATCCTACCTTCCTACTAAAGATTTCAGTTCTGATGAAAATGTAGTTGGAAGAGGAGGGGATTGAGAGACTGAGTTCGTGCTTAAAAAGTGCTTTGAACATATGGAGTGTTCTGAAAAATCGGGCCCTAGGTGTCCCAAGTTGGGTACTATCACTGAGGCACCCCAAGTTAGTGGAAAGTTCTGGAAATATTGACATGAAATGTGTACGTGATCAAGTAATTAAAAAGAGTATCAAAATCCATGTGCACAATTGGCCTACATTAAGGTTGCACAGGCAAACTCAAAAACTGTCATTTCCTCATTTTTGTGTGCTCTAAATAATGTTTAATGATTTTTGTGTAATTTGTATTTAGATCAACATGGTAGAACATGGCCAAAATTTAACTCTCCAGTTAAAAAAAATGTTCTCAGTTCTTCTCTGCATTTACCACTAACCTGTTCCCAGCAATATGCTACTTACTGTTCTGGAGAGTTGATGTCTTCTATAGGATCTTTGCTTGTTCTGGAGGGCTCTGTTGTACTCCACTGTGCTTGGGGATTTTGATCAAGGTGATTTTTCAAAACAGCTCTCTCACCATCTGGATGAGGGAAAAATGTTTAAATTGTATTTACTATGATGAAATGAGTATATTTTTTATATGATTTCCTTTTAAAACGTTCAACATGTTCTTAGAGGCAAGTGACCCTTCCATGCCCTCCAGTCCAACAACATCTCTAATTTCACTGCAATTCTCAGCCTTTTCCTTCTTTCCCTCACCTCTGTTGGTTAGTGCTAGGGTGACCAGATGTCCTGATTTTATAGGGACAGTCCCGATATTTGGGTCTTTTTTTTTTTTAAAATATAGGCTTCTATTATCCCCTATCCCCAGTCCCAATTTTTCACATTTGCTGTCTGATCATCCTAGTTAGTGCCCACCTCCAACTTCACCCTCTCTTCCACACTTGATACCTTCAGTCCTTTCTCCCTTTGTTATGTCTGACTCCCTAATTCCAACGCTGGCTTAATCCTCACATCTTTCTCTCATCCCCACACTGGCTCCTTTCTTTGGAGAAAATTAAGGACTACACTGACTTCCCTCATTCTCTTGTCTTTCAGATTTGCCACAGTCCTTGACAAATACCATGCTTACTAATGTGCCAGTAACCCATAGAAACCCTATCTCCATATTCCATGCCCCTCCTCCAGCACTTGACAAATTCTGCAAAAAAATGTTGACACAATCCGGTAATACCTTTAATTCTTTCAGTCTTTCCCTGCTTTTCTATGCTTTTCCCAAGCCACACAATTAATCACCTTTTTTATTTCTTTCCCCTTCTATTGTTTTTGTGCATCTTTCCATGTAGTCCTTGATAAATGACACTGGACAGAGACTCGGAGGGAACATGTTTCTCTCAATTTTGTTTACTGTCTTGTTGTCCATCTATATGCAGTTGCAGGATGAATGTGTTCTCACTCCCGATCCCACACTTTTCTTTCAATGTGGTTTCCCTACACTTAGACTTCCCTATCTTTGCATGCAAAGAACTGCCCTCTCCTCAGTTAAATCTTTCCTTAAACTATTCTGTGAAGCCTATCAGTGGTGATTCTCCAGTGGAATAATTATGCAGCATTTCCAAGGCTGGATTAAGGCAACCTGAGGCAGACGTCATATCCTAATAAATGGAACTCCGGTAGTCCTACTCACTCTGACTCCCTGAGGACACTTACATAAGAAATTTAAAAAAATGCATAAGAGAGTTCTCTTTGGTATAATTTGGAATTAAATGGCCTTCTACAGTATTAATGTGAAGCTGTTCTCACATAGCACTTAGACTGCATACTGCCCTTAGCAAAGATGGCCACTAACTCTTCACTTGCTTCTTGCAGCGTGCATCTTTGCATCTGATGACAGTACAGCAGGCCTCACTCCCTTTGGAATCTTTGGGAGACTGGCCATCTTTGGTAAGGGAAGTATGTGGTCTAAGTCCCATGGAGAATAAGGGGAGATGACAGTCATTGTGACACAATTGTCTTAACAGTGGGTTGTTTCTGATTTCAGTCTCACTGAGAACAATGCCATTTTGAAAGAGGACAGTTCTTGAGGAATTTCTTTGAAAGAAAATTTTATATGCCAGCCACTGTTGAAGGAGAAATTTGAAGTCATGAAGAACAATGACAAAAAATTACGCTTAATCCTAAAAATTTCTTAAATAACAACAACCCCTACTTGTGCCAGATCTACTCAGCAAAGAGGGAAAAAGGAGGAACTGGAATGTGTATGTGTGCACGCAGAGGACTGTAGAAGGAAGGAAATTTGGCATGTGTGTATATGAGAATGTGGCAGTCAGGAATTTGGGGTGCATGGACAGAGGAATATGGAGGGCAGGCAGGATGGGGTAACTGGGGTGTAGACTCTAGCTGGTTTGTGCTGCTCTGACAATGCACAGGAGGTGTAAATGTTGTTTAACAAATTTGCTTGGGTTGTTCTGTTCTCCAGAATAGTGTAAAGGAGCCACAGCATACCAGTGAATCTGACCCAAAAATTTAAAATAAAATGTAAGGTTGATATACATTTCTTCACATGTTTAGAAATATCACATGGTTCAGTTCCACATTTACTGTTCATGTATGAGAAGTTTAATAACTGAAAAGGGAAACTCCCAGACAAAAAACTATACTAAGATGGAGTTCATGTTGAGAGTATGGAGCGGTAATTTAGGATAAAACATATTTTAGGGATGCTGTTATTATCTCAGAAACAAGCATTATAAACCCAAGAAATTAAGTCAAGAATAAACTTGAAAGAATCCAAAAATCTTAACAGGCAAGACATGCAAATAACTATACCTGCAGTAGAATCATAAGGAAAAAATATGACAAATTCTAATTTGTCTTTAAAATCAGAATAATCTAATTTGGGAATTGTATTAGGGCAGCAACTCACCCCTGTGGTGCCTCCTGCTGGTATGTCCAGGGAATTAGATTGCCAGCTCCCGAAGCGCCCTCTGCAGGCTGTAGTCCCACTTGCTACTGGCCCGGTGTCCCTCCCCTGGACCCTGGTGCCCTCTGCCCTAGGGGGATGCACCCCTGAAGTACCCCCACAGTCTCAGGGTCTCCCCTCCCAGGGAACCCCCACCCCCTATCCCCACCTTGCCTCAGTCTAGGCAACTGCCAGTCACCACTTACCCCTGTTCACTGGCGCAGACTGCAGTATAATTGCCACTCATCACCGGCAATGGGGGGTTGGCCTGCTGCCTCTACAACTAACCAAGGGCCTCCCCCTGCAACCCCCGTACCTCTTGTTGGGCCAGTTCCCTAGGCCCTGCTGCCTGGAGGTTTCCAGGCCAGAACTCCCCAGCTCCTCCTAGTCCCCCCGCCCCTGCCGCCAGCCCTGCTCCACTCTGGGTATCCTAAGCTTCCCAGCAGCCAGGCCTGTCTGCCTCTGTTATCAGAGGAGACTGTTCTCTTTGGCCCCAGCCTCTCAGCCTTTTTATAAGGCCTGCTAGAGTGTTTGGGGCATGGCCACCCATCTGAGCCTATTCTCCCAATCAGCCAGGGAGCTTGCTCCCAGCCACAACCCATTCCAGGGTTGTTTTAAGCCCTTCTGGCTAGGAGCAGGTAGCCACCCCACTACCAGAACACAACACTGATATACATCAATCATAATTGTCTGGTTATTGCATGGGTCATTACAGGGCAGAAGTAAGGTTGTTTGAGTGGCTTTATTGTGAATTTTTATAATGGAATTGGTTTATATAAGTGGCCCATGTTCCAATCTCCCTATTATGGAAGTGTGCCAGTAAGGACATCCAGAATGGATGGAAGCATTCATACATTTGGTGACCTTTAAGATGAAGTGGGGCAGATACATAATGTCAAATAGCCTAGCTCCACTGATTACAGTACAGCTACTTTATTTATACCAGCTGAGGTTCTTACCCCAGGTCTTTTGAATCAATTACGTTCAAGTTTAGCCTCAATAAAACAGATTTTTGCTGTGGCTTGCAGCTTCATGTGGAGTCTTTAAATCTATTTTTTGAAGATGGTGATAGAAATGTAACTCTTTGGAACTCTGGAAATAAGGAACTGATCATTGCTATATGTACGAGGCACTATTTTACTTTTAAGATTCATATTCACTGGGAGCAGGAACTTGTAGATTGTAACAAAATTTGTGAAGGTACATTTAAAAAAATCTAGACTACTGAAATTTTAAATTGACTAATTAGAAAATTCACAGAAATTATTGGATCTAGACATTACTAATATGATTTTCCTTCAGTCACACTAACAGGCACTGGAAATGCAATTTGCAGGTGGAGTCTTTAAAACATCTACAATCGGATAGTGCAAATGTAAGGGAACTTTGTGTCTACGCTTTCTGATCCTTATCGGATCTTCTCAGTCTCAAGACAACTTCAAGACCACTGATTGCCCTACTAGTGTAGAAACTGAGAGATGATCAAAACCAAAAACTGGCACTGAAAGATTGTAATAGAATGTGTAGAAATCTATTAAAGGTATTTGTTTCTAATACACTGGAAGCACAATCAGTGTTCTCTAGAGCAGAATAGTTGATGCACTTTGCAACGATGCTAGTTAAGGCAAAATGGCTGTATGCTGAATACCACAAAGTCACACAGACAGATTATAATGATATGTGATGGACTATGATGATGAGTCTAAAAATATTATGTCTCTTCCTGAGAAATGAGGGGAAGTTGGATTAGACTTCATATACAGTGTGATGTTTTAAAATGTACATGACAGAATGTCAGTCTGGTTCTCAATAGAGCTCTTAAAATTAACAGACAATGCCCATTCTCGCATTTTAGCTAACTGGCATACTTATGAAGAGAGACCTATGTAGCTACATAGTCAAATGGCCCAAATTCTGCTTAGTTATACCAATGTAAATCCAGTGTAATCCCAGAGAAAGTGAAGACACTCTTGGGATTAGACTGGTGTAACGGAGCAGAATATGGCCCAGTGTATCTGTTCTCTCTACATTTATAGAGCTTCTGCATTACTAATGTGTTCCAAATCCTTTGTGACCATTCCCTCTTGGAAAGGGATATTTTAGTAGAATTGTATTTTGATGAGGGAACTGAACAAGGAGAGCTCAGTGTCACAGTTACATGTCTAGCTGCTCCTCTCCCCTTTCTGGTCTCTAAGTCACCCTTTCAGGTGCCAGGTCACAAGCTTTTACCACTTCTGGGGCTGAATTCCAAAATTCTCCCACTATCAGATGGGCCTGGTGTTATAGTACCCTGTGGTTCTTCCCTTTGGAAATCTGTGATCAATGGTGCATACACTGTGCAGACAGCCTTCTTAAAAACAAAATATTGTTTATTTTAAACAATAGAAACAAAGAATTGTAGAGAAAAAGCATGAAAAACAAACAGTTTACCTTCATGTCTGTCTTATCACTCCCCTGAGGGCAGGCCCAATTCCTTCAGATGTACCCACTGTGGTGTGTCTTAAGGCTTGGTTACACTGGCACTTTATAGCGCTATAAAGCCCCCATGAGTGCTATAACCTCCTCCCTGTCCACACTGGCAAGGCACGTAGAGCGCTATAACCGCGGAGTTATAGCACTCCCGATAATCCACCTCTGCATGGGGAATAAGGGCTGTAGCGCAGCTGCTGTAGCGCTACAGCAAGAATGTGGACACCCACTGCGCTACAAGTGATCTCTGGAGATGCCTAGAGCCATTTAAGGCAATTGACGTCTCTTCCCTTTGTTTTGAACTCGGCTGGAGGAATGCGGAAGTACCTCTTTAGAGTTTCTCTCTTAACTCGGCAGATAAGCAATGCAAATGTTTAAGGAGGGAGCCTGTGTGAAAACAAAGCCTTCTGTGAACGGAGGCTCGCTGACAGGCTTTCAGAAGAATGGAAAAATCACTGGCTTTCTCCCTCTGCATACACACAACACTTCCCCCCTCACTCCCCTCGTTTAAAAAGCACGTTGCACCCAGCTGAATGCTGGGATACCTGCCCTATTGTGCTGCTCTTACTGCTGCATTAAGTGCCCCAAATGTGGCCATGCTATACCGCTGGCGCGTCTGAGTGTGGACATACAATAGCGCTATACATATTACTGTATAAGGGGACCGCTATAACCAATAGCGCTATAATCTTGTAAGCGTAACCATGCCCTTAGTCTGGTTTCCCTAAACAGCTGGATAGGAGGCAAAATCTTTAAAGCTAATAGCCCTGGCATTGTCCCTTTTTACAATCCTCAAGTGTTTGCCAGGAGGTGGCTTATCTTGAGCTATTCTTTCCCTGCCTGACTGTTTTTTTTTTTCAGATACACAGTCTGTTCTTGTGTTAAGTCAATACCGTCACACGGAGAACATCTCTACCAGGTCAATAGACAGTATTCATAAATTATTACAGAGCAGTTCCAAAGCCGTCAAGATAATTGTTTGCTACATATGAAAAGTGACTGTTGCAAGCATAAAGGCAACATGGAAAAAGGCAGGAAGGTGAAAATGGGAGAAGGACACAAAGGGTGCAGTTAGGGAGGAGGCTAGGATGGCGTGAAGGGAATGAGATGATGAGTGGCAATACACTAGAGAAAAGACAATACTAGAGAAAAGCAGCAACAGAGCTGTAAAAAGCTTTACAAAGGCTGACCCTTGGTTTGATCCAAAGGGATAGGACCAAAAGATTTTCAGTGCAGTATATTGGATGGACTGGTAGTGAACTTGATGAGAAGGAAGGAGAAGGCTAGAGTAGAGGACTTTTTTTAGCTGAGCCAAGAAGTGACCATACAACCATTGTAGGAATGGAGAGGGAAGGACAAAATTTGGAACTGTTATAAAGAAAGAAATGATGGGATTTGATGGCCTGGATGTGAGGAGAAGAAGAACAGAAAGGAGTCGAATCTGACACCAGTTACAAAAGAAATTTAACATTTCGGACAGTGGCGAGGGTGGGGTGGTGACGTGAAGAGAGCTGAAGTGTGCTGTGTTTGCTGTGGCAGCTACTGTCATGTGGGTTCAGCTTTTATTTTCCATACATCACATTTTCATGTTTACTGTTCTTGGCATTTGCATAAAAGCCTTGTGGTGTCTATAAGCAGAGGCAGTAGACAGGCATGCTTTTTTCTTTCAGAGATTAAAACAATGTTTGATGTAGCGCTGATTAAGGTGACAGTGTAACACACGGACTTTACAATACAGACCAATTAAATTGAGACACAAAGTTACATTTGGCAAATCTTAGAAACTAGGGATTGAACAGACCTGTGGCTTATCTAGTCCACTCCTTTTTTAGAGCATTATAGTTACCCATACTACGTTTTCTAGCCGATTGTCCAGTCTGGTTTGAAATGTCCCAGATGAAGTCCCACCATTTCCTGTGGGAAACTCTTCCACAATTGAACAGAGCTCAGTGCCAAGAAGATTTGTACTAGTGCTCATAGCTGGCCGGTGCTCAAAATCAGTGTTGGAGCCGGGGAGAGCAATTACATACCCCGTCTCCTTCCCCTTAACTGTCCTCCCTCCCCCGCCCTCCCCTCTCCCCCGAATTAGAAAAAAGAACAACTGAAATATTTGGGGGCTCTTCTCCTTCGGCCAATACATAAATCCTGTCCCCTCCCTCAATAGCTCCTCTGCTTTAACACCTGCAGCTGTTTCCCTACCCCAGCTCCATTCACTGGGTTCTAGGCTCCCCCTTTCACTCTTCTAACTGATCACAGACACCCATGCTCCCCCTTTCCTCCTTAGTTGCAGGCTGAGCCTAGAAGTCATTGACTTGTCAAGCTCTTCTGCCCCAGTTTTCCTGATGAGATCCCTGGGGCTGCTCCTGATGTGGGGTGGCGCTCTGCACTCAGACTCCAGGACTACCTTGATTCTGTCTCAGAAATCAGTCTATGACTGTATGGAGCACTCCATTTTGTTCCATACCTTTAATGGCGGGAGGAGCACTCTTAGGAGTTGGAGACTCATCAGTCCCTTCCTTCCTGGACTGCCCTCTCTGGTACTGCACTGAAGATGTTACAATCTGCCAGCCCCTATTCCCTGCCCACCTGCCCCTTGCTCTTTCCAGGGTGCTGTCTGAGAGAAGGGAGAAAGAGTCATCAGCGAAAAAGGGGGTTAGTTTGTTTAAAGAAAGAAAAGAGAGGAGATTTCATAGGTGAGGTTTAGCCCCATTAGTCCTTCAATACTTGAGTCACCCTCAAATTTACACACCCTTCTGGCGTCTCATTATTTGATACCCTCTCCTATCATTCTAATCAATTCCTTTCCCTTTTTGGCAGTACATGTAAGCATACGCATGGAGTATTGTCATCCCAAAGTGTTCATGAATCAGGCCTGCCAAACTCATAATTGGCTTAAATGACTTTTAAAATAATAAACATTGGGTTCTTTTTATTTGTTCTCTCGTGTTTTCAAGCTTTACTCCACAGCCAGGAAGGCTAGGAGCTTTCATTTGTTTAAAATGAAAACAACGATTCTCCCAGATCACATGCCTCCAGAAACTGAGCCTTGAAGAAAAACGCCAAATGTCCCAAGGCTCAAAATAAAATCATCTGACGAAGTGGGTATTAGCCCATGAAAGCTTATGCTTCAATACTTTTGTTAGTCTTTAAGGTGCCACACGACTCTTTGTTGCTTCTGCAAATCCAGACTAAAATGGCTACCTCTCTGATTCTTAATAAAATCATGAGAACTGGTCACGCTGTATATAGACAAAGCAATGGTAAAAACTTAAAACATACAACATTTTGAGAGCAAAGGGAAAGGACTGGGTTGAGATAACGTGGCTCCAATTTAAATTTCTTGCTGCGCGTAGACACGGCACAAGCAATAATGTAAACAGTATTAGCCAATGGATTTGCTACAGATATATTCATAATGTATATATATATATATGCATATATATATATATTCAAAATTTCATCATATACTTCACATCATAATCATGAGTTATGTGCAAAAATAGGTGAAAAAGAAATAAAGTAATTGCACTGGCAAACTTTTAAACTTCCAATTACCTCTGAAGCTCAGTATTGGTTTGAGCATCTCTTTCTTATTGTCTTCTCTTCCTTTGTTCATTAAGTACACTATTTAAAATGGCCTTCTTCCCTCTTCAAGGTGCTGTTTGTTACTACAGGATGTGAAACCTGAAACTGAATGGGTTGCTCTGGACTGTTCTAACTCACTTTAAAACTGCATTTCCATTATCTGAAGGCAGTTTCTAAAGCACTCCACATTCTCAGACCTCATGCGGGTACTTAGGAGCTTGAATAAATAACGCCTTGGCATTTTCTATGCACAGAGCAGTGGGGAGAGAGCCACGCAGATATCAAGTACTTTATATGGAACAGAGCTGTTTGGAAACACAAAATCCAATGCCCAGTTGTCATTGAATGCCAGAAAGCTTTAGCAAAGGACTTTTATTCATCTATGACAGAGAAGTGAATCCCAGTTACAAAACTCACAAGTGTACAGCCCCTCCCACTCTTAAAGAAACACAAACTATGTCTATAAGTGTCATATAAGTTTCTGTAAGTTTAAATCTCAGTGTCATTTGTACTGTTTTAGTTTTATTAAGGCCCTTTGTTACTATTCTTAAGCAGCAGCAGTCTTTTAATGGTTTGTTACTTAGAATAATGTTAAGCTTGACCTTTAAAACCTCTAAGGAAGGAGATTCCACCACCTCCCTAGGTAATCCATTCCAGTGCTTCATCACTAGTGAAAAAGTTTTTCCTAATATCCAACCTAAACCTCCCCCACTGCAACTTGAGACCACTACTCCTTGTTCTGTCATCTGGTACCACTGAGAACAGTCTAGATCCATCCTCTTTGGAACCCACTTTGAGGTAGTTGAAAGCAGCTATCAAATCCCGCCCCCATTCTTCTCTTCCGCAGACTAAACAATCCCAGTTCCCTCAGCCTCGCCTCATAAGTCATGTGCTCCAGCCCCCTAATCATTTTTGTTGCCCTCCACTGGACTCTTTCCCATTTTTCCACAACCTTCTTGTGAAGTGTGGGGCCTAAAACTGGACACAGTACTCCAGATGAGGCCTCACCAATGCCGAACAGAGGGGAATGATCACATCCCTTGATCTGCTGGCAAGGCCCCTAATTATACAACCCAAAATGCCATTAGCCTTCTTGGCAACAAGGGCCCAATGTTGACTCATATCCAGCTTCTCATTCACTGTAACCCGTAGGTCCTTTTCTGCAGAACTGCTGCCCAGCCATTCAGTCCCTAGTCTGCATCGGATTCTATCAGTGCATCGGATTCTTTGGTCCTAAGTGCAGGACTCTACACTTGTCTTTGTTGAACCTCATCAGATTTCTTTTGGCTCAATCCTCTAATTTGTCTAGGTCCCTCTGTATCCTATCCCTACCCTCCCTCCATTGTATCTCCCAGCTTAGTGTTATCTGCAATCTTGCTGAGGGTGCAGTCAATGCCATCCTCCAGATCATTAATTAGGATATTGAACAAAACTGGCTCCAGGACCGACCCCTGGGGCACTCTGCTTGATACCGGCTGCCAACTAGACATGGAGCCATTGATTACTAGCCGTTGAGCCCGACAATCCAGCCAGCTTTCTATCCACCTTATAGTCCATTCATGCAGCCCATACTTCTTTAACTTGCTAACAAGAATACTGTTGGGAGACCATATCAAAAGCTTTGCTAAAGTCAAGGAATAGCACGTCCACTGCTTTCCCCTCATCCTACTTGTGAAAATACTTCCATTTACCCTGTTTCTCTCAGTTTGATCATTAATTTCAATTCTATTGGAAAACATATTTTACACTCCACTCATTAATAACTACAAGTCTAATACTGACTTGAGGAAAACTGGCAGGTTAAAATTCATACAGTTTTAAAGGCAGACAACCTAGCTATATTCTTAAAGGAATCTGAAATTTTTGAAACTGAATTTTTTTCTTAAATCTACTTTCATTTTCCCCATTTATGCTGTTTGTGTCATTTGGACAGTGAAAACAGACCAATCAATTTCTGTTTTGTCTGCACTTTCTAATGAATTTCATACTTTGGGATCGTAAGTCGGAGATGGCAATGTGCAGATTAGAAGCACTACATCTATTAAAAATAAATAATCTCTTTTGAAAAGAATAAGATAAAATGACCATATTCTCAGCTGGTATAAATCGCATAGCTCCATTGAAGCCACTTCCCAGCAGATGACAGTCTGGCCCAACTCTTCTAATGAGGTTAGGTTTTGAAAAAAGATTTTATCAAACAAAACCTTGGCAAAATTCTACTCTCATTCCACTATAAATGTGAAAAACCTCCATTTATTTTAGATTTACATCAGTATCAATGAGAACAGAAATTGAACCATCTATATTTTGGCCCTAAATGGACCTCATAGCTATTGTTATTACTTTTGTGGTATTGGAGTCATAGTGTTTGGGTGGGACCCAAAGGCCCCAATCAGGATTGGAATCCATTCCCTCAGCTCTGTACAAACACATAATAAAGGAAGCCCATATTTTGAAGCAGTGTCCCTTTAAAGTCATATAGATCTCATTTTTGAAAGCCTTTGAATCTATCCGTGGTTCACTCTCATGCTTAATGCCTTCATCAAAGGAACTTCACTGAGGTATCATTTTTCTCCTCTGTCACAGATGAACTTCTCTTTTCCCCTGCGGTTACTAGCACCCTGCCTTTGAAGTTTGTTTTTCTTTGAAATATTTCTACAAGAGGAAAAATTGTAACACTAAAAAACATTGTATGATGGTGAAAACTGAGAGTAAATAGGCAAACCTGACCTGCCAAGATGTATTCTGTGTCAATTTACATCAGTGAGTAAAGATTATACTGTATCTGACTCAAAAGATGATGAGTAATACCTTCCCTGAGCAAACTGTAATGCTGAAAAGAGAAAATTTGCTAATGTGACCAGCAAAAAGTCAGAATTCTCTTAAGTAGGGGAAAAAAGAGTTGCATATCATTGCCTTTAACTTCTTATACTTCCCATAGTGCAGATGTCATTCACTGATTCTCCCTACAAATTGCTCTAAAACATACTGTATAGAGGTAGAAATAAATCAAGGGATTCTACTGAAGAATGTAGTTTGGTTTTATATCAAAAGTTCTGTCATCCATGAATCATTTATCATTTCTTTATCTAATGAAATGTCAAACACAATATTAATGCATAACTAAGACTGCATATTTTAAATGATAAAATGTCAGTAAATGAAAGATTTAAAATTACTACACCAACATAAAATTAGCCACATTACAAATATTTTTTTTCCTGTTTTTCTTGTAGAGCCAGATTCAATCCTCATATACACACATTCAGTTCTCATTGACTTCTGTGGGATTTATGCACAAATATTTGAGAGCAGAATTTGCCCTTAAACAGAAAAAGGGAAATAAAACTCAGGAGTCAGAAGACACCCATTTCCAGCTGTGAAAAGGATTAACAAAAGCTCAAAAGGAACCTTCCTTTAGCAAATCTAATCAACAGCTCTTTAGAAGACAACTGGTTACGAATGAACTAATGAAAGAAGTAAACTAACACCTACAGTAAGTGCAGGTCTACTCTGAAAAGCAACGTTTAAAATGGCATAATAGAGAACATCATTTACTAGGTGAGCATATTTGCTCATCTGCAAATAAAAAGAGGTTAAGATCCCATGCTGCATTTCCTGGAGGCATAACAGAAGGCACAGCCCAAAGGGAGAGGAGTTTGGCCTGCTCCAGAGGACTTCGTGGCTTCTGGCAGACATCTGAGAAGCCCCAGGATCGCTCCAATTTATGGCAGCATCCTGAGGGTTACTGGAGCAACGCAGAATCTCTGTAGCAGTATGCACTTGACACGACCTTTCCTGTTCCTCATACACCCCCTACACTGGGACCGCATGGGGCAGCATGGGGTCACTTATGGCAGCCCTACTCTGTGCTAGGGTGACTAGATGTCATGATTTTATAGGGTGTGACGGAATCAGACCAGAAGGATATAGGAGAGTGCTGAAAGGCAGGTATATTAGTCTCAGGATGTGCAGGTCCTTGTTCCTTGGATAGCCAAACAAAGGCTACTCCAGGCCAATCAAGACACCTGGGGCCAATTAAGAACCTTCTAGAAAGGAGTAGAAACAGCTAGCCTAATTGGGACACCTGAAGCCAATCAGGGACTGGCTGAAACCAGATAAAAACCTCCCAGTTAGGTGGCTGTGGGTGTCAGGAGCTGTGGAAGGAAGTTATGCTGTTGGTGAGACTGAGTGTAGGACAACATATCATACTGAAGGAAGAAGGCCCTGAGGTAAGGGAGAAGTGGAGTTTGAAGAAGCAGGGACTGCTGTGGGGAAGTAGCCCAGGGAATTGTATTGTGTTTTGTGCCTAAAAGGTCAGCCATCTTAGCTGATCCTATTAGGGTCCCTGGGCTGGAGTCCGGAGTAGAGGGCTGGCCCGGGCTCCCCACTTTTTCCATCTTCCATACTGGCCTGTGATGAAGGTAACTCACTTGGCGGTGACTCTTGCCAATTATACTGAGAAAGGGAGGTCACTCTGGGGCCTAGATGAGTTTCTGAGGCCCCTAAATCTGCCAGGAAGCGCAGGACCCACAAGTACAGACTTGGAGCTTTGTCACAATGGACAGTCCCGATTTTATAGGGACAGTCCCGATTTTTTGATCTGTTTATTATATAGGCTCCTATTATCCCACACCCCATCCCGATTTTTCACATTTGCTGTTTGGTCACCCTACTCTGTGCAAGTGCCATGGTAATTCTCCTATGGGCCCTTGAGCACATTTCTGGCTCCAATACACTGTCCAAGTGGCTAGGATGGGGGATAAAATCTATCCTTTTTTAATAAATACCAACTTGGAAAACTCGATCTGGACTCTTCTTGCTTGTACATCAACACCAGTGGCAAATATTCTACAGGCCAAATTCTGCTCCAAAGGGTGTTGTGTACAATGTAACAGAGGGTGGAATGTAATGTTACAACTGGAACACAACTAGCAATTCTGTTAGTAGGCAAGCCGGAACAAAATCTCTCTCTGTCACACATAACTCGGGCAATGTTAGCAGAAGCAATGCATTCAAAGAAAATAAATCATCTGCAAAAGATAACAAATAGAGTTGATGGGATGTTACAGGTGGAAACTTTTCTATTTAGTTTGGGAAGCCATTTGATTCTGTATTGCAGAGGTTCCAAACTTGGCCCCAAATTAAATACTTTCCTAATATTATTTTTCCATGTAAGCAATTGCTGTAGATGCCACAGGAGTGTTATGGGATTGTGGATGGGAGGCAAGTGTCTTGGACAATCTCTATCTATAGGTAGGGTCTATCCAATGAAAACGTTTGTGCTGCACATAAAGGGTTTTCAAATACAGCACAACACTCCTTATATAAAGAGCCAAACTGGGAGTTGCAGGTGTTCAGTACCTCTTGGGATGTGGCCCTATACTCACCTAGCGAGAGAGAGCAAATATAGGTTGCTGTGGTGTGATAGAGGGGTTTTAATGGCACAGGTCTGGAATGGTCACATTTCTCACACGTACCAATGTGGATCTTGCAGCTCATCCCAAAAGAGTGTTCCTAGCACCTTCATATTCCACTACACCACTGTGTGTGTTCTGGCCAAGATTTTCTACAGTTAAACTCATATTTTCATATTTGAGATGAATGGGAAAATCAAGCATCCTATTTAGGTGTTTAACTACAGATTTGGGAGCCTAACTTTGGCTCCTATTTTAAGAAATAGCTTCATAATACACAAGTGTGTGCTGTTGTATAAATATTTTTATTAGGGATGAGCTGGATGGCTTATTTGTGATGTCATCCGGCTTCTGAAATGTGGTCATTCCAGACTCATGGCAGTAACAGACAATTGGAACTTACTGCAAATCTGTTCTTTTAGAACAGAGGAACATTGTAGCCTGGAGATTGGCTTAGGGGTTAAACATGCCCATAAGAGCAGAGGCAAATGATTTTGCAGTGCCCATTCTGCTCCCCCTATATAAGCCCTGGAATGCCAGCACAGCTCCAGTGTGCTATTACTTCTCTTCTGTATTGTGCTCTCTCTCTCTCTCTCTCTCTCTTTCCCCACACAACAGTAGGCCAGACATGTACTATGGAGGTAGTGCAAACAGCCCATCCCCTGTGTCCAGACATAGGCTACCCCCTGCCCCCAGGTGAGACGTGGCCATTCCAAACTCATGCCAATACTATCTTTCTGTCAAATCACAACATGAAGCATTTCCTCTCCCCATCTAAGCAGGGGCTCCCCATCTAAGTAGGGGCTCACAACTAATTTAGCTGTTACCACTCAAGAAAGAGATCTTGGAGTCATGGTGGATATTTCTCTGAAAACATCCACTAGATGTGCAGTGGCAGTCAAAAAAGTGAACAAAATGCTGGGAATAATTAAGAAAGGGATAAATAATAGGACAGAAAATATCATGGTGCCTCTATATAAATTCATAGAACACCCAAATCTTGAATACTGTGTGCAGCCGTCATCACTCCATCTCAAAAAAGACATATTGGAACTGGAAAAGTTTCAGAAAAAGGCAAGAAAACTGATTAGGGGTATGGAACGGCTTCCGTATGGGGAGAGATGAGGAGAGATTAATAAGATTGGGACTTTTCAGCTTGGAAAAGAGATGGCTAAGAGGAGATATGATTGAGGTCTATAAAATCAGGACTAGTGTAGAGAAAGTAGATAAGGAAGTGTTGTTTACTGCTTCTCATAACATAAGAACTAGGAGTCACTAAATTAAATTAATAGGCATAGGTTTTAAACAAAGAAAAGGAAGCATATCTTCACACAATGCACAGTCAACCTGTGGATGGATGCCAGAGGATGTTGTCAAGGCCAAGAGCATAACAGGGTTCAAAAAAGAACTAGATAAATTCATTGAGGATCAGTTCATCAATGGCGATTAGACAGGATGGGTATGAACGGTGTCCTTAGTCTCTGTTTGCCAGAAGCTGGGAATGAGCAATAGAGGATGGATTACTTGTTAATTACCTATTCTGTTCATTCCCTCTGGGCATCTGGCACTGGCCACTGTCGGAAGACAGGATACTGGGCTGGATGAATCTTTGGTCTGACCCAGTAGGGCCATTCTTATGTTCTTAAAACAATTTAGCCTAGGGACAAAGACATAAAAATGGAACATGCCCTTGGCATTTGCATTGTGCAAAACAATGAAAAGTCTGGGACACTGATCTTTAAAATTTGAATACCTTCAGCATGCTGTGGAAAAGTTAATTGAGAACAAACCGAATATGAGATACATTGAAAATTATTCTAATAAATGGTTAGGAATAAGAGCAAGGTCACATTTAGAATACTCTTTACCAAGGGAATCATTTTTATTCAAACCACGTATTTAAGAGTCCATTTGGCACAATTTAATGGCTCTTTTTTGCATGAACTATTGTTTGTGTTTCGTTATTTTTTTCTGGCGTGCCTGTCACTGGTGAAATATTCCATGTTCCTTTCAAACACATTATAAAAGTACTTAATTCCACTCCCTGGGGTTAGTTCTTGTTGCTGAACTCAGCCCCATAATTACATGACTTTTTCAGGACATTGGGAACTTTCTGGAGCCAGAAGTAGTGTAACTATAAGTACAGCCACAGCTGAAAGTAGGGATATTCTCTGACATGAAGGAAAAAAAGCTGCTGTGATCCAAGCCAAAACTTAATATGCTCAAAAGCAAACTATTTTGATCTATTGCAACAATAGTACAACATTTTAATGATTGAAAGGCTGTAACAAATATTTTCATTGCTGTGCCTTCCATCTAGCTTAAACTGAGTTTGTTCCGCTGCAGAAATATGGTACTTGTGCCCATCTAGAATAGAATATCAGGGTTAGAAGGGACTTTAGGAGATCACCACACCTAGTCCAACTCCCTCTTCAAAGCAAGACCAATCCCTAATTAAATCAACCAACAGACTTTTACCCTATATGGCCCCCTCAACGACTGAACTCACAACCCTTCGTTTAGGGGATCAATTCTCAAACCACTGAGCCATCCCTCCCCCGCCATACAAACTGTCTTATAGTGATAGACTCAAGGAACTCATTTTAACAGAGAGAAGGTTAGGGGGTAATTTGATTACAGTCCATATTACCTGCAAGGGTAAGAAACATTTGCTCACTGTAGTTCCTCAAGATGTGTCTCCATATGGGTGCTCCATTCTTGGTTCACTTGCACCCCCTGTGCCTTCAATTGGAGATTTTTCATAACAGCGTCTGTTTGGCCTGCGGAGACCTGTTACCCTGCTTTGTGCTGCTTGCTGTTGCTACATAGAATTGTGTGAGCTAACCGTCCTCAGTTTTTTCTCTACCACAAAGTGCCATGACAGGGAACTCTGAAGCAGCAGGGAAGGAGGGCTGGTAGTGGAGCATCCATAGGGACACACATCTCAACCTGCAGTTACTGCACAGGGTGAGTAACTATTTCCTCTGCTTCGAGTAGCGTCCCTGTGGGTGCTCCACTATAGATGTCTCCCGAACAGTTCCCCTTTAAGGAGGAGGGGGCTTTGGAGTCTGGTTCTGCTGTACTTTCTTCCATAATGCACTAAACACAGTGTTGGAAGCAGAGTTGTGAATTGTTGCACAGTGTTCAGCAAATGTACACAGAGGAGTTGCTATGAAAAATTTCCAATCCAAAGGTGCAGTGGGTGCCAGAGCACCTAGAGTGGAGCACCCAGAGGGACACTATTCAAAGAAGAGCAAATATTTAAAACTGGTCTCTTCAGTCTAGCACAGAAAGGTATACACGATCCAATGGCTGGAAATTGAAGACAGACAAATTTGTACTGGAAATAAGGTACAAATTTTCAATGGTGAGAGTAGGGCTGTCAAGCAATTAAAAACAATTGCAATTAATCACGAGATTAAAAAAATTAATCGCAATTAATTGCAGTTTTAATCACACTGTTAAACAATAACAGAATACCATTTATTTAAATTTTTAGATGTTTTCTACATTTTCAAATATATTGATTACAATTACAACACAGAATACTAAATCTACAGTGCTCACTTTATACTATTTTGTATTAGACATATTTGCAATGGAAAAAAGATTAAAAAAAGAAATTCACCTCATACGAGTACTATGGTGTAATCTCTTTATCATGAAAGTGCAATTTACAAATGTAGATTTTTTTTTACATCACTGCACTCAAAAATAAAACAATGTAAAACTTTAGAGCCGTGTGGCTCAAATTTTTTGTGCTGCTGACCCCATTTAGACTTAAAAAAAATCATGACCCCTCCCCCACTAGAAAAAATTGTGATCCCCTCCCTTTACCCCTCTTCAGGTGTGGGATTCTGGTCTTCAGCCCCGGTTAATTAACACATTACTCGTGCAAAGTGAAAGGCCATGGGGACTTATCAGTTGGAAGTGACAGATAAGAAATAAGTCCTGGGTGTATTGATTGATGACTATGAGCTGCCAATGTGATGCAGCTGCGAAAAAGGTTAATTCAACCCTAGACTGCATCAGGCAAGGTATTTCCTGCAGAGATAGGGAATTGTTATTACCACTTGTACTATTACAAGGTATTGGTGAGACCTCATCTGGAATACTGGATGCAATTCTGATCTCCCATGTTTAACAAAGGTGATTTCAAACTGCAACATGTTCAGAGAAGGGCTGCTAGGAGGATCAGAGGAATGGAGAAACTAAGGGTGAGGGGAGGTATGATTCCTCTCTATAAATATGTCAGAGGGATAAACGTCAGGTAGAGAGAAGTGTTATTTAAGTTAAGGGCCAGGTGTAGTACAAGAACAAATGGATATAAACTGGCCATCAACAAATTTAGGCTTGAAGTTACATGAAAGTCTAAGTTTTGGAATAGCCTTTGGGGGAAATAAACTAACTTGTTTCAAGACTGAGCTTGATATGTAGGACTATCAAGCGATTAAAAAAATTAGTCGTGATTAATCATAGTTTTGATCGCACCAGATACAAAGACGGTTATATGTAGCTATTGCAACGCTAAGTTCTAATACCATTGAAATACTTCAAGTCTGCAGTACCCCCTACACACCAAACATGCTTTCACCTCCAGTTGTTGTACTACGGACAACCCACCAACAGCAAATGAATCCCTCCAGCCAGGACAGAGTAACCTTACAGAGTTTCAGGATTGCTACAAGCTCATGTAGCAAAGAAAGTACCGCAGCTTAACCAACGTTATTGCAACTGCTAAGCAATGAACTACAGACCATTCTACATTGTAAACAACAGAGAACCAAGAGATGTTATTCAAATTCCTTTTCCAGTCAGTCACACCTCCCGAGGAACCGTTGCATCACGAATACGTGAGCTATATCACAACGAGAAGACTATGAAGTTGGAACTTCTGAGAAATGCACTGCTTGCTTTGATTGGTGATCACTGGACATGCTTGAGCAATCACAACTATCTTGGAGTCACAGCACATCTGACTGATGCTGCATGGGCACTGCAGTCATTTGCTTTAGCAGTAACGCCTACTGAAGGGAGACATTATGCTGAAAAATGCATAGAGCATTTCTTGGATGTGGTGAAAAGAAATGGTAACAATAATTAGTACTAACAGTGCGATCAAAACTGTGATTAATCAGAATTATTTTGTTTTCAATTAATCGCTGAGTTAATTGCGATTAATTGACAGCCATAGGTGAGAGTAATTAACCACTGGAGCAACTTAAATTGTGGTGGATTCTCCATCACGGACAATTTATATATCAAGATTGGATGTTTTTTGAAAAGATCTGCTCTAGGAATTATTTTGGGGAAGTTCTACAGTAGTTGTTATACAGGAGATCATCATGGTCCCGTTTGATCTGGGAATCTATTAATCAATTCTGTGATGTCTCACTGTGACATCCCAATGAATAGCAATTAGTTTTTCCAATAATATATATTGTGACTCTGTCAGAGCAGGTGCCAACTCACGCCAAGGCCCCTAGGCCTCACTGAACACTGACAAATAAGTAGCTGAAACCAGTTAGGCTCACCTGTGTGTAAATATTTTTAAAATAGATATTAGAGTTATAAGAATGAAATGCTTGTAGGACACTGCGTGTATTAATCTCATTTACAATATCTATACTCCATGTTATAAAGTGGCATTAAGTGTTTGCCTTTTAATCCTCTGTAATTATGTAAGTAACCAAACAGGAAAGACACCTTCATTAATGTAAAATGCTGACTTCCTACAGAGGGTATTAGTCCCTGCCCATCAGGAAGGTCCATTGAAATCAAATGAGCCATTGTGAAACATCAAAGAGCAAAGACTTAGTTAATTGCATTCCTTCCCATCTTCCCCTCAGGAAGAGGAGACATTGCATGAACTCATCCCATCACCCTGAACTCTGAAAAATCCCTCACAAGAAGAAACTGTATCTCTTTGCTCCTTGGACTTTGGGACAGCAAGATTTCTAAGCATAAGCAAGAGATTCCTAACTGCCTAGCCTGGGTTAGCCCTAAAGGAAATATAGAACCTGCATATTACAGCAGCTTCTATCACCTTTGGAACCTAAGACTGTAACTCATTCGTGTGTGTATATTTGTCTGCTTTAACCTTGTAAATAACTCTCATTTCTTTTTCTTAGGCCTGGTCTACAGTACGCAATTACGTCAAATTTAGCGGCATTATGTCGAATTAAAACTAAATCTGTCCACACAACCAACTCCATTTTGTCAACTTAAAGGGCTCTTAAAACCGGTTTCTGTACTTCTCAGCAAGGGGAGTAGTGGTAAAATCGACATTGCTGTTCTGAATTTGAGGTACCGTGGACACAATTTGATGGTATTGGCCTCCGGGAGTTATCCCAGAATGCTCCATTGTGACTTCTCTGGACAACACTTTCAACTCAGATGCACTAGCCAGGTAGGCAGTAAAAGCCCTGGGAACTTTTGAATTTTATTTCATTTCTTGTTTGGCCAGTATGGTGAGCTCATCAGCACAGGTGACCATGCAGAGCTCACCAGCACAGGAGACAATGCAGTCTCAGATTCACAAAAGAGCTCCAGCATGGACTGAACATGAGGTAATGGATCTGATCACTGTATGGGGAGAAGAATCTGTTCAGGCAGAACTCCGTTCAGAGACACAGAACACCAACATATATGCAAAAGTCTCCCGGGGCATGATGGAAGAAGGCTACTCCAGGGACACACAGCAGTGCCGTGTGAAAATCAAGTTGCTCAGACAAGCCTACCAAAAGACAAAAGAGGCAAACAGTCACTTCAGGTCACAGCCTTATACATGCTGCTACTATGATGAGCTGCATGCAATTCTGGCGAGGGGGGACGCCACCACTACCTCACCACTGTCCGTGGACACCTGCAATGGGGGAGTCTCACAGAGCAGGGATGATGATTTTGTTGAGGAGGAAAAGGAGGAGGAGGACGGTGCACAGGCAGCAAGTGGTGAATCTGTTCTCCCCAGCAGTCAGGAACAGTTCATCACTCTGGAGCCAATACCCTCCATCCCCTCCCAAGGCGGGCTACTGTACTAAGACGCCAGAGAAGGCACTTCTGGTGAGTGTCCCTTTGAAAATAAGATACAGGGTTTAAAAGAAAGTGTGTTTAATGATTCCTTTGCTCTGAAGACTTGGGATGCATTCACGTCCAGTACAGCTATTGGAAAAGTCTGTTAATGTGTCTGGGGATGGAGCAGGAATCCTCCAGGGACATCTCCCTGAAGCTCTCCTGGAGGTACTCTGAAAGCCTTTGCAGAAGGTTTCTGGGTAGGGATGCCTTATTCCATCCTGCATGGTAGGACACTTTACCCCGCCAGGCCAGTAGCAAGTAGTCTGGAATTATTGCAGCACAGAGCAGGGCATGAACCTGGCCCAATGCCACCATAATGTCCCAGTCGCCACATGCCGTGCTTCCAGGAATGTCTGTGTCCATGTCCTCATCACTATCGTGACTGCGCTGTCGTTGCTTCCTCTCCCGGTTTTGCAGGATCTGCACATACTGCTGGATAATGTGCGAGGTGTTTACAATGGTCACAACTGCAGCAGTGAGCTGAATGGGCTCTATGCTTGCTGTGCTGTGGAGTCTGAATCCAGGAGAAAAGGTGCAAAATGAAGGAGAACAGGAGAGGAGAGTTGCAGCGGAAGCAGTGGAGCTGTACACCATGTACAAGGATGAGGATGGCTATCAGCCATATTGCACTGTCTGCTGCTGAAAAAAGGCATGAAATGATTGCTTGCTGTTGCTTTCATGGAGGGAGGGGCGACTGATGGCATACTCCCAAAACCACTCACGACAGTGTTTGTGCCCCATCGTGCAGTGGGAGCTTAACCCAGAATTCTAATGGGAGGAGACTGCGGGAACTGTGGGATAGGTACCCACAGTGCACTGCTCCGAGAGTCAATGGTAGCCTCGGTACTGTGAACGCACTCTGCTGACTTAACGCGCTTAGTGGGGATACACACAACTGACTGTATAAAATCTCTTTCAAAAAATCGACTTCTATAAATTCAACATAATTTAGTACCGTAGACATACTCTTAGTTAAATCTTTAGATTGTTTATTATAGGATTGACTACAAGCATTGTCTTTGGTACAAGAACTAAAGTGCAATGGAGCTGGGGTAAGTGATCTGTCCTTTGGGATTGGGAGTCACCTGAATATCATTGTGATTTTTGGTGTAAGGGACCATCTAGCAAAAGGTAAGCTTGCTTAGTTGGCAGAATAGATTGGAATACCCACAGGCAATGTCTGTGACTCCTGCTTTAGTGCCTGAGGAGTTTACATTTGGTACTTGGTTAGTGAAATGTACGTACAGAACTCACAGCCAATTCGGGTTATATGCTCTGTTTCTTGACAGCCTGCCCTGAAATTGGTACTCATGCTCTTGAACCACTGGAAGACAGCTTGACGTATATAATACTTAACTCTTATTTTCATTTGCAGATTCACAAAGGATAATTTGTATCATTATTGTCATCCTCTCTAGTCAGGCTGCCCCTTCTGAGACCCTTTTACAGACTCCTGAGTGCACCCCTCTTGAGTCGGAGGACTGTGCCTCTACTTCTTGTTGGGAAGGGACCCTGTAACCCAACCACACACCTCAATGGGTGCCAGCTGTGTTGCCTACAAGGCCAACTGAGCTTGGACCCTGCCAGAGTCCTTCTCCTGTGATCAGTAATAACATGCAATGACACAGAAGCAGATTCCCCAAAAGAAAGTACGATTTATTTTATCCAGTTGGTACATAAGAATATGAAAAGACCTATATTGTCTTAGTTATGCCTGGCATTCTCCTCAATCCCCTATGTGGACCTGACTTAGTGACCCTGTTCTCTCTGGGCACCAACTTACAGCTCGTTTGCTGCAGAGTGCGACTCCCAAGTCACTCTCTGTGTCAGCGTCATTACATGCTGACTCCGTGTTCCTGTCAGTTTCCAGCTGAGCAGACCGCTCCCACTCATACTCCCATTTTCTGCCAGGAGCATCTTTTTAACTCCTCAGGATATTTTGATCTCAGCCCTTGCTTTGGGAAGAGATAAACACCTTAGTCTGGGTGGTTCTAGCAAAGTAGTTTCTTCCCCCAGCTGACGGCCCAGCTCTTGTTCTTAATTTCTTTGAAGCGGGTACCTTAGAGACAGTCTAGTATGTGTTACTTTTTAACCTTTCCTTGATTTTACTTTTACAGCCCCTTTTGATTTGATTATGCATTCAGGCAGGTAACAATACCAAACCGAGCCAGGCAAACAGGGTCACCCATAAGATTAATCAGAATAATAAGTCATTGTCCTGATTTGTCACATCATTATCCCCATTTTAGTCACAAAGCAGATCAATGTCAGAGCCAGAAATAGAACCAAGGTGTCCTGACTAATACTCAGGTGGCTCATGCTGTTTCTCAATAGCGGAACATCTTTAATGGGAGTAATTGTTTTGCCTGTATTTCTTTGGGGAGTGATGCAAAACACATGGTGAAAGCAACCGTGGGGTAGCTATAGGAGTAATGAAAATTCCTTTTTAGCACACCCTATTTCTAGTTTTCAAACACAAATGTCTCCAATCTGACATTTAGGAGTTCAAATCAGCACTTAGTATATAAATATTTATTTTTTGTGCCTTTTTACCAAAAGCAAAATTTTGACACCCTAATAAAACCATCATGTTTGAAAACTGGGTTTCCCATATTTAATATTGACAACATGGGTGAGGTAATATCTTTTATTGGACCAGCTTCTGTTGGTGAGAGATACAAGCTGTTGAGCTTATATGGAACTCTTCTTCAGGTCAGGTCAAGTCAGGTCATGTTTAATACTGACTCAGTTAATTGTCACAACATCTAGAATAAAATAAGAAAGTCTTTTTAATCATCCCACTATGACTCTCTATTCCTGCCTGCCACAGAGAAAATCTTTGATTCTGAACATCTTTTAAAATGTATTTCTCTATGATGTTTTAGCCGCATATATGATATGCTCTTAGGCTGCATAACAGAATAAGGCCATTTTATACAGTGAGGTAACTAAGCAGTGAACACAGTATAGCTTAGTATTTGATTCTGCATATTTGCAAAATGAAACCTTATAATTTAACACTCAATCCTGTAAAATGCTGAGCCCTCTGGAGCCAGTCCATTGGGGCCAGACTGCTTAACACCTTGCAGGACCAAGCCCTTAGCAGGCATCAGCGATTCTTACCTTTGCTGTCTGTAAAGTTCCGTATACTGAGGATGTCATTAAGATCCTGATAGTGGTTCTGCTTAATGTATGTTGTCTTCTCAGGTGTGTCCTGGAGCTGCATAGTAACCTCTTCTAAATCTTTGTCCAGCTGTAAAACAAAAACACAGTATAAGAAATCTAATGAGTGGGAAGTAGGACTGTCAAGTGATTTAAAAAAATAATAATCGTGATTAATCGCATAATTAAAAAAATTAATCATGATTAATTATGCAATTAATCGCAGTGTTAAACAATAACAGAATAACATTTATTTAAATGTTTTTGATGTTTTCTACATTTTCAAATATACTGCTTTCAATTATAACACAGAATACAAAGTGTACACTGCTCATTTTACATTTATTTTTGATTACAAATATTGCACTGTAAAAGAAACAAAAGAAATAGCATTTTTCAATTCATCTGTTTTAAGTTGTGCTGGAAGCAACTCTTGCCCATAACCAGCCAGAATCCTGAGAGTGCAAATGTGACCCCCTTTCTCCCTGACCTGCTTTTTTGCCCTGCACCTCCTGGAATCATGTCACACCCGCCCACCCTAGGAAAAACATTTTCTTATAACAATCACAGAGTAGAGCTGACATAAATAACTCAGTTGTTTAGTTCTGGCAACTGAAAAGGGAACTTACCCAAACTGTGGCACCGTGGATGTGACTATAAAGTCAAGACTGCAGGAAGCATTTCATTCTTTTAAATGAGACAAGGTGTGTGAAATAATGTCTCTTATTGGACCAACTTCATCTGGTGAAAGAGACAAGCTTTTGAGCTGACACAGGATCTGAAGAAGAACTCTGTGTATGCTGAAATGCTTGTCTCTTTCACAAAGAGAAGTTGGTCCAATAAAAGATATTTCCTCACCCACCTTGCTTCTCTATTATCCTGGGACAAACAACATTATTTTAACCTTTAACATTCACTCCCTTTTAACCTCCTCGGAAAAACTCCTTTTATGAAGATGTTTTTCTGTAATTCAGCTCAGAGGTGGCATTTTTGGAAGGTTTGAAGAAAATCAAGCTAATCCTTTCTGAATGACAGAGTTGAGAAAGTTCCATTCTTTCTGTGATTTGAAAATTATTTTCTAACTGTTTCGATCCTTCACAATTCAAACTGATCAACCTGCCAGTCAGCTGCTGGTTTTTGGTTGGCACTGCCCTTGGTACCAGCCTCCAGGCAAGAGGAAAAACATCCTGTACTCTTTGAAAGCATCCTTCAGACTGTAGGGAGACAGAAACTTAGACCTCTCCCCAGCAACATGCCTGGAAGATCAAGAGAAAGAACACTGGCCTGCTGCACTTGCACCAGAAAGGACTGTACAGAAACAACGAATGGTCTCCCCGAGGACTGGACTGTGCTAGTAGGTACAGTCCTGTGTAGGGAGTGGAGCAGGGTCTGGATTGTGATTACTCCTGGTATTTACAAGGGGCTCCTTGTACCACTCTCTTGATACAATATTAGGGACAATCTGTCCCCAAAATTTGATCTGGTTCTAGAACTGAGACAGTAATAATGAATTAAGATGTGCACTTAACTTTTACATTGCTTCTTTATAAATCTCAGATCTGGAAACATGAAGGTAGTCACAGGCTTTGCTATAATGAGCCCTGAGTTCTTCTGACACTGCAACTCTTGATTGCTCTTAGCAGGTTTTGGTATCTAAGTGTAATTTAATCATGCAGTAGACAAGTCAGTCTTCACTAAAAATGGCAAGAATTCTAAGGTGAAAGGGACAGGACAGGCGAGTGATGGGAGAAAGCAGGGTTGAGTGGCTGGGATTGGGAGGAATTGCCCTAGCCCGGGCAGGGAGTGGAACACTGAGCTGGGGAGGTGTCAGTGAGACCAGGATGGTCCTGAGGGTGAGGGGATAGGGGTGAGTTGTGGGCTATGAGGTGAGTGGGAGGTGTTGGAGGGGGCTGCAATGTGAGATATTGGGGGCTGGGGTGCTGGGAGGAGATGGGAGGAGTTGTGAGGGCTGTGAGGGGAATGGAGGATGTTGGGAGCTGAGGTGTTGGAGTTGTGGTGAGTGGGGTGTATGCCAGTGCTGCTAGGATGTGTGTAGGGCCTGTCACAACAAGCAGGGACTGGTGGGAGATTGTTGGGGCATACATGGGGTGGATGGAGAATTCTGGTGTCTGTGTATGGGGGACACTTTAGGAAGGAGGGGACCCTCCAATTACCATAGTGCACAGAGGCCCAAAATTCTTTAATCTGACCCTGATCCTGGCCTTAAAAACCTGTGAATAATTAGTAGCCCTAGCTGTGGAATTAACTTAACTAACAAATGTAAAAGCTGTTTTTTCTTCTAATAAATATTGACACAGTGTTGAGAGATGGTGGTGAAAATGGTTCTGTAGGAAGAGAGGATGTGAGGCCAGCTGGGGCTGCACGCCTTTTATCACAGGGAGCAGAATGCCTGGAACTATCACCATGAATGGCGTCACTGGCTAATTGCTTTCAAGTGGGTCAGGGACTCAGGAAACTCAGTGGTTAATTCCTACAATGTGAATTTGCGAAGGCAGCCATACAGAGGAGAACCTCGCCATTCCCTAGTGAGTGCTCACTGTGCTGTCCCTAGTGAGTGCTCACTTGCCAGCTCTCTGAAGACAACGCTGCTGTGTTTCCCTTAACACATTTCCCGGTCAGAAGGGAGACCCCTATCTGTTGGATTTTGATATTTGTATTCAGAGATTAGAACACAAGTATTAGGCCATGCTAATAGGCATTTTATACTCTGGTAGTGCCCTGAAGTGCCAGCCAAGATCAGAGTCCCATTTTGCTAGGCACTGTATACACACACAGGCACAGAGAGGTAAAGAATCCAGAATCCAGCCCATAGTACCTTATCCACTAGATCACCCTGCCTCTGCTACCTCAAAATGGAAGTATTGACCCAACCTAAATGAAGGGAAGGATAGTTTAGTGGTTTGAGCATTGGCCTGCTAAACCCAGCTTTGCAAGTTCAGTCTTTGAGGGGGTCATCTAGGGCAAAAATCTGTGGGTGAGATTGTGGCTTGCATTGTGCATGAGGTCAGACTAGGTGATCATAATAGTCCCTTCAGACCTTAAAAGTCTATGAAACTCAATAAAAGTAGAACTATTATTGGGATGCTGCAAGGTGCAATATAAAATGTCAATATACCATACCTACTCTTCGAGTCCCATCATGGTAATGATATAAGGTTTGCACTCTTACAACTACATCCATACAGCCAGAGGTGTTGTCTATCTACAGGTAGCATAGGAGTTAATGTAGCTGTTGTGAATTCATAGAAATGAGAGAAGTTTCAGGTAAAGCTGGTAGAAATATCATCTGTGATGAGATGAAGTGTCTCATCTATATTAGTTTATAAGTATGACAATACTTATGATTTTAATTTTTTCCACTTGTTAGCCAACTTTCTTTCTTTAGAAACACAGGCTAAAAATATGAGGTTTTAGCTGAAAAAAATGAGTAAGGTTAAGCTTTGTATGGCTTTACAGCTGTGCAAATAAAGTATTTCATCCACAGAACAGATTTATCTGGTTTAGTGTATACAATAAACGATACCTCTGTGATTTTCATTCTCAAGCGGTGGTTTTCTGACTGCAGTCCTTCTAGCCGAGATGTACTGGCTTGATTGACACTGGTGACTGATGTTGATGTTTTTGAGTCTTCTTTCTTTTGATTTTGAGTGAACTGGAAACGTCTGTTCTGAGTGGCCGCATCGGGATTTGTCCTCAGTGTGATCAACTGAAAGATTTAAAAGCTGTGAGAAATTCTGCAGAGGATCAGTTTCTTCTAGGCCCCCAAATAAAAATAATAGAAGGTACACTTTACTTTCCACATGGAGTACAATTTCTCTGTGACCATGCAGACTATGTGTTGAGCTATAACAACCTTGTAAGATGAACTGTTCCATTTTCCCAATTATTGGAAAATGTTTCTTAAAGTTTCTGTTAAATATATTATTTTAAAACTTTACTGCATCACCCCTTCTTAGTTCTTTCCTTTCATTGATATTTTCATCCTCTAAAGGGAAACATTCAACTTAAAAATCATGCTTCTGTCTGAAAATTTTTTACATCCTATAGTTACAAGGAATGCAGTGAGCAGAGAGAGGCCCCAGTCGGAATGAGAAAGAGAGGTACCAACAGAGTGAGAAGAGGGAATTTAGACTGGGTGGGAGTTCAGAAGCAGGGCAGGAAGAGTAGGCAGATTAATTAGCTATTAGTAGACTAAAATAAAGAATAGCCATTCCAATAAATTAAATACATCACATTTTAAAAAAAGGTTAACCTCAAGCTTAAAGATAAACCCTAATACAACCTAGTAACCAGTGACAGAGAGAAAACCCCTCACTTTAAATACGAAGGTGGAAGGTCAGCAGCAGTTTAACAAGGGTGGGGGTTACCCTGTCTACCTCAGAGAATGCAAACTGTATGACTGTTTGTCAAGTGACATATATAAACCCACTTCAAGTCTCTCACAGCCCTCAAGCACAGTGCAGCCTCTTATGGCCAAAGCTGACGAACCAGTAAGGCCTACAGGGATACCGAATTATTTGAAGAGACAGTATATGAGGACATGTTAGTGCTGTCCCACCTCAGAGCTGGCTGCCCTCATCCTGCAGTTAGGGAAGCTGGTTTCATGAGCTGAAGGGAAGGGAGGGAAAAACACCCCTTTTGGGGATTTCACTTCCAATAGAGGTGGAAGAGGCTGATCAGGCACTGAAGTGATCATTCCAGAAGATGGGTTTATAAATGAGAGATGCAGACAGGCTGCATTTGAAGACATCAGGTTGTAATTATATTAAGCTATTAATGACTATTGGATCCAATTTTTATAGTTATATTCCCAGACAAAAAAACTGCATTAAGATGGAGATGGTAGAGTCTGAGTAACTTCTTCATCACGCAGAAAAAACATCACAGGTTTGAAGTGAACTAAATTCAGATTGGAAATAATATAGCAAGAGTAATTAATTAGCAGAACAGCTGACCAAGGGATGTGGTGAATTCTGCATCACTTGGGAGTCTTTAAATCAAGATTTGGATGTCTTGCTACAAAAAATGTGTTCCAGTTCATCCATATGTTGTTAGATTAAATGCAAAAAACAGGAGGTGAAATCTATGGCCAGTGTTATACAAGATATCAGACTAAAGTATCACAATGGCCCCTTCCAGCCATAAAATTTAACCAATCTTTGTTGTTCTGCCCTTTGTACAGTCATTTTCAACCATCCAAATGCTACCAAATTAGAAAGATAGTTTTACATCAACTTTGTACTCACTTTGCACTGGCATAAAATATTAGGATGCATAAGGAATTGGAATAAAAATACCATGGAAAATGTTTTAATACCATTATACCAGTCAAGGTTATGCTCTCATACAGAATGCTATGCTCATTTCTGGTCACCCTATCTCAGAAAGGATATAGCAGAAGAAGAGGGGTTCAGAAATGAGTGATAAAAATAAACAGGCATGGGAAGACTTCTATATGAAGAGAGACTAAAACTATCAGGACTGTTTACTTTAGAGAGGAGATGAATAAGTGGGGACATGTTAAAGGTATACATTGCAAGTAGAAAGGGACTTTAAAGGCAGCAGATTTAAAACTTCTAATAGGAACTATTTTGACCCAATGCATATTTAACCTATGGAGCTCATTTCCATGAGCTGTTAATGGGACTAACAATATAATACTATTAAGAATGATTGGACTTTTATATGGAAAAGAAGATCTTCCAAAGTTAAGTAGGCAACAATATATTGGATATGAATCTGCATACTTCGGGGTATAAAGCAACCTCTAGGACTAAACTTCACTCTGATCTAGTTATGCCATTATGAGCTTTCTTGCACTTTCTTCGAAGCATCTAGTTCTGGCAACAGGTTACTCAACTAGATGGATCACTGGGCTGAGGTAGTATGGCAATTGCTATGTCCTATATCCTGAGTTAAGATAGTTGAACTGAAAGAAAGTAAAAAGAAAATGGTTTTTCTCTTTGTTCAGCTGTTTATTCTGTGTATTTGACAGTCATCTGTGTAGAGTCACTGTTACTCCTGGGAAGTTAGTTACTCCCTTCCAGAAATCACTCTTACAGATATCAACATAATATTGATAAGAATTAATTTTTCAAAAATAAAATCAATTAAAAAGCCACTTTCAGCCATAAAGCTGGATTTTTGTAAAGTCATTTAAAAAAATACTGTCAAGTGGTTGATGTCCCTTATTATTATTAATTATTATTATTATTTTATTATTTAATATTTATATTCAGGATAGCACAAAAAGGCTACAACCAGGTTGGGCCCCATTTTGTTAGGCACAGTGAAAACACTGTAAACAATAGTCCTTAACCCCAAAGAGCATAGCCTGCTGGATCTGTTCCTCCTATTTTGTATGTATGTGTCTGTTTTGCATTCAAAGTGATGAATATTGGCTATGTGCTTGGTTAGTTGTAAGTAGACTTTGGAAAGCAGCTGAGCAGCTCTCTGAGAAAAATCTATTCTCAGTGAATCCCAGTCAAGAACCAATCAAGCTAACAATGAACTTTGTAGACGCCCGTCCACACCCGAGCTTCCCCAGGAATGTGGGCTGGCTGGTAATGAATGGCATCTGGCTCAAACATGTGACTGGACCATGTGCTCTGAAACTCCATTTTACAAATGGACTCTGCATAGAAAGGAGGAGGGGGTCTCCACCTATAAGAGGAGGTCTATATAAACCCTGGAGAGACCCCTCCATGTTGTCTTCTGCTGGCTCAGAGAACAGTCTCTCCACCACCCTAGCTCCAAGGATACCTAGAAGAAACGGGAACAAAGGACAGTGACTGCAGGGGTTGTGTGAGAGATAGCTGGACTCAGGCTAACAGGGAGATTATTCTGAAAGAAGGAGTTCACTGAAACATCGTCGGAGGGTGAGGCTTTTCACTGTATTAGTGTTAGATCTGCGTGTTCTATTTTATTTTATTTGGTAATTCACTTTGTTCTGTCTGTTACTACTTGGAACCACTTAAATCCTACTTCCTGTCTTTATTAAAATCACTTTTTACTTATTAATTAACCTGGAGTACGTGTTGGTACCTGGGGGCGGGGAGCGGGGCGCAAACAGCTGTGCATATCTCTCTATCATTGTTATAGAGGGCGAATAATCTATGAGTTTGCCCTGTATAAGCTTTATACAGGGCAAAACAAATTTATTCTGGGTTTCACCCCATTGGGAGTTGAGCATCCAAGTGCCAGAGGCAAGAATACTTCCTGCCTGTTTCCAGGCAAGCCCATAGCTGTTGGGGGACGTGGCTTGGATCTGAGGTACTGAGATCCTAAGCTGTTTGGGCAAGACAAGAGAGGCAGGAGTAGCCTTGGCACATTGGGTGGCAGCTCCTAAGGGGGTTTCTGTGATCTCAACCCGTCTCACCCACCCTCTGACTTCACCACCTCAACCAAGCTTCACAATCATCATCATTGTGTAGAGTATTAAATTGTTTGATTAAATCTTATACTCTGTGTGTGTGTGTGTGTGTAATATAGCCTTTTGTCTGGTGAAAAAAAATTCCCTGGAACCTATGGGGAAATTGGATGTGTTTAACATCTTTTCACTTAAAGTCACATTTTTCAGGAACATAACTACAACATTAAGCGAGGAGTTACTGTATTCTGTATGCATTGTGGCAGATAGTTCTGAGGAGGGATGTGAAAAAGGACATTTTGGTGGCTTTATGGCTTTTCCCTGGGAGCTTGGCAAAAAGATAATAGATTGATGGGGTGGGGTTGACACCTTTTTTATGCTCAGAGACATCAGTGCATGTTTGCATTGTGAGTGGATGGTACCTGAGGAGAGTGAGAAGCTGAGGAGAAGAAGGAGAGTAGGGATGAGTCAGCATAAAAGATGGGAAGGGATGGGATGGCAGGAATAGGAGCAGAGGCAGGGGCAGGTGTTAGAAGAAAGCTGGGAAGCAGTCTTAGTGTCTGTGACAGAGGAGAAGGAGGAGAGTGTGATGGAGAGGTGTGACAGGGATGGTCTTGTCACATTTTGTCAAGTTTTTTCCTTTGAAGAAACCAAGACAATCCTATGGGGAGATATGCATTCATATTCAATTTGTCATTTACCAGTACTCCTAAATCTCTTGCTTCACGGCTGTGTTTATGAACAGACTCTCTTAATTTATGGCTATGTTGTAAGTAATTCTTTTGTAGGGTCCAGTATAAAAAAGTCACATTATACAGCCCGGGAGACTGAATTACTCTAACTACAGAACACATAAAGCATTGCTGGTAAGCTTATGTGACATTCCACCCACGTGTCTCACCCCTCACCTACAGGGATCACTTTTAGAGGAGATTTAATAGTTCAGTTCCTGCTCCCATTTGTACTTGGTCTATCTGCTGAAAATACCAATTACCGCCAGATGTGTTGGCGGTTTTGTGGCGTGGACACCTGTTCACTAAGAATTGCTTTCTCTTCTGGCTAGGAACGGATGCCACAAACTTACTTTACATAAGTCACTAAAGAATCGTTGACATTTGGTCATCATTAACCTTAGTTGGATTGGACCTGGTGACCTAGAGCTGAAAGGCTCCCAGTCTCCAACTAAATATATGAATATCATCCAGGATACACATTTCATTTATGTTTATATTACTTCAAAATATCAAGTAGATTTCCAAAACCTGAGTTCTTTACTAAGTCATAGGAATCAATTTCCCTTTAACTCAGATTCTGTGGGACTCCCCTTGACTATCACTTCACTTCACAAGTAGCCCACAAGTGAATGGGACAATTTGTGGAGTGACATCAGACTTTGGCTCTTTGTGAATACATTCTGATTTCATTCCACCACTGCATAATAAATATGCCAGAAGAGCTCAAAGATAATAAAAGGCAATTCAATCTTGTGTTTCGGGGCACATCTACATGCATCAGGAAAGGATTCCTTTCTCCTTCCCTCATCAAATTGCACAGTTGGTGAGATGCATTAGCCTTTCTTGAGAAGGCTCCCCTTGGAGGCATCAGATATTGGCCACCAACATACGCAGCATCCCAGACTTGATGGACCAATAGTCTGCTTTTATATGACAAATCCTGTGTTCCTATGAAAGTCTATTACGTGGCAACCATTCCTGCAGTGTCTGAGTGCCCCACAGTCCTTAACATATTTATCCTCACAGTACCCCTGTGCTGTAGACCAACATATGGCTGATAAGGAACTGAGGCATCGAGGGTATGTCTACACAGCATGGGGAAGTGAGCCTCCCAGGCTGTGTCAGCATATTTGGGCTTGCAGGGCTCATGCTATTTCACTAAAAGGAGCTGTTTAAGTGTTTGGGGCTCAGGCTGGAGGTCAGGCTCTGGAAGCCTAAGGAGAGCAGTGGACTCCACAGCCCCAGCTCCATCCTGAGGCGGATCTTCAAAGCACTGTCTACATATCTATGTTTAGCCTGGCAGTACAAAGCCCGGGAGGCTGAGTCTGTTGACCCGAGCGGCTCTGGGTTGTGTAGACATACCTAGAGAGATTGAGTAACTTGCCTTAGGTCACATAGCATATCTGAGACATCGCAGAAAATTGAATCCCATTCTCCTAAGTCTCTGAATAGTACCTTTCCCCTCTTACAGTCCTTAAAAAAGGAACCAGAGACGTATTCAAATTACAGGTGCAAATCATTGTTTCCCACAGACTTAGTGGGATAGTGAGAGTGTATGCATTAGAAATGTATGTATTCAAGTTCTTGCACATTTTGCTTTATGTATATCTCTCTCCAAAATCTCATGGAAGTTCCCCCGTCCCCTCTAGGGCTCAGAGACAATTTGATGCATAATAGATTGGCTTGATTCAGAAATCTCACATATTCCTTTTGCTCGCAGGAGAAATGAAATTAATATAGAATTACTGTACAAAAATCAAGTAACAACATAAGTACTAGCATAAATGAATTCGCCTACCTTAGGTACAAAAACAAGGCAGAGTGTAATGGTACTGCAGAATATAATGACTAAAGCAACAATGCAGAACTGAACATTGGGTTGGTCCCGAGTGAGGAATGAAACTGCAGCGCCAATGATACACATAATCCCCACATTGTATACGCTCATCCCGATGTATTTGCTGTCATTCAAAGCAGGAATGCTGACATTTCGAGTCTCCCATGCTAAGAAACAACCAAATAACTGAAATGGAAAAAGGAAAAGGAAAGAAAAGAAGGTTACTGTTATAACACAATACCACTAGTTTACATGAATCAAAAGAGTAGTTTTTATTACAAGCTGTTATATATTTGGTACGGTATTTCTCTATGAGCAGTTTATGGATTCTTGACAGATCGGTACCGCATTAAGAACCAGAGATATGAATGTGCACAGCACACAATATCTAATTCAAAATATACTGACTTCTAGCAGTAACTACAAAAATTAGATTTATGCTACTAATCCTACTCTCAAGAGATAAACGTGAAAACTATATTTGCAATCAGAAGAGATGGGACTGAACTTCCCCGAAGTTCAGGGTTGTTTGAATCTAGGCCCATATTTAGCCATCAGTAAAGAAATATCATTACTGCTTTCATTAAAACCCAACTATGGGTTGCAGAATTCATTTAGGCTTTTTTTCAGCGATGACTGAGAGTCCTAGTCAATCATTCACTGATTATCACCTCCATTAGTAAAAAGCAGTGCTGAGAAACATCCTGAGACACCATTCAGACCTGCCCAGACAGAAACACGCACAGAAAAAAGCAGCACACTAGCTGCTAGGACAACAAATGTGATTCATTTTATTGCAGGAGGAGTTGATAGTGACCATTATATTTAGGTAGCCTAACACCTAGTATAAAAGATTCTTGTGACCTTTTCTGACAAGCTCTAACACCTCCACTGTTTACAATAGGCCTTTGAAATTCAGTAGAGGGAATGCCTTGGTTTCAGCAGTGGTTCTGAACCTTTCCAGACTACTGTACCTCTTTTAGGAGTCTGATTTGTCCTGTGTACCCCAAGTTTCATCTCGCTTAAAAGCTACCTGTGTATAAAATCAGACATAAAAACACAAACATGTCACAGCACCCTATAAAATTGCTTACTTTTCTCATATGAAATTTTAGTCTGTACTGACTTCACGGGTGCTTGTTATGCAGCCTGTCGTAAAACTAGACAGATATCTAGATGAGTTGCTGTATCCCCTGAAAGACCTCTGTGTACCCCCAGGGGTATGTGTACCCCTGGCTGAGAACCACTTGGTTAGAGAAGCACCTTGCCTCTGGAATTCCATTAAGGTTTGGCTGAGATATAAACTGATGAAAATCGCCACTTCTCTCCTCTCATTTGCATTGCTCAGGAAAATGTTGGCAGCTGCCAGAACAATAACGGAACAAGAACACTCCAAATGGCTGGGCTCAGGCTATTGCCTAAGGAGTAGCAGCTGGAGGAGGACACGTTACCCTCTGAGGAACCCTAAGGACCAGCCTTTCTCGGACTGGGGAGACTGGGTCAGACTCCCCATGGCACATGTCTTCCATGTTCCAGCCCACCCCAGACAGACCAAGACTACCGGGAGGCTCCGTTTGCAACCAAACCCTCCCCATTCCCCATTTAATGTCATTTCCTGCATAAAAACATCATTACCAAGAATATATATCAGCCACACATGCACATCAGCCTTTATTTGGAGAAAAATCTGGCCAGAGCCAACCCTTGGGTAGGGCAAATCAGGGTGACCACTCCAGGCCCAATGCTTTGGGGGTCCCCGCGGGCTGGTGCGATTGGTCAGTGCGGTCAGTCCTGGAGGAGACGAATCTGTCACTTCCTCCTCAGGCCCTGCACCCCGCTAGGGACGGCCGTGACATACAGCAGATGCATAACACGCTGGGTAACGTAGCTGACCTTTGTTCTCCATTTGGTTCAACCAATGGGAGTTCAGAAGGGGCAGAGTTGGATGGGTGTGGTGGCCAATGGCACAGCAGGGTGGAAGCTTTGAAGAACAGGGCTGCAGTGGTGGTGTGGAGCCCCAGCAGTGTGACGTAGTGTCAGGTATGGAGGTGGTGGCAGTATGTTGAGGTGGGGGTGGTCATGTCCCATTCTCCCTCAGGCCCTGACCACTGCAAGGAGCAGACAGATGGGGAGTTCAGGGAGGAGGGCACAGCCTCACTCACTCTGGGACTCAACACAGTGGGGTCGGGGATGGGGTTCATGCCCCTTTCTCTCTAGGCCTTTGAGTGCAGCAAGAGGGGTATCAGGAAGGGAGTAATATCTCCTCCTATTTTGAGACTTGGTGCAGTCAGGAAGGGGTAGACCTGTACAGTTCTATTCTGAGGCAAGCACCAGGCCAAGAGTGAATGTCTTGTCTTCACTTCCCTGGGTGTAAATGCAGCCCTGCCTCCCAGAACGTAGCCTATAGCTGAGCTTGGGATAGGCTGCAACTCTGCTTGCTTTGTCGTGTGTCCTACAGGGTGCCGGCATCGAATGGGCTGGGAAAGGGGCAAGGAGGCTGGGTGGGAGTATTAGTGAGTGGGCAAAAGGATGGCAGTGGTCGTGTGTTAGTAGGGCTAGCAGTGCAGGTGTTGTAGGGCTGGAGGTAGGGCAGTGGGGTTAGCAGTGGGGGTGTTAGAGGCTGGGTTTTAAAGGGGTGGGATGTTTCCTGAAATTAATTTGAAAATGTTGATCAGTATGCCTCCTTCCCTTTGGGGGCACCACATGGGGTAGGGAGCTAGAGAGATAGAGAGAGAGGTTGCTCTCCCCTCAGCCAAATGCACAGTACCAGGTCTATAGCCTTCTCCTGTTGCTAGTTAATGGAGCTAGTCTAGTAGCTCAAGTAGTAGCAATCTGTGCTGCAATATCCCTGTTGTTGTTGTTGATGATGATGATGATGATTGGACTTGGAAGATAGAGGCTTACAGTTACAGTTCTGACCATGTACTTAAAAAGTGCCCCATAATGCATATGTATAAGGGGGCTGAATGAAGGTTGCAGAGACAAGCTTAATATGACAGTTGTTTACCTGTATCCAGTTCTTCAAAACGGACTCTGCATATTCACGCTCTTGGATATGTGCGGACTGGTGTCACTGAATGGTGCAATCTTCCACTAGCAGGGCCTAGTCAAACACTCGCATGCCCCTTTCTGCCCCTACCCTCAGCCGTTAAGCGTTATTCTGAGGGCGAGGCTATAAAAGGGAGGGAGGCAGCGGTTACTGCCTTGGTTCCTTCTACTAATGCTGAGCCAGTAGAAAACAGGATCCCACAAACTAGAAGAAGGAGGGCAGGGCATGTGAATATGCAGAATCCATCTCAAAGAATCTCAGTTACAGGCAAGTAACATTAATTTCTTCTTTGACTCTCCTCTGCATAGTCCCGCTCCTGGTATAGTTTAGGCCGTAGTATGCATTTTAAATAGGATGGTGGGTGTGGCATCCTAATTAAACAAGGACTGAAGCACAGATCAACTAACTGTGCATCTGACCATATATAACAGATAATGTTTAATGAACATGAGTTTTGACTCCACATAGCTGCTGTACAAATTTCTAGAAGTGGAACATGTCTCAAACATGCCACCAATGCCGCCATCACCCTAGTGGAGTGTGCTTACAGCTGAAGAGTGGGAGGTTGTGATGTACTCTTATAATTTTCTATTATACACTGTCTGACCCATCTTGATAATGTTTGTGCTGACGCAAGATTTCCTTTATAGTTACCAGCACAGGAAACAAGCAGTTTATGCAAAGACCTAAAGTCCTTGTTCCTATTGAAACAGAATGATAAAGCTCTTTTTGCATCCAAACAATGCAGCTTTGATTTGCCCTTACTCAAATGAGGTCTGGGAAAAAAACACTGGTAGACTAATGGACTGACTGACATGGAACTAGTGATTTTTTTGGTATGAATCTAGGATGTGGATGAAGAAATACATTGTATTCATAAAAGGTCATAAATAGAGTGTCAGCCATTAAGGCATGACGTTCACTAATCTTCCAAGCTGATATTATTGCTCTAATAAAAGCAGACTTAATTAATAGATGAAATAAGGAACATGAAAATAAGGGCTCAAAGGGTGGAGACAAGCTGTGATTGCATTAAGTTCAATAGTGCAATAGAATCTCTTACTGGGGGAACACATTTAGTAATCCTTTAAAAAACTTTTAACAACATCATGTGCAAATACTGATTTGAATATGAGAAATTACTGTTGCAGCTAAATATAGCTTTAAATGCTTTAAATATAACAATTACTCAAATATAGTTCGAATAGGGGCTGATACAGGATTTATACCCCTATTAGATAGCCATGGCAAAAATCTTTTCCATTTTAACTTGTAATATTTTCTAGTGGATTTCCTTATACCATTAAGTAGAATATCTGCAGACAAAGACTTCTCCAACTCTGCTAGAGGCCTATTGCCTATGCAGTCAGATGCAGTGATGACAGGTCTCGATGGTACACTTTTCCTTGTTGTGTCAGAGGGTCTGTCAGTGCTAGTATGCATCTATATTCCCTTGGCATGAAGAACAAGTATGTGCACCACTGTTGTCTTGGCCATGCTAGGGCGGTCAGTAATAACCGGTATTAATCCTGTTTGATTTTTTCCATCACCTTCAACATTAGAGAAACAGGCAGGCAAGCATATGCTAGTTCTGTCTCCCAATTGAAGAAGAACACATTTGCTGTTAGACAGTAATTATCTACTCCTGTTCTCTAACAAAAAAATTGGCATGTCATATTGAACTTTGTATCACATACATCTATCTTTGGAGTACCTCAACAAGCAAATATGTCTCAGATCACTGAGTGTATATCTACACTACCCGCCAGATTGGCGGGTAGTGATCGATCCTTTGGGAGGTCGATTTATCACGTCTAGTCTAGACGCGATAAATGGATCTCCAAGCGCTCTTCCTGTACTCCACTGCTGCGAGACACGCCGGTGGAGTCAACAGGGGAGTGGCATCAGTCGACTCACCGCCGTGAAGATGCCACGGTAAGTGGATCTAAGTGGGTAGACTTAAGCTATGTTATTCTCGTAGCTGAAGTTGCATATGTTAGATTGATTCTCCCACCCAGTGTAGACCAGGGCTGAGTCTTTCAAGGACCATTCATTAATCTGGGTCGACTGATTTAGTTGGGGACTGGTCCTGCTTTGAGCAGGGGGTTGGACTAGATGACCTCCTGAGGTCCCTTCCAACCCTGATATTCTATGATTCTATGATTCCCTGCTCAGTTGGTCTTCTAAGTGGTGGATCCCTTATTATGACCCTGTGACTCCTACGCCTATCCATATTTATTTATTTGTTGTCCGTTGAATTTAGTTGAACCTCCAGGCTGAGGGAGAGGCCTTCCTGTGTGATGATGTTCCCCGGATTCAACAACCAATGCAGTGGTATCACATACTTTGTCTTGCATAGGTGTGACATATGCAGTTAAGACCAGCAGCCACATTAGTGATAGAAAGAACTTTACTTTTTGAGATGGACTCTGCAATAGAGATTTAGAAAAGTGCACTTATGAATAGGATTTTCTATCATGGAGTCAGTAAGGATTTCTTTTAGTTTATTAAAAAACCCAAACTGCTGAAATTTGTGATTTCTTCTAGCTCACCTGCTGAGGCTGCTTTTACAAGTCAGTGGTCTAAATATGGAAAGACAAAATGCCTTGTCTCTTGATAAATGCTGCTACTACGGACAGACATTTGGTAGAGAGATGGGATCCTGAGGAAAGGCCAAAGGTGAGGACCCTGAACTGAAAATCGTCCTGCCCTATGGTGAAATCAAGGTACTTCCTGTGTGATGGTCTTACTGAAATATGAAAAGAAGCTTCTTTGAGATGGAGAGCAGTAAACCAATCTAGATAAGACAGAGAAGGAACAATAGAAACTAGAGTCAACATTCTGAAATGCATCCATCAAAAACACTTCTTTAGTTTCCTTAGATCCAAGATGGGATGAAGTCCTCCGCTTTTCTTTGGAAATGGGAAATAGCAGGAACAGATCCCTTGATTCCTGAAATGTATTCGTTCTCTATTGCTCCCTTTGTTTACAGAGAATTGATTTCCTTTCTGAACACTGAGTCACGAGAAAAGTCCCCCACAAAGGAGCGTGTGGGAAGTTGGTTTGGGGTGAGTGTTGAACTGGATGGAGAAACTGTTCTTTATTAATGTCCAGAACCCACCTCTCTGTGATGATATTTAGCCAATTGCTCTAACACTGGCTTAAACTGTCTCCAGTTGTAAGGGAAATAGAAGCCAAGATTGGTTTGCTGCCCTGAATACCACTCCAAACCTGCATCTAACAGCAGGCAAAGAAATGGCGGCAGACAAATTCTTCTGCTTCATACTGGCTTTAAATGGTCATCTCTTATATGACTGAGAAGTAGCAAATTGTTATTGCAGTTGCTGTTGGTAGTGATGTCTACCTTTGTTGAAATAAGAAGAAGGTAGGTATTTAGCGATTCACATGTTTAGAGAGGAAGAAGAGATTAGCTTCTTTCCTAGGGAATGTGGTCTTTTCCCTTCTCCATTGCTAGGAGTAGAATGTACCTCCTGATCTTGATCTTTGCATTGTTGCCACCACTAATAGAGAATTTGGTGAAGAACGTACATGAAAAAAAGAAAATCCTTCATATGGAATCTGGTAAAGCTTATCTGTCTTGTTTGCAACTGGCTGTCAAGATGATGGGGTATTCCATATTAATTTTGCTGGTTGCCATACTCTCTCCAAAAGTGGCAGAGAAACTTTATTTGTAGAAGTGTTTCCAAATATATCAAAAATGGGATGCACAGTTTCTTTTAATGAAAATAAGGGTTATTTCAATGTAGAAACCATTCTGCTGATTAATTCCTGGGAATGAATGGCATCCTCTGAAGGAGAAGGAGTTGAGGCTATTGCCACATTTTTGTCTGGAGAGGATTCTCCCATACGTTCCTGGTCACAGGAAAGATCTCTGTAGAGAAACCTCTACCTTCTCCTCCTCATCATATAATTCGTCATTAATTAGAGTAGAGGACTTAAATAAGACAAGAAAGACGTTGTAGCACCTTAGAGACTAACCAGTTTATTTCAGCATAAGCTTTCGTGGGCTATAGCCCACTTCATCAGACGCATAGAATGGAACAGAAGTAAGATGCATTTATACACACAGAAAGCAAAAAAAAAAAAGTTGTATATTAGCATACCAATTCTAAGAGGCTGTTTAATTTGGATGGCTCATCCAAATTAAACAGCCTCTTAGAATTGGTATGCTAATGTACAACCTTTTTTTTCCTAAGCTTTCTGTGTGTATAAATGCACCTTGCTTCTGTTCCATTCTATGCATCTGATGAAGTGGGCTATAGCCCACGAAAGCTTACGCTGAAATAAACTGGTTAGTCTCTAAGGTGCTACAAAGTCTTTCTCGTCTTATTTATGGATACAGACTAACACGGCTGCTAATCTTAAACCTGTCACAAGTGGAGGACTTGTATCCCATTAATGGATCCATTAGTGTAGGATCCAAATGCCTTGGATCTGAATGTGCTTTTGAGAGTGGATGTGTCCGATCCATATAACTTGGATCTGGATGTCACAGATCCAGAAAGACCTCAACAGATCGATGGTGAAAGGACGGCCTGATGCTGGACGGAAGTTGATATGGAAGGTCGGGACCTGACCAATAAGATCAAGGAATTCATAGTTTGGTCTCATGGCAGAACCAGGGGGATACCTGGTTTGTAGTTGTCCCTGTCCAATAGATGTCTCTGAGATTGTGGTTCCAGACTATCCATTGGATCTAGTTGTTCGTTTGAATGTGGATCTGAGTCCAGATCTGACAACAAAATGATTGTGTGTGTGTGTGGCTGGGGGGGACTACTGAGATTGGTATTCTTAACATGGACATTGGAGAAATCATTGTCTGAGGAGAGTTCGAAAGTGTCTTGGGTGGTGGAGGAGGTAACATCATCAATGGGACATCTGATTTCCTTCTCTTGTGAGAGTGTGGGAATGAATTCCTGTCCAATCTTCTTTTCACTGTTGTTATTGAAGAATTCACTGGAACTGAGGAGTGTAGTTCCACAGACACTTGTATGTCTGCTGTATTGGATCTGATGAGTCTCCAGACAGGTGTTTAGTCTTCGCTTTTTTCTTCCTTGGAACCGATGGTCCTGGTTCCATGGAAGTTCTTGGCATCGATTGTTTACCTTCCATGTTTGATATCCTTGATACGTGTACCTTCTTTAGTATGAGGATCAGATGACTTTGTTACCAAATGCTCAGTTACTTTAGAACTGGAGTTTGTTGCTGAGACAGATGGCTTATGTTTAAAAGTCTTCCTGGAAAAAGAAGGGTTCAGAGCTCACTTGGGCTTTGTGTTTTTATCTTCCACAGCCTTAGGAACTAAGGATCCAGAGGTTCTTGCTGATAAGGATACTTGTAGAAGGAAGGCTTGGAGTTTCTTCTGCTTCTCCTTTCTGGCTTGCAGTGTGAAAGTGCTGCAGATTGAACAACAAGAAGGAGAATGTCCTTCTGCTAAGCACTTCAGGCAGCAAACACGGGAGTCCAAATCTAGATAAACTGCCAGACATGACACACATCTCTTAAATCCATGCTTCCTGCTCTTCGGATCCACCTCAAGAACAACAAAAACTAATACTAACAATAAATATATATTATCTATAAAACAACAACCAAGGCAGTGTAACTAACTGTCTAAAGAATCTTGATTTGTAGAAGGCTCATGACTGTGTCAGCAGGTGGAAGGAACTTAGGAGGTAACTATTGCTGTGCCCACTTTTATAGCCATGACCTCAGGATGTGCTCAGAGGCTGAGGGTGGGGGCAAAGAGGAGCATACGAGCGATTGACTAAGCTCTGCTAGTAGAAGGCTGCACCTTTCAATGTCACTGGTTGGTACAGATCCAAGAATGGGAATATTCAGAGGACATGTGAAGAAGAATCTGGCATTTCCTAACTTCTGAGTGCTTAATTTTGCATCCCTAATTATGTCCTTTTAACATTGTTTTTGTGTGTATTTAAAAATAGACTAATAAACACCTACATGTTTATCATCAGAGAGAGTTGGTATTGTTACCACTACAGTCTTCAGTATCACTATTACTGTTATTACAATAATAAAATTTCATTACTGATTTACCATATTAGTTTCAAATCCTGTAAATTTAATGAACAGAGTTAGTAGCCAGTATATGCTTTGCAACCTCTGACATGTCAGGATTTCTAGCATCTCCTGCTACAATCATTACTAATTAGATATTTAGAATTTTTATTGAAATATGAAAAGATTCCTTGCCAAAAATCATTAGTCTGGGAATACAGCCAACAAACAAAAACGATGCCAGCATTTACTACAAAGGCAGTTATAAAGAGATCAAAAACATCAATTATAACTGAAACACTGATTTGAATAGGGTTGTGGGAGTTGTGGTTTGACCCATCCTCACTTACAACTGAGCACAGCATGTAAAGTAGTTAAATATCCTCTAGCTCAATAGGAAAATACTTCATTTCTATAATAGCCAAAGAAAGGGAAAAGCTTTGGGTGCGAATGTGCTTCTTTCACAATTGTGTGTTATAATTTGGGGAGTTTATTCCTACTTCTCATTGACATTTATGACAAAATACTTGTCTCTGGGAGAAATCCTAGTTTTTAAAAGAACCACAACTAATTATGGCCAGGGTGGTGTAGAAACAAGGGGAAAAGCAAAGCGAGTTACCCTTGGCCTGCTGAGAGGACAGTAATGGTTTTGCAATGGTTCTTGTTTGCCAATAAGAGTGACTGTAATGAGCCCAACAAAGAATCTACAGGGTTCTACACCCAGGCTACTGAACCGGTGATATGGTGAGAACATGTTGCTCTTCTCTTTTCCCATTTGCCCTTCCCAAGTGAAAAAGCCAAATTGGAGAAGGGTAGTTAAAATTGTAGGAAGCCTGCCACACTCTAAAATGCCATTTTTGAAGGTAAGCTTGGGATCACGAGCTGTTAGTGAAAGATTCTAAAGTCTGCAGTTCACTGACTATTTCCATGAAAATTATATGCCTAGCCATTTTTTGAAAATCCCACTTAATGCTTATCTGCATAGTTAGGCACCTAAATACCTTTAAAAATCTGCCCCTTCCCCTCTTTGGTTCAATAGGTCCAGAGCTTGTTGATCTTCAGAACATATTGCAAGCCCTATTTTGAATCTTCTCTGACGATGTGGGTGGGGTGTGAAAGGCTGGTTTTCTCTTCTTGGTTTGCGGATTGGAAAGTGCTGTAATCGCTCTTTTTTGACAGTACATTGATTTGGGCTATTATCTTTAACTGTGTTTTTAAATTGTAGTGTCAGTGCACTTAGAGAAACTGGGACTGTACAAATTGGAAAATAAAATAAAAAAGTCTCCTCTGAAGTCAATGGCGTTACACCACTATACCTGAAAGGAGAATTTGGGCCATTAACAGAAATTCATTGTAAACTGCTGGAGGAACACAGGACTGTGAGCAATATAGAGCATGGATTTATAAGGTTTAACTGACAAATTTGATTTTTTTTTATAGAATTGCAAAATTTGTGGATGACAGGGATGGAGGAGAGGCACTATAGCATGAGTGTAGCAAAGCATTTAATGCCGCCTCTCAGAACTATACTTGCAAAATCATTTCCAATTACCTTATCACGAGTACTGTCACACAAAGTCCACAATGTACTCGGCTGTAAAGGGCATCTGATGGGGTATTGCAAGAACTAGTGTTAAGTACAGATTTATTTAACATCTCATTATTTTTAACATCTTATTTAACAACAGCAATCTTGAAGAGGAGGTAGAGAACTTCCGTCTTATCTGTCACTTTCTTTTCCTGAAGAACGGAATGCCTGCAAACCTATTATATAGCCACATTGGTAGCCAGGATATAAGAGAGACAAGGCAGGTGAGAAAATATCTCTTATTAGAGCAACTTCTGTTGGTGGAAGGGACAAGCTTTTGAGCTTTGCTGAGCTCTCCTTCAGGTCTGAAGAAAGTAACCAGAGTGTCTGAGCTAAACATGAGGTGGGACAGATTGTTAAGCATAAGGAGTTCATACACGTTGTAGGAGACCACTTAAACTGAAGTGGGCAATTATTAAAGGTTGGCAGGGAGGGGTGTTATTAACTATTGTAATGAACCATAAAATCAGTGTAGCTAATAAGTCCATGTAGATCTATTACCCTCTCACTGATTTGTTGGAGGGAGCTGAAACTGTTAATCACAGTGAGCCCTGGGCTACGGGGCCTGCTGACCTACTTCCAGCAGCAAGAATTCTTCCATAGCCATTATATTTAATAATGTAATAACATTTATAATGAACATAGGTACTGTGTGCAATAGGATTTTTTTTTCCTGAATGGATCCCTGAGTATGATCTGAACAATTCTTTGCTTATATACCATTTTAATTGTCCCATGTTTCCTTTGAGAGGCGTGTCGGCTTATCCTCTGCACAAGGGATATGAGTAGGAGTGAGGAAAAAATATAACAAAGGAAGGTCACAATGAGGATATCAGATAGAAGCACAGAAAAATAACAGAAAGGCTGGCTACTATCCTGCCAAAAGTCAGGCCTGTCACTAATTGGAGGTCTGTTTTGTTACAGCTTTGGAAACACTGCATATTAGAACAGGCTACTGCTTTGCAGATTTCACTGGCTGTTTATAATTTGTATTGTAATAGACCCTGGGGGCCACTCTCATGGATCAGGACCATATTGTGCTATTTACAGTCACAGAGAAAAAGGTTGGTTTCTACCTCAAAGACCCTACGGCTCTTTTCCTTTCGCTGGTTAGTTTTTTCTTTCCTACAATCAAGACAATGGCAGTTTTTGACCTGCGGACATTTTACAGTTTTAAGTCACTGTAAAAATGAAGCTGTGGTATTCCACATTTATTGTCTCTTGGTGACTCAAAATTAACGAATTACTTTACAAATAATACCAAAGAACCGGTTGAAATTTTGTCACTGATTATTTTTTTCAACAAAAATAGTGTTTTGAGCAAAACAAAAAAAATAATTGTTTTTTAATTTCGTTTGACATTTTCATTATTTTAAATAAAATATTTTTTGGAAAATCAAAAGGGTTTGTTTTCAGCTTTTCACTGAAAAAGCAAAACATTTTCATTGGAGAATTAGGATAAAACAAAAAACTTCCTGTGAAAAACAATTGGCAGTTTTCAACCAGATCTATAAAAGATGATTTTTCTAAACACCGACACCTCAAACTCGGTCGTGAAATTGAAAGAGAAGCTGTGTTCTTTCAGGCTTCACATCATCACCAACAACAGATTCTGTAGTCAGAACTTTGTTAACTCTTCTGTTGCTGATGTCTGAGCCTGAAACGTATCCAGCTCACTCTCTCAGATTTGTGTTTATGTACAGTGGTAAACCCAAGTATTAATAGTGCTTAATTGCAGGAATGTAGCCAGATATGAATTGGAATGCACAATGGAGGTGAAATTCACCCATTGGTGGAGGCCTGCACGTAAAGCCCAAAACTCCCACTACTGTCCTGCCTAGGGGGTGCTAGTAGAGCAGCTTCATAGGCCTGTGGACAGGAAGCTACATTAACATTGAAAGTTATTTAAATAAAACTTCCCACTTCATACCCTAGACTTCCAGCGCACATGACTGTAAAGCTTTCCTTCCTTGTTTCTATGTAGACTGTCTCTTTCATCCGTAGTTCCTAACTGCTCTTCCCTAACAGCTTTATAAGAACTGAACTAAACCTGTGGTAAGCAAACACCGTTTAGAAAACAGCCACCTCCTATAACTTCACATTATTTCTAGGTTTCCAAAGGTTAGATTACAAGATTTTTAAAGTGATCTTTAAAGCACTTCTGCCACAAACATACTATCAATTTAAAATGTTAACAACAAATGTATAGTTTATTTTGCTTAATAAAATAAATGCTACAATAGAAAACAAATATGTGAGACCCCATTACAACCTTCTGCAACTTCCAAAATTTGTTTTGACAATTTTCCCACTGTTCAGGTTGTAGGAGATTTATCCTACAAATCCATATACCCTGATGTATTTTTTCACATCCTAAAATGCCACCATTTTTATATTAGTAAAGACATATGTAGATCTGGTACCACTTGATGTAAAAATCCCCCCATCCATAAAAAGCAAAATTAAAAAAAAACAGTTGTAAGATAGAACATCCAGGGTGGTGCTGTATTCACTACATGTACAAGTTTAAATAGTATAAAGGATAAAGAAGCCATTTTCCTCTTGTAGGTATTTCCTTGGGTATCAAAACATTGGGGAAGCAAAGACAGCAAATCCATTCAAAATCAGAAGTATTAAGAAAGGTTAACTACAACTCAGGCTGTTTACCTTATTCTTTTACAGTACAAATTTTGATTTGTCGATGTACAGGTTAATCAGAAGTATCCAGATTACTCATTTCTGAATTAAGAGTAAAAATGAATGAGCCAGATTCTGAACAGTACTGTCAGGGTAGGAAAGCATATCACATGTGCAAAAGCAGTGGTGGAGAGCTACGCAATCATAGAATCATAGAATATCAGGGTTGGAAGGGACCTCAGGAGGTCATCTAGTCTAACCCTCTACTCAAAGCAGGACTAACCCCAGCTAAATCATCCCTGCCAGGGCTTTCTCAAGCCTGACCTCAAAAACCACCAAGGAAGGAGATGGGCAATGCAATGGGCATGTATATCAGTCAGTCAGTGCAATCTCCATAGGGAAATTTCTGTGGCTATGTCAGGGAGGCATGCCGACTGTGAGCAAAATAGTGGGTGTGGGGATACAGATCTTACATAAATGTTAAACATTTTATTTCTCAAATGGCTTTCATTTGGATAGGTTTTAAAGTAATTATTTTCCTATCAAGATATTGATTCCAGAAGACAAACTGTTGATTTACAGCCTGATTCCAAAATAGACAGGTTACTGTAGTCTCCAAGAATAAGCAGCAGAAAGTGATGAATTTATTGTTAATATTGTTGATGACTGAATGTTGAGTGATTAGTTTTGTGGCTAGTGTTTTTCCAGTGAGCTATTTTTAGAGGATTTTTGTGTCAAACACTGTGACACAATGTCCTCTCAAGACCTTTTCATCCAGATATCATGCTTTGGATTTTTCATACTTTGGGGGTCACAGATCTCTATGGTTTTCAAAAATCTGAATATTTCTAAATTTTCTGATTTAAATGCAGTCTTCCAAACAGGGTCATCGTTAGGATTTATGGGGCCCCCTATGCAGTATTTTTAAACTGGTGCCCCTATGCCCAACGAGGCAGCAAAGAATACCGAGCCGCCCAGCCCGCCTCACGGCGGTGGAGAGTCACAGTTCCCTGCAGAGACCCCCGTACCCTCTCCCTGATGCAGAATGCACAGTGCCAATGCATTCGGCTCTGTGAATACGGCCCCTGCCTAAGGACACTGCAGCGTGCGCTGAGTGTGCGGGAACCAACCCACTCCTACCTGCTGGTAGGGTGGTGGGTGAAGCTGCCTCTTGGGGAGGCTAGTTCCGCAGCCCACCTCTTCTGCCTGTGGCCCCACTCATACTCCTCTCTTGTTCTGCCCCAAGGTCCCACCCTGCTCTGCTCAGCCCCGCTCCCTCCCCACCATTTCCCTCCACTCTTCCCTTCCCCTCACTAATCACCCGCTTTCAGCCAAATCCCTGAACCCAAATGAAGCAAATGACATTTGAAAACACCACTGTTCTGCTAGTTCTTTCTAAAGAAAATGGAACATGTTTTCTACTGCATACCAGGAGGTGCAGACTGGACATGCAGAAGTACCTAAATAAAAGCACTAAACTTAGGAATAAAAAATGTCAGTCATGGGTTTTTGGATATACCCTGAAGTTTGTCAGAGATTTATTTGCAAAAACTTTGTAATAAGGGCAAGTCAGCTGTTCTGCTGAATACAACATTAAATATTATTGAATACGATACAGCTCTTATCTGTTTTACATTTTCTTGATCAGTATTTCTAAGCTGATTTTATATTTAAAATGTACTCAAGCTTTTATAATGTAATCATTCCAGATTACTACATATTTAACACCGAAACAAAGACATTTAACATATTTAACTCACTGAAACAAAGACATTATTTTAAATTAACCAGTCACAGAGGTTTTGTGTGTTCGTAACAATGTTCGCTTCTTTTAGAAAAAGGGAACACTAATTTACTTTCTGTGATCTCCATAACAATAGACATGCTTATGAAATTTCACCAACTTTAATAAATGTTCCAAAGATTTTAGGCATAACAAAGGATTTTATGATTTTGCTGGAGGGTTTTCTTGAAACAAGTTAATCAAATAGTCAGAAGTAAAGAAAGGGAAACTCGTTCGTCCAGCTATCTCGCAGAAAAGGAGTATTGTCCCTTTAAGGGCTCTCTGCGAGGATTTTTTAGAGATGTGATTTTATCATCTTCAGCAATAGGCTAATGAAATATTTCTAAAGCAAATTTTAAATTAAGGTCCTATAGACTAACATGTTCTGAGTAAAAATTACAGTAATGCACAACTGTTTTCATCAGTAAATTCAGAAACTGAGGGCTTGGTTACACTGGCACTTTATACCGCAATAAAGCCTCCTAAAGCGCTCTATCTTACTACTCGTCCACACTGGCAGGGCACGTAGAGCGCTATTAGTCTGCAGCTGTAGCGGTCCTGGTACTCTTCCTTGCCGGAGGATTAACAGCTGTTGCATATTGGGTGATACGCTGCAGCTCCAGTGTAAGCAGGCAGTAACAATACTACACTTTGAGTGATCTCTGGAAATGCCCCCTAATCTCCTTAAGTCAATTGACCTCTCTTCCCTTTGTTTTGAACTCGGCTGGAGGAATGCGGAAGTACTTTTTCAGAGCTTATTTGCAACTGGGCAAATCAACAAAGCAAACTTTTACCGAGTGAGTGAGTGAGAAGCAGAAGATTAAGAGGATCTGCATTTACAAGATAGCATGCTGACACACTCTCAGCACTCCAAAAATCCGCTCCCTCTCTCTACATACACACAACACACTCCACCCCATCCCCTCGTTTGAAAAGCACGTTGCAGCCAGCTGAATGCTGGGATAGCTGCCCATAATGCACCACTCCAAGTGCTGCTGCAAGTGCCGCAAATATGGCCACGCCAGTGTGGTTGCGGCTGTCAATGTGGACATGCTGGAGCGCTTTCCCTGGAGCTGTATCCGAAGGCGGGTATAACCGAAAGTGCTATAAAGCTGCAAGTGTAACCAAGCCCTGACAGTATATACCTGGGGGTGGCAAAAGCCTGTTAAATGGCTTCATTACCACTTGAATGGCTCTTTAACAGTTTCAGTGATGTGCTAATAGGGCTGGCAGGCTAGAAGACTTTTCACTTTTAAGTGACTAGATCCCCCTCCAGAGTAAGACTCACCACGTTGCAGCTAGTGGTGGGAGCCTGCAGAAAGTGTAAGAACAGGGATAGGAAGAGGTGGATGGGTGGACACTAAGACCCAGGGGTGCCACAAATTTTTGGGTGCCCTACGCAGCTGCATATGCTGCATATGCCTAAGGTCGGCCCTGCTTCCAAACTGATGCTAGATAAGTATGACCTAATATGAACATGAGTGGATTAAGTTGCCTGGCTCCAAGGTAGTCCTCACACTTGATTTGTCCAAACGCCCTGGTGAAAGGTGCTGCAAGGCAGTGTAGGCAAAGTTTGCAAGCCAATATATTTTCAAGGCCAAGAAGCCTCACCTTTTGAGTCAACAGGCCAACTGAGGGAAGACTAACACTACAAAATTCCATTTTCTATTTTTTTTCTATTTTGTTTTTAATTCGGTCAGAGGAATCCCAGCCCCTTTGTTATCAGGGTGTGGAAGTGAAAGCGTGGCTGTATGCACACATTTGTGTGTGAGCATCCATAAAGTCCAGACAGGAAAGGTGCCAGAAGGAAAAGTTTCCCCAGGTTGTCTAATGAAATTATTCATAAGAGTGTGTTCTGTATCTACGTCTAAAATTCCTATGAGCCCTGAAGTTATCTTGTGTTAATTTTGCTATAAAGGTTCAATCTTTTTTTATTAGGTATTAAAAGATATTGTAATATTTGTTGGGGAGGAGGAAAAGGTTAGATATCAAACAACAATGTAATTCTAAGAAGGAAACTCTATAATTTGCTCTGAGGTTGTAGTTCAAATATTAGATAATAATTTGGTTTCAGTATTAAGATATTTTATAGGTCTGTTGATTAATCGCAGTTAACTCATGCGATTAACTCAAAAAAATTAATCACAATTAATTGCAGTTTTAATTGCACTATTAAACAATAGAATACCAACTGAAATTTTTTAAATATATTGGATGTTTTTTTCTGCATCTGGCACATAAATATCGTGTGATTCTGGCCACAATAGTGCCATGCAAACACCTGTTCTCACTTTCAGAAGACATTGTGAACAAGAAGCAGACAGCATTATCTCCAGGAAATGTAGACAAGCTTGTTTATCTGAGCAATTGGCTGAACTAGAAGTAGAACTGAGTGAACTTGCAGGCTCTAAAGTTTTATATTGTTTTATTTTTGAATGCAGGTTTTTGGTAAGTAATTCTACATATGTAAGTTCAACTTTCACAATAGAGAGATTGCTCTATACTACTTGTATTAGGTGAATTGAAAACTACTGTTTCTGTTGTTTTTTTACAGTGCAAATACTTGTGATCAACAATTAATATAAAGTGAGTACTGTACACTTTGTAATCTGTGTTGTAATCGAAATAAATAATTATATTTGAACACATAGAAAACATCCAAAAATATTTAAATAAATGGTATTCTATTATTGTTTACAAGTGCGATTAATCAAGCAACTAATCATGATTAATTTTTTTATCACACAATCACAATTTAATATTTTTAATCATCTTAATATTTAACCAACTCTAAATTATAATTTTGATTGACTTCAGTAAAATTCTTTAGGTGGGAATTATAACCAACAGACAGGCACCCTCTAAGAATCTTTTCTTTGAATTTTGAGGACTATTTTTTATATTAATTTAATGATTTAACTAATATGATTTAATTCCAGTCCTATATTGAGACTAACTTGTTGATTTCACTTTGTTTTTATACAGTTGATAGCAGTATTGCTTTATTCTTACTCCAGTTTAATTTTTTCAATAGTAGCTTAGCTTTGGGGATACATTTTCTTGATTTTTATGTTTAGTGTTTTAAGTAAAGATTTAAAACTGATACTGAGTCACACTTCAGTAAACAACCATAACCTTTGAGAACAGGGATGTATATTAGGTGGGCAACCTAATAGCCTGACTCTTGATTAGTCTTTGATTCTCACATCACATCCCCAAAATGAGATATTATTTTCATAAAAATGTTTGAAGTATTTACAGCAGCATTGCTTCAGCTAAGCAAATATTGCAAAAGGTTGCATTACTTGTACATATAGACAGGATAAAGCTGCACCCTGTTAGACTTTGAAGAGAGTGCCAGAAACATAGGCACTCCCACACGGTACACAAAAAGGGTAATTCACAGAACTAAAAAACATCCTATATGACCCCCAGCCAACAGATCATAAATATGAAACAGGCCAGGGCCAGAAGATTTTCACATGATTACCAAGGCAACCTGATGAATGTTTAGTAAGAAAGAGTCTTCCTTTTTCAGCAGCAAAGATTTATATGTTGGAAAGGCATCAAAATAATAAAAGGTATGTATTTGGCCAATGGCTCTGAGCACACTGTACCTGAAGTAAGTGGAATTAGTAATGAAGAGTAGCATTTGCAGTCCTCAACAAATTCAGTCACATATCCTTTTGAAAACCATCTGGTTGTAAGCAGAGGAACATAACAGTTAAGAGAACGAGGAGTATTTGTGGCATCTTAGAGACTAACAAATTTATTTGAGCATAAGCTTTTGTGGGCTAACAGTTAGGAACATAAGAATGGCCATACTGGGTCATCCCAGAATCCTCTCTGCTGACAGTGGCCAATGCCAGATGCCCCAGAGGTAGTGAACCTAACAGGTAATGATCAAGTGATCTCTCTCCTGCTACCCATCTCCACCCTCTGACAAACAGAGGCTAGGGACACCATTCCTTACCCATCCTGGCTAATAGCCATTAATGGACTTTACCTCCATGAATTTAGCCAGTTCTCTTTTAAACCCTATTATAGTCCTAGTCTTCACAACCTCCTCAGGCAAGGAGATCCACAGGTTGACCGTGCTGTGTGAAGAACTTCCTTTTATTTGTTTTAAACCTGCTGCCCATTCATTTCATTTGGTGGCCTCTATTTCTTATATTATGGGAACAAGTAAATAACTTTCCTTATTCATTTTATCCACACCACTCATGATTTTATATACTCTATCATATCCCCCCCTTAGTCTCCTCTTTTCTAAGCTGAAAACTCCTAGCCGCTTTAATCTCTCCTCATATGGGACCTGTTTCAAACCCCTAATCATTTTAGTTGCCCTTCTCTGAACCTTTTCCAATGTTTATATCTTTTTTGAGATGAGGAGACCACATCTGTATGCAGTATTCAAGATGTGGGCGTAACATGGATTTATATAAGGGCAATAAGATATTCTCCATCTTATTCTCTATTACTTTTTTAAATGATTCTTAACATCCTATTCACTTTTTAAACAACCACTGCACACTGCATCTAGAGTAGATGTGATAAATTGATCCCTGATAGTTCGATCGCCTCCTGCCAATCCAGACTTACCCATTGTCTGCTTTGGTCTTAACTAGCTTGAGCAGTTTAGTATCATCTGCAAAATTTGCCACCTCACTGTTTACCCCTTTCTCCAGATCTTTTATGAATAAGTTGAATAGGATTGGCTCTAGGACTGACCTTTGGGGAACACCACTAGTTACCCCTCTCCATTCTGAAAATTTACCATTTATTCCTACCCTTTGTTCCCTGTCTTTTAACCAGTTCTCACTCCATGAAAGGATCTTCCCTCTTATCCTATAACAACATTTACATAAGAGCTTTTGGAGAGGGACCTTGTCAAAGGCTTTCTGGATATCGAAGTACACTATGTCCACTGGATCCCTCTTATCCACATGTTTATTGACCTCTTCAAAGAACTCTAGATTAGTAAGACATGATTTCCCATTGCAGAAAACATGCTGACTTTTGCCCAACAATTTATGTTCTTTTACGTGTCTGACAATTTTATTCTTTACTATTGTTTCAACTAATTTGCCTGGTACTGATGTTAGACTTACTAGTCTGTAATTGCCAGGATCACTGCTAGAGCCCTTTTTAAATATTGGCATTACATTAGCTATCTTCCAGTCATTGGTACAAAAGCTGATTTAAAGGACAAGTTACAAATTATAGCTAAAAATTCTGCAATGCGGAATGTGTGCATATCTATGCTGATCAGGCTGGGTGTTTGCCAGGTGTTTGTGAGGTCTATGTGTCTGGCTGTTAGGCCCTTTGATTAGTGTGTTTGAGCCCTTCCTGTTAATAAATGTGGTGACCATCTAGGCTAGGTTTAAAAGCCAGCTGAAAACTGAACCTCTGACCTGGGAAACAAGAACATGCTAATGGAGAATTCTGGAGGCAGTTAGTAGAAGGGAGTTTGAACAGTACTTTCTCTCTTGGAGCACTGCTATATCTGTAATGATGATGACCAGTGATGGAACAGTTATTATGACCTGTCATGTTTCCAAACTACCCAAAGACAGAAGAGACTTCCTGTTATGAAATGCAAGCTGGTGACCGTACTGGAAGAAAAAATTTTTTGGACCTGAAGAAAGTGCTATCAAACCTGCATAGCATTAGAGATGCTGAAGAGTTCTTGGCCAAACAGATTTGGGCAACATCATTGCCGAGCCCACAGAGAAAGGACCTGGCAATAAAGGAACTTGAAAGCACTGAAATTAAAGAAAAGATTGGCAGCTTGTGACTAGAGGAAAAGTAGGAGGAATTTTACATGACTTGAAGCAGAAGACTATGGACAATCTATGAGCCCCCAGACGGAAGATAACCAACAGGAATGCTACCCAGTTGATGTTGGTATTGAGCATGGCAGCTGAAGAAAATGCTTTGAAAGATTTTACAAGGGGAATGGTACAGAGAACTTTGGGGGTGGGAGGGCATACCTGAAGATGGTTCCTCAGCCCAACTCACAAGGATGTAAGGTATGCACAAGAGCTCTCCCACTGTCCAAATATAGCAAACTGTTTTCACTAAGGGTATGTCTATAATACCGCAGGATTGGTGGGTAGTGTTCAATGTATTGGGGATCGATTTATCACATCTTGTCAAGACGTGATAAATTGATCCCTGAATCAAGGCCTGTACTCCACCTCAGCAGGAGGAGTAAGCGGAGTCGACGAGGAGCCACTGCTGTCCACTTGCCACCGTGAGGACAGCCAGGTAAGTCGAACTAAGTTACTCTGACTTCAGCTACATGAATAGCGTAGCCGAAGTCGCGTATCTTAGTTCAACAGCCCCCCCCACTCCCTGCAAGTGTAACCCAAGCCTAAGACTTCATGTTGAGAACATTCTGCAAAGGAAATAAGGAGAGCAGGATACCGTGCTGTCTTCCTGGAGCTGAGACAAGATGGAACTGCAAAACTGCATGGGAGTCTGATGGCATCAGGCAAAACTGCATTACTGATGACATTTAATTCCACTCAAGTGTTCATGAATGTAATAAATGAAGGTGTCAAGAGATGTAAAGAGATGAATCTCTTTAGTTGCCTGTACATCGAGTAATAAACACAAGAAACTGGAAATGATCATTCATGAGAAGAAGTTTGACTTAGTTGGTATTAGTGACACTTGTGGGAGGATTCATGTCATTGGGATGGTAAAATCACTGGTTTCACACTATTTAAGAAGGGTAGAGTGGACAGAATGGGAAGTTGGGGGAACTCCACATTGAAGATTCTGTTACAAGTTATTGACAGCTCAGAAGCACAGGATCTGCAATTCTTATGGATCAATTTATTAACTACTAAAGCACAAAAAGGAGTCCTAGTAGGAGTGCATTTGTGAACAATAACTGAAAGTTGCTTGAGGACAATTTATTAACTGTCCCAAATTGTACAATCACATAATATGGCTTCATTGGTTAAAAAGCAGTCCTAGTTCAAAGCGAATTTTAAACAACTATAAATGAATGAAATGAAGAAAGTATATGACAAATGGAAAAAAGGGGGAAGTTAATAGCAATGATTATAAATGAGAAGTTATGAAATACAGAGTGTTGATAAGGGAAGCTAAGGACATCAGTAAACATTGCATGGACAGCAGTGTTAAGGACAATACAAAAGAATCTTGAAAAATATATCAGGAACAAAAGGAATCCTAGCAGTGGGACATTACTAAAAGTAGATGATGCATTTGACAGTAATGATTTAACACATGGGTGGGGAACCTATGGATCGCAGGCCAGATCTGGCCCGTTGCTTCATTTAATCCGGCCCATGGTGCTGGAGCCGCAAGCGCTGGCTTGACAGGTTACCAGAAGTCCGGTTGGTTCTGCACAGCCCCCAGAAGTGACTGGCATATCCCTGCGGCCCCTAGGAGCAGGGGCAATCAGGGAAGCTCCATGTGCTGCTCCCAGCCCTAGCGCTGGCTCTGCAGCTCCAATTGTCTGGGAACCTGTGGGTGCAAGCAACATGCACTGCACAGAGCCCCCTGACCCCTCTGTCTAGGGGACGGACATGGCAAATGCTTCTTGGAGCAATGCAGAGCCCCGGCATGTGGAGAACTTGCCTTTACCCCACTTTGCCACTGACCAGGAGCCACCGGAGGAAAGTGCTGTTCAACTGGAGGCTGCACCCCAAAACCCATACCCCAGGTCAGAATGCCCTTCCGTACCCTAACCCCCTCCCAGACCCCACCCCCCCACCCCAGCTCCTGGCCCCAGACTGCATCATGAATCCCTCATTTCTGGCCCCACCCTGGAGCCTAGGGGAAGCCCCAAAACTCCATGCTCCCTATAGGGCCGGAGCCATGAGTGCCGGCTCGCCCTGCTGCGGGGGGAAGCCTTGAGCCTCTGCGCCCCATCACCCCCATGGGGCTATGTGGGGCTCATGATTGATTTTTTATTTGGGTCAGTGGCCCCGAAAGAAAAATGGTTTCCCACCCTAATGTAACAGGTCAAAACATTAAATAAATGTTTCTTTGGAAAGAAGCTGGGTGAAATAGTCACCTTTTACAGTAAAAATGAAATATTTTCTATTTCAACAGTGATTAAGGAACATGTTAAAAATATCTACTAAAATCAATAAGACCAAATAACTTGTGCCCGATAGTTTTAAAAGAGTTGACTCGTGAGTTCTCTGGACTGCTGATATTGGCTGTTAATACGTACTGAAATAGTAAGGAAGATCCAAAGAACTAGAAAAATGCTTATGTAGTTCTATTACTGAACAAAGGTAAGTGGCATGTTCTGAGTAATTATAGCTCTGTTAGCCGGCTACTCTTCACGGGCAAAGGAATGGAATGAGCGATATGGGAATCAGTCAATAAAAAAACTAAAGGTGGGAATATAATTAATGCCAATCAGCATGGTTTTATGGAAAATAGGTTTTGTCATCCAAACACCCGTTGCAAGTTTGATCAATAAAATGCAATTGCATTTCTATAATACTTGGATTTCTGTAAGGTATTTAATTTAACACTACATGATGCTGAGATAAAAACATCAGCATGGCACATTGTGATGGGATAGACAAACCCCACGCTAGTCCTGAAGGTTTAAAGGGCAATACTGGGCCCAGGTAGCCCTGCTCCTCCAGGCCTGCCAAGTATGCGCTGGCTGGAGGAGCAAGTTAAAAAGGAGCTCAGAAGCCCAGGGAATATGTAGTGGACAGGCTGCAAGAGGGACAATTCTCTGGAAATCCAGGCAGAAGGCTGAGCCTGAGACAGACCAGTGAGAGGGTAAAGCCCACAGGCAGTTCCTTCTCCAACCACCACCCCCTCTGAAAACAAGCAGGTCTGGCAGGACTCTGCTCAATTGGACTTTTTTTTATTAGACTATTGACTGCTTGGACTGTAGTAGCCACTCCCCAAACTGAAGAAGCACATAGGAAGTAGTATGCCTGAAGTAACTGTAATTAGTAAAGCAGAACAGCCTTTGCAAACTTCAAAAAATTAGTCACATATCCTTTTGACAGCCATGCAATATGGCTGCCTGTAAATGAGGGACAACATGCACCTGACTCAGAATGTCTAATTGAACATAATTATGAGTAGCTAATGATACATAGGCTCTAGTTTACTTTTATTACTATAAATTATGACAGCACAGAAAGTTACACAACATTCATAAGGCTTGATGCTATCTTAGAGCATGTCTCTAGTATAAGTGAAGGTGCAATTTCCAGGTTGGGTAGGTTTACATGTATTAGTTCTACTCTTAGGGTAATCAGACAGCAACTGTGAAAAATCGGGAGAGGACGAGGGGTAATAGGAGCCTATATAAGAAAAAGGCTCCAAAATCGGGAATGTCCCTATAAAATCAGGACATCTGGTCACCCTAGTTCTGCTCAAGCTAGTGGGCTACAAATAGCAGTGTAGCTATAGCGGCGAAGACGGTGGTTTCAGCTAGCCACCCAAGTACTTATCTGGGTCTCAGACTAGGTTGTACATGGGTGGATTGCTTGTGCTGCCACCCACATTGTCACAGCTACACTGCTATTGTTAGTGTGCTAGCTTGATCAAAGCTAGCCTGTGTGCATCTATCCAAGAGGGAAATGACAGCTCCAGTTGCAGCTTTGGCATACCGTAAGACCTTGCTGCTGGTGCAATTAATACACATACTTCTCTTTACACATAGTGACTAGTCCCTTTGAAGTGCATTGGACTATTCCCACTGTATAAAGCTAATCATCTTTGTAAAATCTTTGCTGGATTGGGGCCTAAATCTGTGGAGACCTAAATGATATTTGCATGATTTATCTGCAACAACCCAGAACATATATTTAAACCATATGTTACTGTTGAAGTTATATGTGTTTGTAATTAAATACAAATGTAGATTTGCAATTTAGTGCTAGTTGCTTTAATTGTCTCTATCCCACAAGTTATTTGTGGATGAATGTATTAGTGGTGTTTAGTCATCCACATGTAACTGGTATGGAATTTTGCTCAGCATCCAAAGTAGTGTTTGTGACAGGCAAGAAAAGATTTAGCAACATTCTCAGTAGTCAAATTATCAAATTCATAGTAATCTGTAATTCTTAGTTGACGCATTATTTTTATTTAAATAGTAATGAATTTCTCATATGGCTATGTAAAAAAATACATTAGGACAAAAGTGCAATGATCATCAAAGCAGCACCTACTATTTAGCTGAACTCAAATATGTAAGAGAGTATCATCCTTACAAAGGTACCATCAGAATCTAGAGCACAAAAATAAATACTTTCATGTTATCATAAATGTTACACTGATGGCCAAAATGTTTCAAATAAAATGCTTAGTCAAAAATGGTCATTTTATCCAAAATGAAATTTAACAAAACCACTTGCTGACTTTTTAAAAAAATGTATCATGAAAATTTTCTTGGATTTTTTTTTATAAAAATGGTCATAGAAAATTGTATTGAACTAGTCTTGAATAATTATTTCTACAATTTTTTAAAAAAAAATTAAAAAAACATTCACTTTGAACGCTTCAAAATTGTTCAAATTTTAATTTAATTTTTGACCAGCTCTGTTATGCATTATTGATGAACCAGACAAAACTTTTGACATATTAACTCTGATAAATAGAATTATAGAGAAAAATGTAGCAGACACCAATGCCTACTTTTTACTTATGAAAATGCAGTGTGAACATTTTACAGTTTCGTAAGCTGATGTTGGCACTTAAGAGATTTGGCCAATGCTGTTCTTGCACAGCAGTTATGGTCCTTTTGACCTAATATCCTATGAAATTGTATTACAAAACTAAACATGCAGAGTGTAAAATCTGTTTTCAGTTCAAGAATGAGAGTTTCCTGCTAGCAGTGACAAATTGGGAAGACACGGTAGGTAGGTATAACTGAAAAAGATTACAGAATTAAAGAAATCCATCATCCATTAAGACAAATGACATACCAACCATCAAGGTGGGTGAGGTAATAAATTTTACTGGGCCAAGTTCTGCTGGTGAGAGAGACAAGCTTTTCAAGCTTACACTTGTCTCTCTCACCAACAGAAGTTGATCCAATAAAATATGTTACCTCACTCACCTAACTCTCAAATATCCTGGGACCACCACGACTACAACAACACTGTATATATCAACCATCATGCAGCCTTTGCATCCTATAGAATATATATATTATGATAAAGTTAATGACTTGTCAACAATTGGATACTAAGGATATGAACGCAGTGCCCTTTCTAGTTACAGATATGCACTGATTTTAAATTGGAATTGTCTACACATTTCTGAGGGCAGAATGTATCCCATATTTATTGACTGAAAAAATAAGGTGTGTCTCCTAAAATCCTTTCTAATGTCTCAGAAATAATTTGCTTTCCCAGTTAGCTAGGTCTTAGGTAGATTGGTTTAACAGAAAGTTTACTAGGCACATAGAATTAGTCATTAGCATTATGAAATTCAGAAAGAACTAAAACAGTATTGGCAGAATTGCCAAGAAGTACCTAAGTGATTTAGAAGTGACTTTCAATTGGATGGAGGCCACTAAGGGTATATCTACACTGCAGTTAGATACCTGTGGCTGGCCCAAGCCAGCTGACACAGGCTCACAGAGCTCAGGGTGTGGGACTATTTAATTATAGTGTAGAGGTTCCGGCTCTGGTTGCAGCTGAGCTCTGGGACCTCCCACCTGACAGGGTACTAGAGTCCGAGCTCCACCCTGAGCCTGAATATCTTCACTGGAATTAAACAGTTCCTTAGCCTGAGTTCCACAAGAGATTTAAAGACAATTCAGATTTTCTCACTCATATTCCCATTCTTTGATTGCCACATTCTTTAGTTTGCATTATATCTATTAGGGTAAGCTTTAGTGTTGTATTTAATGCCCTTGTTACTTAATATACTATCGCATCTACTTTAAAAAGATTTATTCGAGGATTTTTTAACTTACGTTTATCCATCAGGAAGACAGTTTACTTTTACCAAAGAGTAGCAACTAGACAGCACTGCTATGTAAACCAAGCAAAACTTACCATGAGCAGCCCTTTGTAGGCATAGACAATGCCAAGCCAAATGGTCATGTGAGTGTTTTCACAGTGCTCTAAAATTGGACGAATGGAAATATCTCTGCCTGCAGGGTCCGGCTACAAAGGGAAGAAAAAGTAAAGAGTAAAATATCTGAATTAATGTTTGATATGTACTTATGCCTCAGAAGCCATTTCATTCTGTTCCCAGTAGGTTGGGGACACATTTTTGTGTATAAAAGATAAGCGAACTTTAGTAAGACTTTTGATGGTGTGGTTCCATAAGGCTGCAAAGGAGCTTAGTAAAGAATAGTAATTAGGGAATGGAGGGTGATAAGTGGATTAATTCTTACCCCACTTCAGTGAAATAGAAAGCAAGAAGGAATGTTTGTCATATGCCCAATAACTCTCTTTCTCTTTTAATACTGTCAATCACATTAATCTGTTATAGTTTAAACAAATACATAAATACCATTAAAAAAATATCCAAGAAGGAATTCTGTGTAACTGAAGGGAAGGAAAACAACTTGTATCTTTTTGATCTGGACAGGTAATTCGGTCAAAATAGTAAAAAAGTGAATGGATATAGCTAAAACATGCAGCCATGAAAATAAATATATATAGTTAAAATCACTCTTCACTTCACCCTAAGTTTTGTGTTGTTAATCAATGGCTAACTATGCCATGAGACACACTGTGATATGTTCCAGACTATTTTTTGTTTTGTTTTATTGCCCCGAGACAAACCAAGTGCTCGGATTATGCTATTGCATTTGCACTATAGAAACTGCTGCAAAAACTCAGTATAGGATATAACTCATCTCAGAATTTCTGCAGCAAGCTCCCCTTGAGACCAAGTGAAAGTCTCTGGCCAAAGTAATGCTGCTAGAAACCCTCATAGCTTTCACTCACCCTGAGAAAAGAGGCTAGTGCAGCAATGCATGCCCTTTGTACCTGGACATAATACCTGTTCTTTTGCAAATTAGACTAATGATTCTAACTGACTTGCTGTGTTACTTTGACAGGAATATTCTGTTGTACTAATCTATCTAAAGTTGTTGTGAACTCTTAATTTGTTTTCCTTTTGAGAAGAACTTGAAAAATGGGCACAAATCTTCAAAGCAACTCACTATTTCCAATTTAAAATGAAGGTCTAGATCTTCAGCTGATGTAAATCACCATGTGTTTCACTTTATGCGCATGTGCAGTACCAGTGGAAGTCACTACAGCCAGTTCCTTTTGCAGCTGGCTACATGTACAAAATCGTTGAGGCAGAAGAATATTGATTTATCTGAGCAAGGAAAAAATTAGATTTTCTTTGACTCAAATATCAAAATGATTTTTTCATACAAGGATTTCAGAGAAAAACTGGCCATTATTCTAGGGTTCAGTCTTGCTCCCAGTAGCGTCAGTAGGAATTTTGATATAGATTTCAATGGATGAAGAATCAAGCTCCTACTCCCTTTCCCTCAGCAGCCCTTCCATATGTAAAGCATGATTGCCTGGCTATCACTGACCTCAGCTAGCAACAAAGAATAAAAAAGACAGAAAACAGAGAAAAAATAAAAGACAGAAAAAGAAAGAGGATTGTGGGGCCAGTTTCCCACAATCCAGTTATTTCCTTGAACCTTGGCAACAGAATGACAGTTACTGTCAACCCCTTCCCAGCAGTAACCCTGAATAGAATAACCTAAATCAGGGATGGGCAAACTTTTTGGCCTGAGGGCCTCATTGGGTGTCCGAAATTGTATGAAGGACCAGTTAAGGGAGGCTGTAGCTCCCCAAGCAGCCAGGCATGGCCCAGCTCCCACCCTCTATCTGTCCCCATCTGCTTCTCGCCCCCGATGGACCCCACCCCGAGACTCCTACCCCGTCCACCCCCACCCTCTGTTTCCTGACACCCCCCCAGGGACCCTTGCCCCATCCCCTGACCACTCCCAGAACCCTTGCCCCAACTGCCCCCATCGCCCCATCCAACCACCCCTCCTTCCTGGCTGTCCCCCTGGAACCCGTGCCGCATCCACCCCCTATCTCTTGACCGCCCCCGGTTTCCCTGCCTGACTTCCCCACGCTGCCCCATCCAAACCACCCTCTCATTCCTGACTGCCCCTCCAGGACCCCTGCCCCCATTCAATCCCTGTTACCCACCTTTTGACCGCCCCAACCCCTCTCCACACCCACCCCCTGACCACCACCCCGAACTCCCCTTCTCTCTATCCAACCCCCCATCCCTGCACCCTGTCCCCTACAGTGCTGCCTGGAGTACCGGTGGCTGGCAATGCTACAGCTGCGCTGTCCAGAGTACCAGGACGGGCAGCCATGCTGCCCGGCTGGAGCCAGCCACACCACTGCACAGCACAGAGCACCGGCTCAGACTGCGGCTCTGCAGCTGTGCTGCCCAGCAAGAGCTCTCAGCCCTGTTGCCCAGAGCATTGCACTGGCAGCGCAGTGAGCTGAGGCTGCAGTAGAGGGGGAACAGTAGGGGAGGGGTCAGGGGGAGCCTCCCGGGTCAGGAGCTCAGTGGCCAAGCAGGAGGGTCCCATGGGCTGGATGTGGCCCGTGGGCCACAGTTTGCCCTTCTCTGAGCTAAATCCTAAAAATCTCTCAAATAAAAGAGGTCACAGAGGAGGATTCTACCTTTTCATAAGTAGTGTACGGCCACACTCTGGCAGCCAGTGAGCACTTGCAATTCCCATTACCATCAAAATAAGCTGCAGGTACTCATCACCTCTCAGGGGAAGGCTGCCAGGTGGCAGAAAAATATATTACAATGCTACTAATGTGTGTCTGGGATCATTAAAAATGTCTCCTTCTCCCTGATAAGGGACTAGATGTTTCATCATTATGTGCTGAATGTCATTTGACATTCCAAACTGAGGATAAAGCTTTCTGGATTTTCTATCATTTGTGATCAAAATGGAAAAAAGTTAAGGTGAGAGTTGCTATCTTAAAAATTCAGTAGTGTCGGCATTTTCACATGAACCAGACTGGGCTGAAGTACATTTTCTCTACGTTTCTAAACCTTGTCTTAGCAAAAGCAAAATAGTTTATTTTAAATACAGGACTGATCTCTCATACATCTCTGAGTTCTGGTGTGCCATTCATTGCATCCTTTTCTGAGTCGTGAGATAATAATTCCAGTTCCATACCAGATCTACCGTATTCCCAAAAATGTTTATTTTTAGCAGTGAGGAACTACACCAGTTTAAACCCACTCAGGATCTGGGCTTATGTCTTTTCAGCTTCATCCATCCTCTGTCCACACCTCTTCTCCTTTTTACCTCATATTTGTGGAGTGGGTTTGGGACCTGCACTCAATGAACACCTGCTGCTTCACCATACTTGTGCCTGCAAGGAAGCTCAACAGCCTTATGCTCTTTGCTGAGCACATAATGATTTACAGCAGGCTTGAACAACATGCGGCCCGGGGGCCACATGCAGCCCACTCGGGCTCACTGTGTGGCCCGCAGGAAGTGAGTAGGGGTGGGGCAAGCCAAGCAGTGGGGTGGGGGGAAGCGGATGGGGGCAGGGCGAGGGCGGGGCTTTTCGGCCCGCAGCTGGTTTTTTTGCAGTAATATGGCCCTCGCCGCTTTCCAAGTTGTACAGGCCTGATTTACAGGGTCAAGCTGCTGTCCAATATTTTGACATGTATGCACAAAGGGTCACTGAAGGCCTGCCGTATTACTCAGCCATAGGCAGTGAAATGCTCACTCTTCTGTTTTTCTGTATGGTATTTCTCTCCTAAAAGAATGTAGTTATGTTCAAATTAGGGCTGTAGATTAATTACAGTTAACTCACGTGATTAACTAAAAAAAATGAATCACAATTAAAAAAATTAATCATGACTAATTGCAGTTTTAATTATAATTTATTTTAATTTTATATTTTTATTTATATATCGTTTACAATTTAATAATAATTTTGATTTTAATTAATCACACAGTTAAACAATAAATACCAATTAAAATTTATTAAATATTTTGGATGTTTTTCTACATTTTCATGTATATTGTATTCTGGTTTGTAATTGGAATAAAAGTGTATATTATTTTTTATTACAAATATTTGCACTGTAAAAATGATAAACAAAAGAAATAGTATATTTCAATTCACCTCATACAAATATTATAGTGCAATCTCTTTGTCGTAAAAGTACAATTTACAAATGTACATTTTTTTGTTACATAACTGCACTCAAAAACAAAACAATTAATAACTTCAGAGCCTACAACTCCACTCAGTCCTACTTCTTGTTCAGCCAATCACCAAGACAAACAAGTTTGTTTACATTTACAGGAGATAATGCTGCCTTCTTCTTTTTTACAAAGTCACCAGAAAGTGAAAATAGGCACATTTGTAGCTGGCATTGCAAGGCACACTATGATTTAGTTGGGGATTGGTTGGTTTAGTTGGGGATTGGTCCTGCTTTAAGAAGGGGGTTGGACTAGATGACCTCCTGAGGTCCCTTCCAACCCTGATATTCTATGATTCTATTTACATGCCAGATATTCTAAACAATTGTATGTCTCTTCATGCTTCAGCCATCATTCCTGAGGACATGTTTCCATGCTGATGACGCTCATTTAAAAAAATAATGTGTTAATTAAATTTGTGACTGAACTCCTTGGGGGAGAATTGTATGTCCCCTGCTCTGTTTTACCTGCATTTTGCCATATATTTCATGTTGTAGCAGTCTCAGATAATGACCCAGCACATGTTGTTCATTTTAAGAACACTTTCACTGCAGATTTAACAAAATGCAAAGAAGGTACCAATGTGAGATTTCTAAAGATAGCTACGGCACTCGACCCAAGGTTTAAAAATCTGAAGTGCCTTCCAAAATCTGAGAGGGATGCGGTGTGGAGCATGCTTTTGGAAGTCGTAAAAAAGCAATATTTTAATTTGGAAACTACAGAATCCGAACCATCAAAAGAGAAAATCAACCTTCTGCTGGTGTCTTCTGACTCAGATGATGAAAATGAACATGCGTCAGTCTGCACTGCTTTGGATTTTTATTGCAGAGAATGTGTCATTAGAATGGATGCATGTCCCCTGGAATGGTGGTTGAAGCATGAAGGGACATGTGAATCTTTAGTGCATCTGGCATGTAAATATCTTGTGATACCGGCTATAACTGTGCCATGTGAATGCCTGTTCTCACTTTCAGGTGACATTGTAAACAAGAAGAGGCACCATTATCTCCTGAAAATGTAAACAAACTTGTTTGTTTTAGCGATTGGCCAAATAAGAAGTAGTACTGAATGGACTTGCAAGCTCTAAAATTTTAGATTGTTTTATTTTTAATGCAGTTTTTTTGTAGATAATTCTACATTTGTAAGTTCAACTTTCATGATAAAGAGAATGCACTACAGTACTTGTATTAGGTGAATTGAATAATACAATTTCTTTTTTTTTTACAGTGCAAATACTTGTAATCAAAAATAAAGTGAGGCCCGTACACTTTTTATTCTATGTTGTAATTGAAATCAATATATTTGAACATGTAGAAAACATCGAACAATATTTAAATAAATGATATTCTATTATTGTTTTAACAGTATGATTAAACCAGCGATTTATCACGATTAATTTTTTTAATTGTATGATTTATTGCAATTATTTTTTAATTGCTTGACAGCCCTAGTTCAAATGTATTTGAAATGCAAGTTCTGTTCTGTTATTAGGGTTGGAGAGAATGCATGAGCTCATTACTCAAAACCAAAAAGCAGGCAAAAAATGCTGGTATATAAAAAAAAGTGCTAAAATATTTTAAAATTCTACCAGAGTAGTAGATACATCATTTCCTTAATGTGAACAGTGCCAGAATTACATTAGGACAAGTCTGTAATGGACATTATGTGCTCAGAAATAAATTTGGGCTTTTCAGGGATTCTGAGCTTTATCCTAAAAGAATAGGTGAAGCTCCCACTAAAAAGAAGAATGGCCCAATCCCATGAGGTGTTTCAATGGGAGCAGAGGATACTCAGCACCTTGCATGATCGGTCTCGATATCAGTACCAAAATTAGGAAAGCTTCTGTATTTGTCTGCACTCTCTTTAAATCAGGCTTCAGATCCATCAAGTCTTAATATTTGTGACAAAGCTCTGTCCTTATCTTTGTGGATCCTGTGTTTCCTGGTGGATTTTCACTAGCCTCAGAGGCTCACTGTGACCCTCCACGTAGCCCTTCTCTCTCTAGAGACAAGGTCACAGCCTATTGAGCCATTTTCATCATAAGTCAGTGAGAAGAAGCTATCCTTCCTGGCACAGTCTCCGTTGTCTCCCAATCTCAGTGACTAATTAGGGGAGGCAGAAAGGGGGGAGCCCGGGCCCACCCTCTACTCCGGACTCCAGTGCAGGTTCCCTAATAGTATCAGCTAAGATGGATGACCTTTTAGCCACAAAACACAATACAATTCCCTGGGCTACTTCCTCACAACAGTCTCCGCTTTTTCAAACTCCACTTCACCCTTACGTCATGGCCTCCTTCCTTGCATATGATATGTTGTCTACCACTCAGTCTCACCAACAGCACAACTTCCTTCCACAGCTCCTGACATCCACCCCCACCTAACTAACTGGGAGGTTTTTAATTGGTTTCAGCCAGTGCCTGATTGGCTTCAGGTGTCCCAATCAGGCTAGCTGTTTCTACTCTTTCTAGAAGCTTCTTAATTGTCCCCAGGTATCTTGATTAACCTGAACAACTGCCATTTGATTCCAAAGGTACCAGGGATTTGTTTAGCCTGGAACTAACATATCTGTTCCCTAGCACCCTCGTATAGCCATCTGACTTAGCCCCATCACATATTTTTAATGACATTTGCTTGAATTCTCATAAACTATGAGTTGTGTGTGTTCCTAACCAGGTAGGAAGTATTTTGCTGTATGTGGATATTTGTGTTTTATTTTTTAGTACTATGGAATGCTATTCCTGCTTCGCTGTTTCTCTTTGTCTTTTGGTTGATGTATTGATGTTGCAGGAATTTACTGATCCTGGCTAAAAGCTAGATAAATAAAAATAAAATATGGTCTTTTCTGATGTCCAAACAATGTTTTAAAAATCCATTATTATGACTGAATGCATCACTTCACTGACCTCACTAATCAAACACCCTTTGTGCACTTCGCTATTGCTGGAGAGTTTGGCTATAGAGAAGATGACAGTTTAAACTCTACCAAGGATTGTATGTGTACTGGAATTCTGCCCTTTCCTTTTATAGAAAGCAATTGAAAAGGCCTTCAGATGTCATCAGCAAAAGCCTGAAGACCTCCTGTCTGTAATTAGGCTGAAACTTTTTTACTTCCTTTGAAACCTAATAAGGTTTCTTACACTGGCATCAGTTTTTGCAATGCTTTCATCAGCTCAACATAAAGTTTATCCTGTTAACTTCACATTAGAGTTGCACATCATCCCCAATAAAATGCTTACTCTACTCCATGACAAAACTGCTGCGTCTAGAGAAGGGCTTTCGGACACCAATACACAGTTTACCTGTGAAATTATCACAATCCTCTTGGATGTATGCATTACTATTAATAGGGGAGCAGCAACAACCCCTATCTTTAGGATGTCCAATACTGCTAATTATAAGCATTCTCCAGACTACTGTACACCTCTATTGCCTGCAGTGTTTGCAGCAGGATTGTGAAATTTGGTGGGGCCCTTCCCTGAGGCAAAACAAGCACCAAATATGAGAGTCTCCTGCCAACCTAGGAGAGAGATATTGTGAACGCTGTGGATTTTTCTTAGCTATGGTTAGAAAGGTTCACTCAGAGCCCAAAGTAAATCCAAAATGACCAATGGGCAAAAAATTGGCAAAAGAGCTTAACACTAACTTTGAAACTTCTAACTACAGCAATAATAACTCCACATGGAAACTTACGAACGTTTCCCAAAAGGGACTGATGGACGGCACTGCTGAATAGCTGGTCAAAGCCTACAACTGTCAGAAGGAAATGAGTCATGGCTGGGATTGTATTATTTTATGTATGCTAGGGGAGTACAAGGATATAGGCCCAATTTACAGTGTTCTCCAGAAAGGAGAGGTACTCACCCACCGGTGCCCCAGGCAGGCAGTGCTTGAAGAGGTACACAAACTTAACCCAATAACTCTCTACATCTTTTCTATAGCAATCTGCTTTATATGAGTGAACTCCCGGGTGGGATGTTGGGGTGGTGAAATTCATGCCCTCCTTACTTGGGGCTAGGGTAAGGAGATGTAGTACGGCCAACCCCAAGTTTTCTGTGACGCTTGCACTCTTTTGTATGGCCACTGTGTTCACACAGAGTGATTCTATGAACTCTCCTTTGGCTTGCACCTGGCCTTCCCTCATCCCTGTTATCCCTGTCATACTAGACAAGGACTGCTCAGAGCCCACCTTCACAGTGTGAAGGGTATGTGTATTTTGAGCAATATGTGGATGTCCCCTTTCATGGCTGCCTATTGGCAGTCCCTCTGCACTGGCCCACATGGATCTTAAGGAGGGAGAAGGTCTTGAGTTGGCCCCCTGAACCAGCGTGAATTTCATCCATAGAAAATAGTATCCTTTCCCAGTGGAATCATTGTCACACACTACCTCCAATACCTTCCTAACAGATTCCTTCTTCACAGATTTTTCTTCAGTGTCTAATTTGTGAGTACTGTAAAATGCTAAAAGTTTAAATTTAGAGAGAATGGATGATGTTGTATGTAGGGCACTGGAGTGGGACTCAGTTCTGGGTACAGTTCTGGGTCAGCCACAGACTTCCGGTGTGACTTTGGACAAGTCACCAAGAGTAAAACTTTCAAAAGTGCCTAAGTGACTTAGTAGCCTCGGTTCCATTTTCAAAAGTGACATAGACATTTTGGAACCTATATGTTATTGAAAGTCAAGTTAATGGGACAATACTAAGTCATTTGGGCACTTTCGAAAATGTTACCCTTGATCTCTCTGTGTCTCAGCTGTCCATCTTTAAAATGACAATAATAATCTCAATTTCTCCCATCCTTCAGCTGCCTTGTCAATTAAGTCTTCCTGACATGTGCCTTTTTGATGTTGATATTTAAACAGAAGATGAGGCCCGTGTAAGCTCAAAAACTTGTCTCTCTCACCCACAGAAATTAGTCCAATAAAATATATTACCTCATCCAACTTGTATAGGATCATAGAATCAAAGAATATTAGGGTTGGAAGGGACCTCAGGAGGTCAGCTAGTCCAAGCCCCTGCTCAAAGAGGTCCAATTCCCAGCTAAATCATCCCAGCCACTGCTTTGTCAAGCCTGACCTTAAAAACCTCTAAGGAAGGAGACTCCACCACCTCCCTAGGTAGCCCATTCCAGTGCTTCACCACCCTCCTAGTGAAAAAGGTTTTCCTAATATACAAGAGAAACCTCCGCCTCTGCAACTTGAGACCATTACTCCTTGTTCTGCCATCTGCTACCACGGAGAACAGTCTAGATCCATCCTCTTTGGAACCCCCTTTCAGGTAGTTGAAAGTAGCTATCAAACCCCCCCTCATTCTTCTCTTCTTCAGACTAAATAATTCCAGTTCCCTCAGCCTCTCTTCATAAATCATGTGCTCCAGACCCCTAATAATTTTTGTTGCCCGTTGCTTGACTCTGCAATTTTTCCACATCCTTCTTGTAGTGTTGGGCCCAAAACTGGACACAGTACTCCAGATGAGGCCTCACCAATGCCGAATAGAGGGGAATGATCACATCCCTCGATCTGCTGGCAATGCCTCTACTTATACAGCCCAAAATGCCATTAGCTTTCTTGGCAACAAGGACACTGTTGACTCACAATTTCTAGCATAATTCTAGTCATTTTGGAAAATAACATTCAGAGAAAACACCCAGGGTTGTATCTCTCTCTCTTTTCTTAAGGCTGTTAATTGGTCTTCGTATTCTCATTCCACCATGTATTTTATTTCTCTCCTCCCTAGACGTATATAGTTGCACTACAAGTGTAGAACACCACAGTCAGTGCTGCTGTATAAACTATGCAGCTTTGTTAATTAAAATTTGGCACATTTAGGAGTCACATGGAACCCAAATGTGTTTCTTCATTAGAAAATCCTCATTTTACTAAATCAGAACACCCTTAGTTCTGAATCCATGTCTTCTGCAAGGCTAATTAGATTGAATATTTCACTGTGCATTTTATGAAACTGAAAATGTTTTCTACATAAAAACATAAAATGCATTTAATATGCAATGTATTGTGGCCGTGTTCTCAATTATACAAGGAAGATGGGAATATTTTATATTTTTCAATTATTAGAAAATGTAAGGACATTTTAAGATTAAACAACTCCAATATGAAAAGAGAGTGATTTTCTGTGAAATTGGTCCTCTTTCTTTAGCAAGGGTATTTATGTTGTAAAGTCATTATGTTCATTAATGCAAAATAACTGACACATTACAAAATGGGGTGACACATCCAGAATATTTTCCAAAGTTTGATGTCTGTTCATGGGAAGTACCAGAGAAAAGAAATAATGTGATCTTTGTTTAATTTCTGAGTCTGCGGTCAAATGTGTTACAAGACATCTATGATACACAGTAGCTCAACTGGGTGCAAAAGAGTTACTGTGCTTTGATATATGTGTAACAGACTGACCATATTCTGAAATATCCTGAACAAACCTTAAGGAATTAAGGTTTGTTCAGGAATTAAAGTTCATACCTTTGGGGTCCATTGAATTAAAATTACAGTTGTGTATTATTTAACAGCGCAACTACAAATATGATAGTGCAATCTTTTTGTCGAAAGTGCAATTTATAAATGTAGATTTTTTTATTACATAACTGCACTCGGAAACAAAACAATGTAAAACTTCAGAGCCTACAACTCCACTCAGTTCTACTTCTTGTTCAGACAATCAGTTAGACAAACAGGTTTGTTCACATTTATGGGAGATAATGCTGCCTTCTTCTTACTTACAGTGTTACCAGGAAGTGAGAACAGGCATTTGCATGGCACTTTTGTAGTTTGACATTGCAAGGTATTTACATGCCAGATATGCTAAAAATTCGTATGCCCCTTCATGCTTTAACCACCATTCCAAAGGACTTACTTTCATGCTGATGACACTTATTAACATACATTGTGTGTCTATACCAAATTTATGGATAAGGTCTTATCAGAGCTAAAGTGGATGGTTTGTAGACAACATTCTGAATAACAAGTGTATGAGTACTTGACCATGAAATAATGTAAGTATAGAAAAATTCTCAAAAGCCAATAAACCAGAGACTAAAGCAAAGTAGCATTAGTAGTGTTGCGCCCACACCTTGAATATTGTGTGCAGATCTGGTCGCTTCATCTCAAAAAGTGTGTAGTAGAACTGGGAAAGGTTCAGACAATGGTGACAAAGAGGATCAAGGATATGGGAGGTATGAGAAGAGACTAAAAAGAACACGGTCTAGCAGAGTTATGAATTTAAGCTCTCAGGCTCGTCTTTTGAAAGTATTGTGCAGTTTTCCAGTGAGGCTGAGGACTGACAGGTCAGACACAGAGTGATTGCTTTGTTAGAAGTGTTCACCCACAAGTGATAGGGTGCTTTTGTCTGTTATCATTTTCCTGTGTGAATTCATTTGAGAGCATAGTGATTGTCTGGTTTCACCCACGTAGTTGTTACTGGGGCATTTAGTGCACTGGATGAAGTACATCACATGTTGTGATAGGCATGTTTCCTCATCCTCAAAGGAAACCTGCACAACACTTTCAAAAGACAAGCCTGGGAGCTTAAATTCATAACTCTGCTAGATACTAAAAATCATGGACCAAACAGAGACACTGGATTTCTGGCTTCTTACAATTAACTGTAACCCACTAACCCCGTCTTTTTGTTTAGAACTGCAGAGGTGTTAATGGGCCACTCTTCCTTGAACGGTCCATTACAATATGTATCAACTGCTTATGCTAAACAATCTGTTCCACCTTGGATTTAGCTGTAATGCTCGGAGTACATTTCCCATACCCAAAAAAGAGCTCTGTGGGTATGTCTACACAGCAAAGACAAACCCAGAGCTAGCCAATGCTAGCAGACTCGGACTTGAGGGGCTTGGGCCGCAGGGCAGTTTCAGTGCTGTGTAGACTTCTGGGCTCAAGGTGGAGGATATGTCCATCAATCTCAATTAGCCAATACGGTCAGGGATGCAACCCCAACCTCTGACTGCCAGAAGCCAAGAGGGAAGAACTGGATAGATCATTCCAACTGCTTTTTTCTGTACACTCCCCTGACAGTCTAGTATTGGCCGCTGTCTGAGGCAGGATACTGGACTAGATAGACTATTGGTCTGACTGAGTATAGCCAGTCAAAAGTTCTTATGTAATGTCCATATTTGAAATAGTTTATAACATTGGTTCTCAAACTGGGGGTTGCGACCCCTCAGAGGGTTGCGACCCGGTTGTGTGGGAGGTCGCAAGGCCCGACCACTGCACTGGGCTGTCAGCCTCGACCCCGACCCCTGTGCTGGACTGCCAGCCCCAACTCTAACCCCTGCACTGGGCTGCCAGCCACAACGCTGACCCCTGCACTGGACTGCCAGCCCCTAGCCCAATCCCTGTGCCGGGCTGCCAGCCTTGACCCCGATCCCTGCGCTGGGCTGCCAGCCCTGACGCCGACCCCTGCGCAGGGTGTTTTAATTGTGTTTTTAATTTCTGGGGGGGGGGTGTCACGCTCAGAGGCTTGGTGTTCGAAAAGGATCACCAATACAAAAAGTTTGAGAACCCCTAGTTTATAATCTGAATATCATACAAGAGATTATTTAGGCTCTGATCCTTCATCAGGATTCAGTAGAACTGACTCATGTCTCCATAAGGAGGACTCCTACTGATTTCAATTACACTCTGCCTTGTTGCAGAGCTGCACTGTGGCATATCTCAGTGTAGGATTTGATCCTTAGAGTAGCAAAGAGAGTCTGAAAGTACAAATAAAGAGACTTTTAACCTGCCAGGACCGAAATTCAGGGTGTTGGTGTTTATCCTGCAGGAGCTGATGATGTAATTGACATGGAAGCAGTGAACTGACCAGCTTTCCGTACAGCAGTCATGTCCTCAACTTCTACTGGTGAGGTGATGGGTGCAAGGTTTGCTGCTCATAAAGTGGGCATAGCCCTTCAAATCTGAGAATTCATTTATTTTAGCCTTTATAGGCCTTTCCATGGCTCTATAATCACTATAATGTCTGAGTGCCTTACAAACACTGAGGAATGGAGTCTCATACCACCACTTTGGTAGGTAAGCATTTATCTCAATTTGACAGACAGAAAAACTGAGGCACATACAATGGCCCATCTGCAACTGCTAATAGCAAATATCCCACAAACCCGATGATGGGACGCTAGATGAGGAGGGCTCTGAATTACTACAGAGAATTCCTTCCCAGGTGTCTGGCTGATGGGTCTTGCCTACCTGCTCAAAGTCTAGCTGATCACCATATTTAGGGTGGGAAGGATTTTTCCCTGAGTCAGATTGGCAGAGACTCTGAGGATTTTTCACCTTCCTCTGCAGCATGGGCACAAGTCACTTGAAGGTGTTAACTAGTGTAAAAGGTGGATTCTCTGTAACTTGAAGTCTTTAAATCATAATTTAAAGACTTCACTAACTCAGCCAGAGGTTAGGGGTTAATTACAGGAATGGGTGGGTGAGGTTCTGTGCCCTCCGATGTGCAGGAGGTCAGACTAGATGATCATGATGGTTTCTTCTGGCCTTGAAGTCTCTGAGTCCATGAAGCAGCATTACATAATGTCTGCAGAGTCAGTAGCATCATACACTCTAATCTCTTCATGAGACTGAGAAGGGGTGGTGCTTCCTCATCCGATCTTAACTCCTCCCAGTCAATGAAACCTGCATAGAGATGTCCGTGGAGTTGCACCATGCCAGGGAGCCAATGCTCACTCCTTACATGATTTGACTTTAGACCTACCACCTTCTCCAGTGGGCTGGAGGGCAGCATTTCCTTTTCTATAGTTAATTTTCAAGGGTGACTTTGTTTTTTTCCTTCTGTTACACTGAAATTCAGCTTGCCAAGACATGAACTTTTGGCTTCCCAGTGATCTTGCTTCAATGGAGCCTTAAAAAATTAAACTCTTTGGGAAACTGACAGTTCAGTGGAAATCCCATTCATTTTACAATTTCCAAATCCTCATTGCTAGGAGTATTGTTAGATCCTAGCACACATGTATGACAGTAATTCTGTAATGCTCAGCTAGCTGAGATCACCATGCAATGATGTCTGAGAGAATGTCAGCATATATAGCTAAATTGATATTAATGCCACATTTTATATATTATAACTATATAATTTTATTTTTATGTGAGTTCTTGTAAGATGTAGAAAAATATACTGTCTCATCACAACAACATTACCAAAGTAATAAGGCACCTGCATCTTTCATGGGTTTCAGGTAGCCTAATGTAGCTATTTAATATCATAGAACTTGCTACAAAGATGGGATAAAACAAACTGGGGTTATGATTAAAGGGGGAAAAATGAAAGAAAAAAATTGCCACATCATAGATAACCACTGAAATTTCTTCTACCACAATAAAAAGAGCACTGATGATTCAGCCTCAGCAATGTTCACACATTATTGTCTTTGAAATAAATTTGCTTTTTAGCTCTCCATCTGTCTCTATACAAATAATTCCATAAAATAGTAATCATACATACAGTAGTTTACTGGGATTTAGAGATGAGAAAATACTCTTAGAGCTATTCATAGGCTCGTCTATTGTGAATGCTCTCATATTTTTACTTGCAAATGGCATGAATTCATAATTTATCACTTTATCCAGTGGGGGTTGATTTTTGTGTGTGTTTTAAATAGACTGATTTTTGAGAGCTACATATTTCCCAGAGAGGAGTGACTTGTTAATTCCACATCCTAACCCAGATAGCTCCATTTGAATTTTAATCTATTGATCTAGTTGTTTTTAAATAGATGGAATTAACTATAAAAAAGCATTGTAACCAAACGTGGAATTATAAGCTATAAAAGAAAGGAATGTTCCATTATATTGATGTCAAGAGTTCTCTGAAACACTATTAGTTTCCTTAATATATAAATGCACTTAAAGATCCAATACTGATCCCGATGCAGTCAGGGGGAGTTTTGTTTTATATTATTTCCTTAAAGAAATCTAATCCAGATAGGATTATTGTCCAAGTATATTGTATCAGACTTCCCTTGTTTTCCTTTGATCACAGAATCATAAAAGTGTAGGGCTGGAAGGAACCTTGAGAGATCATCAAATCCAGCCCCCTGGGCTGTGGCAGGACCAAGTATTCCTAGACCATCCCTGACAGGTGTTTGTCTAATGTGTTCTTAAAAACCTCCGGTGATGGAGATTCCACAATCTCTCTTAGGAACCTATTCCAGAGTTTAAGTACTCTTATAGTTGGAAAGCTTTTCCAAATATTGAACTTAAATCTTCCTTGCTGTAGATTAAGCCCATTACTTCTCATTCTGCCTTCAGTAGACATGGAGAACAACAGATCACTGTCCTCTTTATAAGAGCCTTTAACATATTTGATTACTTTTATCCAGTCGCCTCCCAGTCCTCTTTTCTCAAGATAAAGCATGCTCCACTTTTTTAACCTTTTCTCATAAATCGGGTTTGATAAATCTTTTAACATTTTTGTTGCTCTCCTCTGGATTCTCTCCAATTTGTTCATAGCTTTCTTAGGTCTGGGCTACACTAGTGATGGGGTTCGAACTAAGGTACGCAACTTCAGCTACGCTATAAGTGTAACTGAATTTGAAGAACCTTAGTTCGACTTACCTGGCTGCCCCCATGGCGGCGGGTCGACTGCGGCGGTTCCCCCTTTGACTCTGCTTACTCCTCTTGCGAAGATGGAGTTTCGGAGTTGACAGGAGCGCGTTCGGGGATTGAGTTATCGCGTCTAGGAGACACGATAAATCAATCCCCGATACATCAAACACTACCCGCCAGAGGGGCGGGTAGTACAGATATGCCCTTAGATTGTGGCACCAAGAACTGGATACAGTACTCCAGCTGAGCAATCACCAATGCCAAGTAGAGTGGGACAATTACCTCACATATCTTGCACATGATAATACACCCTAGAATGATATTAGTTTTTTTTGCAACTGCATCACATTATAACCCCCAGATCATTCATGTCAAGCAGTGTTACCACCTTACCAGATATTCCCCATTTTATATTTGTGCATCTGATTTTGTCCTTCCTAAGTGTAGTTCTTTGCACTTGTCTTTATTGAATTTCATCTTGTGGATTTCTGACCAATTCTCCAACTGAAACCTACCTAACTATGTACTTGAAGCCACTTGGACAAATACTACAAGGTGTAGTAGAGTGTCCTCAGCATTGTGACAGGAGTGATTACTTTGTGGCGTGAGGCAAGAGGCCAAGATTTAAGGGCTATGACTGTGCCATGGGTGAGACACAGGAATGTCAGGAGAGGATGGGGCCAAAAGGTTTGTTACTACGTAGCTCCTCTAGAACTCCATAAACTACTCATTTGGCATCAGTAGCTGCTGTGTGGTTCTCCATAGACCTTCTATAGACCGGGTGAAGGATTCATCCTCTCTCCCTATGAACCTGCCCAGAACCCAGCCTCGCTACTCAGGCTGGGTGCAAGGATTAGAATTTCCCCCTTACTGCTTAGCAGAAGTTCTGGAACAATTTTAATAGTAGGGCTGCTGAGAGCCATTGATCCAAACCGTAAACCCTGTATATAATGGAAATCACTTCAAGCCAGGGGCAGCAGTAGCACCCCTAGTTCCATCACCTATGTACCTTGGTAAAATGATACCAGTGACAAAATTCTCCTAGAATTGAAGGAGGCTCAGCATTGCTGCTAGCTCAGAGACTCAATTCTGAGTCAGGCAGAGAGGGCTATGGCTAGAGTGTACTAAGTGCTATGAAGCCTGTCCCAGGCTTGCAAGAGTCAGTCGAGCTTGGGATTTTAGATTAGGCAGAGGCCTGCTTTATCTTTGGAAGACTTAGTTAGCCTGGGATTAATGTTATGTTTGGAGTTTGGCTTAGGCAGAGGCCTGTTCCAGCCTTAAAAGATTGAGTTCAGCTTGGTAGAGCCTAGAGCCAGCCTGGAGAGATTTTGGTTCAACCTAGGCAAAGGCTAACTCTGTTTTTCATTTGTTTGTTACATTAGTTGAGAGATCGTGTTATGAAGTTGTTAGGAGAATGTTTTTGTAACTTGTTTCAGTTCACTTCTCATTACGTTGAGAAGACAAATAACCAGGGCTGCAATCTCAAGAAGAAAATAGAGACATTTGTGTGTACATATACTCAAATATCAAAGTTATTTTAGACTTTACATAATAGAGAGTTAGTAAAAGAACAAGGGAAGGTTCATTTAATATAAAAGCCTAGAGTATAGAAGAAAGGACTCAATCCTTACTCACATAGGTAGTCTCATTGATTTCACTGGTATTGTTGACATGAATAAGGACTGATGTTTTTTATGCTTATATAGTAAATTATATGCCTCCCCAGGAGATACAAGTATGAAAGTTATGGGGATGTTTTAGAGTCATAGAGTTTAAGGGACCACCAGGCCATCTAGTCTAGCCTCTTGTATATCATAGGATCACACTTCCCAGTACGCACACTCTAAACCCAACAACTGAAACTAGACCAAAGCTTTACAGCCCACAGGAGACTAGACTGTTATAGGAGGAACCAAGGTGCACCAGTGCCCAAGGTCCCTACAGTGGCAGTGAAATGATTTCCTATTCATCTGTCTTTAGTAAATAGATACTCAAGCAGTGTTGCCATTGCTGTGATGTTATTGAGAGCAAACCAGGTAGCCATGAGAAAGTTTCTTGTCTGAATTCAGTAAAGCTTTTATGCAACATTTTCCTTAAATAATTGATCTTCTTTCAGCAGCTGTCAAAACAGATTTCATTTAACACAATTCTACCAAATACTTTTTCATGTTGCTGGTATAGAACAGAAAAGTTTTTAATTTGGTAACAGTTCAAAACAATAATCAGGCGCCCTTTTATATATCCCTTGGAACTGTTCTTTGTTATGTTCCCACGCACCATATGGCTGAAATCCACATTTGCCTGTGCAACAGTATATGTTTAATGCATCTATGGTACAAATGGGCAATTCTGAACCTATTGTTACAACTACTATGTTAGGTAACATAGTTCCTATATATTCTTAACAACAATAGCTCTCTGTTCAGAATCTATTTATTTATACAATCATACATCTATGACTTAGAATAGTGAATGACCTCGGAAAGACTATATAAGACAAATAAGAATTCATTTTGGAAACTAACATATCATACATATCAACTTATACCATTTTCCATCATATTTTCAGGTATCTTATTTGGTGATTAAGTGTAGGTCTGTACCTATACCTCTATGCTTTTCCTCTGCATTTTAAGCCCATTTGGACCTTCAATTATTTAGATAGCCCTAGGCGTTTCTTGCCCACAGAAACCTCTGTGTGGTGTAGATATGCTGGTGGTCCATTTGAAGCACCATAGTCTCCCTGGGTCCAGCTCTTGCAGGGGTGCTATAAGTTAACCTTGACTGACCTTGGACACTTCAAGAAGATGTGTGTTTGATATGTGGCACCGCTACACCCTGCCCTGTTTGTTCTTTCTGTTCTTTTGGACAGTTCTACATATTAGTGCGCTGAATTCTATTCCCAGCTCTCCTTGAAGTGACCTTGTGAAATCTCTGTCAGTTTATGTATAATACTGCAGGAGAAGCAGGCCCTGGCAGCAGCAGACCCGAATATTTGACTTCTTCTAAAGTTGGGGTATGAGGCCTTGCTTAATAATGATGGCTGTGAAGTGTATAGCAGTCAGAAAAGACAAGAGTTGAACTTATATTCCCTGGCTCTTCCTGATGTACATGTTCCCCTAGGATACGGGGTATTTAGAAGGGCTTGCCCTCTCTTGCATGTCTGTGGATCTTTGCCTGAGCTACAGTATGGTGGGACAGGCAGCCCGATTCAGGCAAAATGTGACCATACTATAAAATCTACTACATTTGAGAGGTCTGGTTTTAACAGTGCTTTCCAGGGTATCTCACTTCAGAAAAATTCAGCTGGAAGGGAACAATATTGAATAATATTACTTCAGCCTATGGCTTTTCATACACAATTTAGAATATTCACACATCCCACCTTCAGAGTAAAAAGTTTAAAAGGAACACCGGGCAGAGGAGTTTCCACTGAAAAACAATGAAGAAAAAGGAGTAACAAAGTAAAGATGCTAGAAGTAAATTACAGAGGCGGAGTGGACAGCAGGAGGATGTCAGCCAGCCTGAGTCAAACATATGGGTGTGTTAACAGTTGTATTTCATGCATCAAAAAAGATACATTTAGTGCTTTCCAGAATAATTAAATAAAACCTGGAGTAGAGAGTACAGCACCTGATTTATCACAGGGTACTTATACAATAGCTCTCCTTGAATAAGCAACAATATTCCTCATTGAATTTTTTAATATTTGTTTTATCCATGTCAAAAATGAACATTTTGTGACAAGAGAAGTCTAAGACTTGCATTTAACAGATGAAAGGTGGATTCAGATAACGTATAGTTGGATATTAGACTCAGTACATTTATCACTTAGTCTTTGCTTATGCTCTGAAGGATGTGTCCTCTCACATGTCTGCCACATTACAGAAGATCTAATTTATATGGATAAATTGTAGGTATAAAAGAATAAGACACTGTTGTAAGCCTAGTTTGTGACATATTTATTTTTACAATACATACCAGTCATATAAGAAAGGTCAGGGAACATGATGCTTCTGAGGAAAAGTTTTTAAAATATATGCAATACCTTTTTAAGGGGACAGTGTCAACTTGACCACCACATTCCCATGTGGAAATTTTCTGAAGGATACCTACTTATAATTGTCTAAAAATAATAATAGATTTGGCTCAAAAACTTGATGAGCTGTTGCATTTAATCAAACAATGCCCCTCCATCTAGTTTTCCCATTTCATTTCTTTCTTAGGGGGTAGGCATGCCTTCTCTGACCCTGTTACAACATGCTTAAGTAACTTCCAAATGGGTGGGAGTGGGTGAGAGCAATGGCTGTGTGCACAGTGGAGCTCACCTACATTCTAGGGATTATTAACTGGCAGTCTTCTGTAGGCCTCATGGCAGAAGTAAGTCTTAAGGAGGGACTTGAAAAAGGATGATAGTGGATTAGTGGGGTATTTTATCAGTTTGTGCTGGCATGAAAGTTGTCATAGGTTACAGCAATCAAGACTTAAGGAAAAAGTGGATTGACAAAGGACAAAAGATGGGAATGTTGGCAGAGTAAAAATGGAGGTCATTGGTGCAATCAGCCAATAGATACTAGATAAGGCAGGGGTGAGTCATTCTATCGTTTTTGATGTGGTGGTGAAAAGGGATCCATCTGCAGGGCTTAAAAAAGTGAGAAGACATGACTGAAGTAACAAGCAAGGAAGATGATTTTGGTAGAGAGTATTGAATGAAGTTGAAGGGAACAAGGCTGGAGTTGCCAAGTCCAGAGGAGAAGATATTACAGTAGCTGAGACACAAGATAAAAGTCTGGATGAAAGATATGACTCGTGTACAGGGAGGACACTGGCTGCTGGTTACTTCTGGCAGCAGGCAGTGCTCCACCCCTATGCCCAACCCAGCCATCATGGTGATGGAGAACTGTTATGCTGCCCTGGCAGTAAGTGATGAGGGATCACCCCAAAGGTTGAAGAGGAGAAGCCATGTACCCCCAAAGCTGGGAGGATCACAGCCACCACTCCCAGGAGGAAATGCAGGGTAGTGGTGGTTGGAGACTCTCTTCTGAGGAGGGACAGAGGTACCCATCTGTCACCCTGACATGGCATCCTAGGAAGAATGCTGCCTGCCAAGGGTCTGTATCTGAGATATTATGGAGGGATTGTTGAGGATCATTTGGCCCTTTGACTACTATCCCATGTTACTCAGCCATGTGAGCACTAATGGTACTGTGAGGTATGACCCTCAGCAGATCAGAAGTGACTACAGGGCTCTGAGAGTAAGGGTGAGGGAGTTGGGAATGCAGGTGGTGTTCTCTTCAGTCCTTTAAGTCAAAGGCAGGAGCCCAAGCTTAGGCGTCTTGGCAGAGACAGATGCATCTTGAAGGTGAATGCCTGGCTGCAAGGATGGTATCGCCAGGAAGACTTCAGCTTCCTTGACCACTGAATGCTGTTCCAGAAAGAAGGACTGCTAAACAGAGATGGGGTCCACCTATCGGGGAAGGAGAAGAGCATATTTGGCTACAGATTGGCTAACCTAGTGAGGAGAGCTTTAAACTAGGTTTGAAGGGGGCAGGTGACCAAAGCCCACAGGTAAGTCAAAAACAGAGAGACCTTGGAGAAGGGTTGGAATCTGAGAGGAGCAGGGCTGTTATAGCAGAATTAAGAAAGAGACAAGACACAACTGGGCAGTGGGGGAATCAAATCAGTATCTTAAATGTCTGTACACTAATGCGAGAAGTATGGGGAATAAGCAGGAAGAACCTGAAATGCTAGTAAATAAACACAACTATGGCAGAACTGGCATCACGGATACTTGGTGGGATAATACGCATGACTGGAATATTGGTATAGAAGGGTACAGAGTGCTCAGGAAGGATAGGCAGAGAAAAAAGGGAAGAGATGTTGCCTTATATATTAAAAGTGTATGCACTTGGACTGAGATTGAGATAGAAATAAGAGACTGACTTGTTGAAAATCTCTGGGTAAGGATAAAAGGGGCAAAAAACAACAGAGATAACATAGTAAGGGTCTACTACAGACCACCAAACCAGGAAGAAGAGGTGGATGAGGCTTTTTATAAACAACAAACAAAATAATCCAAAGCACAGGACTTGGTGGTGATGGGAGATTTCAACTACTTAGACATCTGTTGGGGAAAAAACACAGAAGGAAACACATTATGCAATAAATTCTTGGAATGTATTGGAGACAATTTTTTATTTCAGAAGGTGGAGAAAGCTACTGGGGGGAGATTTCATTTTGATAAATAGGGGAGTAACTGGTTGAGAATTTGAAAGTGGAAGGCATCTTGGGTGAAAGTGATCATGAAATGGTGGAGTTCATGATTCTAAGGAATGGTAGGAGGGAGAATAGCACAATAAAGACAATGGGTTTCAAGAAGGCAGACTTTAGCAAACTCCTGGAGTTGGTAGTAAAATCCCATTGGAATCAAGTCTAAAGGGAAAAACAACTGAAGACTAGTTGGCAGTTTTCAAAGAGACTTTTTTAAGGGCATAAGAGTAAACTATTCCACTGTGCAGGAAAGATGGGAAGTATGGCAAGAGACTACTCTAGCTTAACCAGATCTTCACTGATCTAAAACTCAAAAAAGAGTCCTACAAAAAGTGGAAACTCAGATTACAACAGATGAATATAAAGAAATAGCACAAGCATGTAGGGACAAAATAAGAAAGGCCAAGGCACAAAATGAGATCAAACTAGCTAGGGACATAAAGAGTAACAAGAAAACATTCTATAGATACATTAGAAGCAAGAGGAAGACCAAAGACAGAGTAGACCTATTACTCAATGAAGGGGGAAAGACAATAATAGAAAATGTGGAAATGGCAGAGGTGCTTAATAACTTCTTTCTTTTTGATTTTCACCAAGGAGGTTGGTGGTGATTGGACGTCTAACATAGTGAATGCCAGTGAAAATGAGGTAGGATCAGAGTCTAAAATAGGGAAAGAACAAGTCAAAAATTACTCAGCAAGTTAGATGTCTTTAAATCACCAGAGCCTGATGAAATGCATCCTAGAATATTCAAGGAGCTGACTGAGGAGATATCTGAGCCATTAGCAATTATCTCTGAAAAGTCATGGAAGACGGGAGACATTCCAGAAGACTGGAAAAGGGCAAATATACTGCCCACATATAAAAAGGAGAATAAGGACAATTCAGGGAATTATAGACCAGTCAACTTAACTTCTGTACCTAGAAAGATACTGGAGCAAATAATTAAGAAATCAATTTGCAAACACCTAGAAGATAATGAGGTGATACGTAACAATTCACGTGGATTTGTAAAGAACAAATTGTGTCAAACCAATCTGGTAGCCTTCTTTGACAGGGTAACAAGCCTTGTGGATGGGTGGCAAGTGGTAGATGTGGTATATCTTGACTTTAGTAAGGCTTTTGATACTGTCTCGCATGACCTTCTCATGAACAAACTAGGGAAATGCAGCCTAGATGGAGCTACTATAAGGTGGGTGCATAACTGATTGGAAAATCATTCCCAAACAGTAGTTGTCAGTGGTTCACTATCACGCTGCAAGGGCATAACGAGTGGGGTCCCGTTGAGATCGGTTCTGGGTCCAGTTCTGTTCAATATCTTCATCAATTATTTAGATAATGGCATATAGAGTACACTTATAAAGTTTGAGGACAATACAAAGCTGGGAGGGGTTGCAAGTGCTTTGGAGGATAGGATTAAAATTCAAAATGATCTGGACAAACTGGAGAAATGGTTTGAAGTAAATGGGATTGAAATTCAATAAGGACAAATGCAAAGTACTCAATTTAGGAAGGAACAATCAGTTGCACACATACAAAATGGGAAATGACTGCCTAGAAGGGAATAGTGTGGAAAGGGATCTGGGGAATCATAGTGGATCACAAGCTAAATATGACTCAACAGTGTTGCAAAGAAAGCAAACAGTATTCTGGGATATATTGGCAGCAGTATTGTAAGCAAGACACGAGAAATAATTCTTCTGCTCTACTCTGGGCTGATTAGGCCTCAACTAGAGTATTGTATCCAGTTCTGAGGGCCACATTTCAGGAAACATGTGGACAAATTGGAGAAAGTCCAGAGAAGAGCAACAAAAATGATTAAAGGTCTAGAAAACATGACCTATGAGGGAAGAGTGAAAAAATTGGGTTTGTTTAGTCTGGAGAAGAGAAGACTGAGAGGGGACATGATACTTTTCAAGTACATAAAAGGTTGTTAGAAGGAGGAGGAAGAAAAATTGTTCTTCTTAACCTCTGAGGATAGAACAAGAAGCAATGGGCTTAAACTGCAGCAGGGACGGTTTAGGTTGAACATTAGGAAAAACTTCTTAGCTATCAGAAGGGTTAAGCACTGGAATAAATTGCCTAGAGAGCTTGTGGAATCTCCATCATTGGGGATTTTTAAGAGCAGGTTAGACAAATATCTGTCAGGGATCGTCTCGATCAGGGGTGGCCAGCCTGTGACTCTGGAGCCACATGCAGCTCTCCAGAAGTTAAAATGCAGCTCCTTGTATAGGCACCAACCCTGGGACTGGAGCTACAGGCACTAATTTTCCAATGTGCCTACAGTGCTCACTGCTCAACCCCTGGCTGGAAGGGGAACATGCTGCTGTTTCCTGGGAGCTGCACACCATGGAGGCTAGGAGGGAGTCAGCCAGCCCTGCTGTGTGGCACCGTGAACCAGACAGTCAATGGCTCGGTTAGCGGTGCTAACCAGAGCTGCCAGAATCCCTTTTTGACTGGGTGTTCCAGTCAAAAACTTCTATAGGGTCCAAATGCAAAGTGCACTTCCTTTGAACTTGCCTTCACAAATAATAGTACATCAGCTTTTTTTGTCTTTTTCAAAATTATAAATTCCACACAATGTTCCTCACCGGAAGAAGAAACATGTGACAGTCACTTATTTATTTATCACTGAATAGTGCTCAGATACCACAGTGATGAAAAGATGGAAGAACCTGACTAGACTGTGAATTACATAACCTATTACTCTTCAAGAATAATGTAGCACAATAGTGAATAACTCAAGTGATTAGTTTGTCTACAATCCAGAGACTAGAATTTTTTCACATCAAATGTTCTTCTAACAATTTTGAACACACATACACAAACACACAGAGACACACACACACACACAAATCAATGCATGTTTATGCATAATTTGTGAACAGAAGTGAGGGTTAAAATCACTTCTATTACTGTTCTCCAAAAAAGTAAGTTATTTGCCTTTCACCAGACTTCTGGTACACTATAATTTTCAAACATTGCTCAAATGATTGTCAGCGGTAAAGCATGTTCATGGTGCTATTACTAATCCCTTAAAGACAACTGTGATGCCCTTATGCATGCTAGTAGCACGTTACTCCACAAAGTCAGTGGAGCTATCTGTGGAATAAACAATAAAGGGTTATCTGACATGAATAAATATATTAGAATCTGGCTCTTAGGAAGCATATAGTCCACATCGACCAATGTGTATGGTCCTTTATTCATGTAAAATAGTACCTTACCCTTGCCATGTGAATAAAGGTATCGATCTCATTTTGGTCTTACGTGCTTGTCTACACATATGGCGCTGCAGGGCTCACTTGTGCCACTCCAGCGCATTGGGTGAAGACACTCTATACCATCAGAAGAGAGCTCTCCTGTCAGCATAAGAAAACCATCCCTGCAAGAGAAGCTCTCCCATTGACATAGAGCTGTCCACACTAGTGCTTACGTTGGTGTAATGTATATCACTCAGGGGAGTGCTTTATTCAGACCTAGGCAGCTGTTGGTGACTACACAGTGGAGGTGTACATGCTGCAATGTCACTTTTGGCTACAAAACTTGTTAGCTTCAATGCCAAAATAGAACCCTCTCAAAGAGAGGCATAAAGATTTTTGCGGCAAAGCTAAAGCAACAACGTGTCAGTGGAGACACTGCTGTTCATTACGTCACCAGAATTGGCCTTCCCCAGTATCCTACAATGCTTGCCGTGACCATTATGCTCACTGTTTTGAACTCAGCACCCCTGCTCCCCTTTCAAAGCTCACAGAAGTTCTGACAGTTGGACGTGACGCTCTGCTCCGGACAACAAAGAGCAAATCACTGATGTGGAATGCTCCTGCTCTCTCCCACACTAGGAACACAGAGGCAGACAGGCAGGACCGCACATCTGTGTGAGTGTGTTTGTCTGTGTGTGTGAGAGAGAGGCTGCTGTACTGTGCAGAGTCAGGGAGGGAGGCAGGGGCTGATGTTGGGGTTTCCCCTCGCTCACTGCCTCAGTACTGGTTGCTTCCAGTGGCTGTCTGAATTTATGAGACAGCGTGTGGACACACTCACTTCCCTCCTCACCACACACACTCCCCATCACACTATCTCACCTCCAGACATGCCAAACCCATGAAAAAACCACTGAAATGGGGCTTGTTTTTGGCTTAATTGGCTTGTGGGTTGCTTGTTGGCTAGTTTTTGGCTTGTAGCTTGTTTGGTTTGTAGCTTGTTGCTTCTTATTTTTAGATCGGCTTCCGGCAAGTAGGGGCAAGTGGGGGAGAGTGTCGGGGTGCACAGAGGGCCCACCACAGTCCCAGGCTGCACGCCAGGAGGAATCTAGTCACATAGAGTGTTGGGGTTCTTAGGGACTGGCTTATTTTGGCCTTGTTTTGAAATGAGATTAGCTTGATTTTTGACTTATTGTGAAAGCCGGGGTGCTAGTTTACTGTGTGAAAGTTGGCAACGGTGCCCACCTCCCTCCCCAGCTGAAAAGCAGCTGACTATCCACTGGGATGCCCCTGGAACAATGGGATTGAGAAACCTGCATCATGTATGCTGTACCTGCCCCATGAGGCATTGCACACCCTTCCCAAAACACCCTTCGACCACTTGCACAGTGGGATAGCTATACATCAATACAAGGAGCATAGTGTGGACATGCAACAGCGGTTTAATTAAAGCGCTTTAATTAAAGTGGCATAACTTTTGGTGACTAAACTTTGCAGTGTATCCATAGCCATAGCCTAAATTTCCTATAAAGCTATTTTGGCTTCTTATGGTTCTTTAGATTCTTTGTTTTCAGAAGAACTATAGCCTTTTGTGCCTTAATTAGGGTTTGCCTTAACTATATTTAATTAAAGGGATTTAATTTATAATTTGATGTACATAAATAGACTGTTTTTAATGACTGTACCAAGTACAGTATTCATTATTCAGTTTTGATTGAATCAAGTCCATGAAGCTAAACGCTTTCTGTATGAATGGATTTATGTACAAATCAAATCAAATTTGGGAATCAGCATCTCTTATCACCAGCAAGAGCAGATTTCTCCAGTATGATCATCTCCTTGCTGACTATGCAAAATGCATCTGATTTTTTTAAAATTGTAAAATGTATTCCCATAACACACGGTAGAGTTTAATTTCTAGCTGCAATACATTCTCACGCAACAAACTGTGATTTCTGTTCTGTATGTGTCAAGCTCTCTGCCCTTCCTGTTTATCAAAATAGTCTCAAAAGGATTCAGTCATATTTTAACCTTCCTGCTAAATGCATTTGATCATGCCACTAGATAAAGAGACATAACAAGGTAGCTTAAATATTAGAGACTGAAATCAAATCCACCAGATGCTGCTTGCTGCTTCTGGATTGCTTACGGTGCACCTTACCTAGCGGAGGGGTAAAATGGATACAGATATCATGATACTTTCATTCTTTTATTTATAGACATGTTCATATCTATATGGCAATGTTACCATAGTATTCTAGCATCTGCATGATTCTATGGTGATTTTGACTCTTATTAATGTGATATCATTTAAACTAAAAATAAGAAAAGATAGCGATGATAAATATCTTGATTGGGGACATGACCGAGCGCTTCCCCATCACCATACCATCTGCCAGCTGATAAGGTCCCATCTGAAAAAACCCCACATCTAAACAGTTGTGAAACATAACTGTGGTCAAACCCATGTTGTTATATGAATTACTCTTGCCCACATAGACAGAAAAACATATTATAACCATGTTAACAACAGTGCTTCAATGTAGGTATCTACTTGGGTCAGCTGGGTTTCTGTAACATGGCTATACATTTTTTTTCTGTACGTGCAGGCAAGAATAATTCATAGTACAACACAGTTTGGCCACAGAGGTCTTGTCTACACTATGAAAAATGTTACCTGTTTTTCAGCACCATCACAGTTGTTCATTGTGTCACCTAACCTTGAAGATAGGGAAACTGCCTGTACTTCAATGAAATCCTGGCCCCCTTGATGTCAACGGGATTTTGCCATTTAGTTCAATGGAGCCAAGATTTCACCCATACTTTCTATTCAAGCTCACATCCTTGGTACAATAGGTACAGCTGTATCTGTGTTGAATAACAAGACACAACCAACTGTGTTACGCTGCCAGGGTTAAATCCAACTATTTTTCTAGCATCAATCATAGAAAAGAGCAGATATACACAGATACAGTGTTGGTAATGAAACCTATTTTATGAACCTGGGTCAGTAGGTTCCATCTGGTGGTGTCCTATGACCAGGACTATGTGGGAAGTGTCACATGGGGGAAGAGTCCATGAAATTCAAAGTTACAGTCATTATTCCTATAATCTTCTCTGATTTGTAAAATGTTCACTCTATGTTTGATTCACCTCTGATGATGCAGAGAAATGGAACTTGCCCTCCCGTTTTCACAGTATCTCCCTGCCCCACTTAGTCCACCTGGGCGGACAGCTTAAAAATGCAATTGTTCTCCATGGGAATGAAATGGGTGGAAGTTGCCTGGGGAGTGAGTTGATTCATACAGTAAAGCAAGACCTAGGTTCATCAGATATTTTGCATTACCAGCACCATAGCAATACGTAATTGTTGTGTTGCCATTTCTTCTTTATGGCTTTTCTTTAAAAGAGAATATTTAGAATCTACAAATTGTGTATAAAAGAATCACAATGTGCCCCTTTCTATTCACTACATAAAATGCGGAGCTGTCATTTAATAACACAATTCCACATTAAAAGAGTAAGGCTGTGTCTACACTACAGAGACTATACCAACATAGTTATGTTGGTGTAGTTATGTTGGCATAATCCAGTAGTGTAGACGCAGCCTCCACTGATGAAGAGTTTTTCCATCAGTGTAGGAATGTCATCTTCCCAAACGAAGTTAGCTCTGCTGATGGAAGCATTTTTCCATTGAGAGCACTGCATGTACACTCGGGATTAGATTGACATAGCCACATCAGTCAGGGGTGTGACTCCCATGACCGATGAAGCTATGCTGACCTAACTTTTATGTGGTGTAGAGCAAACCCTCGTCTCACCAGCTTCCTAAAGCTGTCTGTTACGTGTGCGAACATTCATAGGGCTTCTGTATAGTTCGATCTCCAGACTAATTAAGTGCTCACCGTGAACAACACCTGTCACTCAGGCCAGTCATCTATGTGTTTTCTCTGACTTACACCCTTCTCTAGATCCAGGTCACGTCTAAACCTCACAGATGCCTCCAGCATAACATCTCTAAGATCCACTCTTTCCATTCACCCAGCTAAAACTCTCATCAGAACTTCATCGTCCTGTCTTTCAATTACTGCAACCTCCACATATCTGGCCTTGACAAACCCCATCTTTCCACACTTATATCTATTCAGAATGCTGCTGCAAAGACTATTTTCATGCTCATAGCTTCAACCACATCATCCCTCTGTTTGCATCTGTCCACTGACTCCACCTTCTTCACTGCATCAAACACAAACTACTTGTCTTTGCTTTTAAGGCCCTTCACAGCTTATCCCCACCCTACTTATCTGTGACACACTAGTGAGAGATCAAATCTGGCATCTACTCTGCCACCTTCTTCATCCATTTGTAACATTTTCAAACAAGCGTCTCTGCATTCTCTCCCTTATGTATGGGAAAAGCTCCCTGTAAACATCTATAAAACCATCTCATTGTCCTCCTTAAAACTCTCCTGGCCATGATGCCTACAAAATCTCGCCACTACTTTAGTAGCTGGTGGGCTGTGTCTGCTGCTTATCACAGTTACCAATATTATGTCATTGTTTTCCTGTGTACGCCTCATTGGTGATGTATTCACCTATTGTTCTATGTCTTGGACTGACACTTACGTAGGGTGATCAGACAGCAAGTGAGAAAAATCGGGACGGGGTGGGGGGTAATAGGAGCCTATATACGAAAAAGACCCAAAAATCGGGACTGTCCCTATAAAATCGGGACATCTGGTCACCAGGGGCGGCTTCAGGCACCAGTGAAGCAAGCGCATCCCTGGGGCGACAAGCCGCAGGGGGCGGCCTGCTGGTGGCTGTCAGGGTGGCAGTCAGGCAGCGTTCAGTGGCATGCCTGTGGGAGGTCCGATGCTCCCGCGGATTTGGCGGCATTTCGGCGGCGAGTATGGCGAAGCCGAGGGACAGGCAGACCTACCGCAGAAACGCTGCCGAATCGGTGGCACCAGCAGGCCTCCTGCAGCTGTGGCACCAAAGGCCACCTGACTGCCGTGCTTGGGGCAGCAGAAAACATAGAGCCGCCCCTGCTGGTCACATTATTGGTTAGGGACCATCTTTGGTATGATTGTATTGTATATAGCAAAATGGAACCCTAATTTATGAGTAGGGACTCTATGTGCTACCATAATACAAATAGTTAATAAATAATAATAATAACAAAACTCTTAATGGCACTGCAGACTAGAATATAAGAAGCAACAATGTATCACTTTTTATTGTTCCTAGGCTGCTCTATCCAATAAAAACATTGCAATTAAAAGACTCCACCTTAGTCCATGTGATATTATCCCTTTACTTTTGGAGTAATACATGTGCAAAGCACAGATCTAACAAACTCTGATTCACAAAAATATTCTTTATAAATGGATTTATAAACAAAATACACAGGATCCTCGCTATAGCCCGCGTCGCTATAGCGCGGGTTCACGTACAGTGTGGTTGTTGCCATGGATCCCAAATTTAAATATTTATAAATATTTATAATAATTATTTTTATAATATATTTTTATTTTTATATTATATATTATTATATATTATATAATATATATATTTTATAATATATTTTTATAATATATAATATATACTATATATAATAATTATATTTATTTAAATATTTATAAATATAAATAAAAATGGTCCAAGTGGAGAAGATAATATCTTTTATTGGACCAGCTTCTCTTGGTGAAAGCGACAAGCAACAGACCCCTTTTTTCAGGTCTGGGAAAGTCAAAAACTTGGAAAAAAAAATCCCAGCGACAATGACTTCTGTTTTAATGGTATACAATGATACTGTCTGTTTTGGTAAAGAATTCTGTATAATTTCTAGACAAAAAGGAAACTTAATAAGAGTATTTAGAATACTTGTAAGTATTTTTTAAAGGTGGAAAAAGAAAAAGTTTTAAATCCCTTTTACAGTATCTTCTGTTTAGTCCTCAGGAATATTTCACAGCTTTTCACTCACGCTATGTCCCTAGGTGTTGGTATTAGTGGGCATGTTGAAAATGTATGCAATGCTTTACATGGCTACCTAATTTGCCATTCAATAGACATGTTGCCATAGCAACTCTTAGATCTCATGATGCTTAACACTGTCTCCAGGATACCAAACACATTCTCAAAGCAAAATACCAGATTGTGTTTAGCCACATTCATCGAACTTTCTACAATTCAGCGTTTTCCAGGAAAATTAACACATTGTCCCCCTGAAGGACGATTTTTAACAAATTGACTGATTCCTTCTCCTTCCATCCTAAACTGTACTAAAATAATGTCTGTATAAGGATAACATGATAAGGCTATGACATTTGAGGAAGGAATTAAAATGTGGTTCCAGGGACAGCTATGAAATTAGTGAGATCATATGATGTATGTGACATCTGTTGCTGACAATATTTGGGATCACTATTACCTGTAAATATTTGTGGCCTAGCCTGTGTGATCACTACAGCAGAGAAAGGTCCTGTATAGTGAACAAGTAAATACTTCCTTCCCCTCCATCAAATCATTGCTATTTTATTTACAATTAGGTGGCTCTTGGCATGCAGAATTAATCTGATATCAACTGCAATAGATCTACAGACTGTGCAGGGGACCTACGGAGACAAATTCATCATGCACATCAGGAGTTATCTTCTAGATACACAGAAGCAGGGTATAAGTGGCACACAAGATTTTGAGAAGCCCTGGATGCAACCCAGTCTTCAAAAGTATCACCCAGCTGGATAAAAGAGAGACTGAGATAGACTACATGATCAAGTCTTAAAAAAAAAAAAATCCTTTTAAAAAGGGGCTTCAGAGTCTGAATATGAGGATACAGGGCACCAAACAGTTGCAAGTCAATACTTTTCTCTTAAAAGACTTGTTACTGTAGAGGCATCGGCATTGTTCTGCTGTTTAAACAAAGAAAAAAGAAAAGAAAACCAACTAGGGTTAAAAACTGAAGGAAAGAGTGAAAAAACCCACACAGACAAAAGGAAAATCGGAAAGGATTATGAAAGAAAGAGCTCTCTGTTGCACCCTTCTCCCCTCTCTTGTCTTTATATTGTCTATTTAGGCCCCAGTGCTGCTAATCCTTTTACAGTATCAAGACCTCAGACTGTACGGGCCTAATTCTCCACTCCCTGGCATCTGGAATTGCAATTTCCAGCTGCATAAAGTAAGTGCAAAATGCTAATCTTGGCGTAAGAGATGGAAAAATCAGTTTTGATGACATTTTACACCTGATTTACCCTGACTTTGCACAGGTGTAAGCCACCACACAACTTTCAAGCCAGTGAAGAATCAGACTTGATATGATTTTGTTAGGCAAGGATCTGTCTTCTTACCTGTCTGATTTACCATGCAAACTTAATAGTGCTCTATAAATAACAATAATAAATAATAGCTGGCTTTTCTGTCTTTGCTATTTGTACATACATCCCCTTTCAGTCACATCAGTTTCAGTCTGGGAAGCATTATGGACAGCCGCATCAGAGGTGCTGTCATGATTCCAACAGCTTCCATTGTAATCATCCAATAAATCAGTTCATTTACCTCTAATGCAATTATCTTCTTTAAATGAGGAGTGATGTTAACTTGCTGCATGAAGTTATGAGATCAACCAATTCTTCTAATATATTTACACTGCTCTAAAGAAGACAGGCCAGGTTCTGTTCTCAGTTACTCTGATTTTCACTGGTGTCACTTCAGTAGTTACTATACTTTTACACAAATGTGACTGAGAGTAGCATTTAGCTTGACAATGCAGCAGCCAGCTGTGTACTCACTTCACTTACTGACAGAAAAGCATGTTTCTAAGGCTAGCATTTGATGTCCAGTAAAAAAAAAAACTTCAAAAAATAACCCCCACTGTCACAGGGCAGAGGTTTTTAAAACCTCTGGTGCCTGCTAACGACGCTTCCTCCACCCATTTCCCTGCAGGATGGCTGGGTTACAAGGATAAAGCTCTCAGCAGGCTGTCCAGCTGATGGCCCTAATTAGGGCAGGCTCAGGGCAAGCTACTGGGCCAGGTGGAACCATTTGGGTTGATGACTGGGGAGGAGTATAAACCCAGGGAAGAGCTCAGAAGAGGGAGGCTAGTCAGGCAGGAGAAAAGGAGGGATCTAGTCCTGCCTCTGTTGGTTGAGACAAGCCTCAAGGGCAAGAGGACCTAGTGAGGAGTCAGTAAAGAGCCTGGTTTGGGAGAAGTTGAGACTGTATCATCACTGTAAATAAAATGGCACGGGTAAAGCGCCTGAGAGGAGCGTCTGAGACCCTTTCTTTGATGAGCTTAAGCATGGGGCACAGGGACTAGGGGAAGGAAACGTGTGCCACCCCATGACACCCACCCTCATGATTAAACAGTAGTGGAATTTGTCAGTAGCACTGTACATAGGCTTTGTTGATGAACAGAGAGATTTCTGTAATAAACAAAACAAAACAAAATTTGAAGCCATTCCCTCTCACGTCCCTGTGCATTTCCCTGTATCTGTATTTTAGACAGCAAAACCCTTGTAGCAATGACTATTTTTCTAATTCTGTCAAGTCTTAGCAGGTCACTAGGTGGCAGGTTGGTTCTTAAGAGCCCTTAGATGAGGGTTGGAGACCCATGGTCAATTGGGTGCCCTCTGGGTGACATTAGACTGGGCTTTTCAGGGTGGTTCTTATGGAATACAGGTGCCTGTACCTATTCTACTGGCTCCTAGATGTGCTCCTTAGGACCATACCTCTCCCAGTCAGTAAAATACCAGAGCCTGCCACATTTACATTTAGAGTCCAGGATCTTGTGAACCATGTATTCCCTGTTGTCCTGAACTGGTGGAGAAGGTGGCAGGGGCTGGTGAGGGGCAGAGTTTTCCTTTTAGGGTTTCAAAAGTGATACATGAAACACTGGGTGAATCTTTCGAGAGCAGGGTAGTTGAAGTTCAAAAGTGACTGGATTAACATGTCGCAGGATCCTAAAGGGCCAAGGGACAAAAAAACCAAGCTTGTGAGCAGGTCTGTCTGTGTGGAGATGCTCTATGGAGAGCCATATCGTTTGTCCCACTGAGTCAGTGGGGCCTTGCTGGTCTGCATCCATTTATAGTCTGCTCTCGGTTTTTCCAGGTGTCCCTTCACTTCTTCGTGGCTCCAATAAATATGCTGCACTAGGTCTAAAGCAGCCATTTAGGGAAAGGATGCAGGTAATTGCAGGTGGAATCAGAGCGATACCCATAGTTGGTAAAAGAGGGGCTTTGACCTGTAGAGGCATGGCCGACGTTGTATGAATGCGCACGCTGCATTAAGGGAGAAGTGAAAAATTCTATGTTGATAGTCACCCATGGTTGATATGAGGTGTCCAAGAGCTGGAGGAGACCATAGGGCTTGTGGCATGGTGTCTTGGAGTGAGCCCAAACATCACAGACGACAATAAATTATTACTGTGAGGTGCAGCTGGGGCCACCAAAATGATGGGAAATTAATTGTTGGGACTTAAAGTGCTCCAAGTGTCATGCTAGAGGAAAGTTATGGCATAGTTGCAGGGATCCTGGGGGAACACAGACATTGGTCCCTCCCCGGGAGCCTTGCAGTTGCTTGTTAATAATGGCTTGTTCATCAGGTGGAATTCCTGAGGCAGAGGTAAAGGAAGAGAGTATCCATGTGCATATATCCTGGTGAAAAGCTCTGGTGAGAAAGTTACAGGATTTGAAAATGAGGGTTGGTTCCTGGCTGGGGCTTGTGGATTGGTACTGCGTCTATAGGATATGGTGTCAGTCTTGCTGTTTTCGTTTCAGAGTGATATGTGAGGACAGAATCAAATTATGAGAAAAACAGGGCCCACTAAAGCTGCCGTTCGTCTAATGCTTTCACCTTATGTATATGACACATTACCCAGGATACAATATGGACTGATTAACAGTTGTGTCATCTCAGTTTCCCAACCTGGGGTGCCTTTTACACTGCTTCGCTGTGAGAGCTACCACTCCTCCATGGGTGGCGGGTGGAACCCTGCTTTGGGGAGGCTAGTCCCCAGCTGGCCCCCACCCTTTCTGCCTGCACCCACCCCCGATGCCCAGAGCCCTGAGACCTCCTCCACCCAGAGGATCCCCAAGTACCCACCCTGCCCAGAGTGCCCCCCTCTCAGCCAGAGAAGCCTCGGGCCAGCCAGAACCCCTCTCCCCACCTGCCCGGAGGAGCTCCAGGCCCGCGGCAGACTCCAAGACAACCCCAGGGAAAAGAGTCTCACTCTCATCTGGAAGAAGCATTTGATATGCCCTATGCAGCTTCTAGTGTGGCTGAGGAGATGGTATTTGCTACTCAGCTTCCTGGGTTAATCACTAATCTCTCTGGACTCCAGGGAGATTACTGCTGAACCTGGAAAGCTGAATAGCACATACTGCCTCCTTAACCACCCTGGAACCTGCATGGGGCATAATAAAGCAAAAACGTTCTCCACAAACCCTGCAACCATGAGTCCAGCAGCAGCAGCAGTGCCTAATAGGTCCCTGTCCATGCACTCCTCTTCTGCTCACCCCCAGCTTCCAGCATGAAAATTACTCCCAGTTATGGTATATGGATGCTGTAGCCAGGCACTGCAGAGCAATGCCAGAAAACTCCCAGTCCCAGACTTTCCTCAGAAATGTACGTCTTGTACTACCCAACTCTCTCCTGGACAATGCAAACTCATGTAAACTCCATAATTTTATTAGTAGAAAATGACATACAGAAATCCTGTTGTCTTAAATAGAGTTTCTCAAACACTTCAGTTCAAGCACACTAGTTTACGTAAAACAATAAAACAAATTTATTAATGACAAAAGACAGATTTTAAGGGACTACAAATAAATAAAAGTAAAACACAATTAATGCCTAACTCATTGGTTCTCAAACTTTGCATTTGAACAACCCCTTTTCCAGATGCAGCGTCCAAGTGCGACCTGCCATGTCCGCCGAAATACCGCCGAATTCAGTGGCTCTGCTTTTGGCGGCATTTTGGCGATACCCATGTGCGCGAGCATGTCCGCTGTAATGCCGCTGAAAGCAGAAACAATCACTTCGGCAGTAATTCGGCAGACACACTCATGCGCATGGGTCTGTCTGCTGAAATGCCGCCGAAACCGGAAGCATTCGATTCGGGGCAGAGAGCTCGCAACCCCCATGGAACCAGGACGCGATCCCCAAAGGATTACAACCCCCAGTTTGAGAACCGCTGGCCCAACTTAACAAGCTAAGTGAATTCAAAGGAAAGTTTCTCTTACCACATGTTTCAGCAGTTCCTGGCTGAATTTCTTTCAGTCAGGAACCCTCCCCCAGTGCAATGATGCTTCCTTTGTTGTTCAAGTGTTGTCAATGCCATGGGTAGACAGGGAGAATTAATTTGGGGTGCCTACTCTTCCTTCTTATAGTTCCTTCTCTTTTTGAGAATCATGTGTAGCTGAGGTTCAGGGGACAGAAAGTCTGCATGGATGAGAACCCCAAGCTGTTTCTTTGTCAAGATGTAGATTTTTCACCCACATCTTCTTTCCTGACAAAGAATGGCTACATAACCAGGGGATGGTCCATTTGATTTTGACGACACCTGGCTGAGGCATTAGCTAACCTCTTGTCTCTGGGGAATTGGTTTGTGACTGCTCCTCAGGCTTAGAATATGTCTTAGTAATATCGTCATAGAATCATAGAATATCAGGGTTGGAAGGGACCTCAGGAGGTCATCTAGTCCAACCCCCTGGTCAAAGCAGGACTAACCCCAGCTAAACCATCCCTGCCAGGGCTTTGTCAAGCCTGATCTTAAAAACGTCGAAGGAAGGAGATTCCACCACCTCACTAGGTAACTCATTCCAGTGCTTCACCACCCTCCTAGTGAAAGTTTTTCCTAATATCCAGCCTAAACTTCCCACACTGCAACTTGAGACCATTAGTCCTTGTTCTGTCAATATCATACAATAGAATCTTGTAACAGTACATACAATGTTGCCCTATATATTTTACCAGGACAATAATGTTCAGCAAATTATGAGTTTTCTAATGATGCCACACAAGTCATACTTTGTACAAAATGTATCATAGTCCTGTAAAAAGGGTGAACATAGTGGTACAGATTGCCACAGTAGGTACTCCAGATTTATATGATCAGTGAAGACCTGAACTAGGTGGCAAGCTCCTTCCAGGTATTGCCGCCATTCTACAAAGGCAGTTTTTATCATCAGGGGGTCCTTATCCAGTATTTCATAGTGTAGCTCTCCAGGGGTGAGCTTCCTTAAATAGTAGACAAACTGGTGTAATACTTTCTTAGGATCAAGTCATTGAGAGAGATCAGCCCTGAACACTCCACTGGAACTGTCAGCTTCTGTAAAGAAGGCATGCATGACATCTGGATGAGTCAATAAGGGTGGAGTAGTGAAGGCAAGTTTCAGCAGATTGAACACATGCTGGACTTGGGAGACCAATGGAATTTGGCATTTTTCCAAAGGAAAGCAGTGAGGGGCTCAATTGGTTTTTGAAAAATTTGGGATGAACTGATGATAAAAATCAGTGAACTCCAAGAAGCTTTGCAGATCATGTACCGTGAGGGGAATCAGACAGTCTGGAATGGCTTCGACCTTGCATGGCTCGCTCTGGAGCTCTTCTGGGGCTAAGATGAAGCCCAAGAACTCTGTGGAGGCCTGACTGAAAGCACACTTCTCAACACTGGTGTAGAGGCCATGCTGCCGTAAGCATTCCAAGACTTCAGACACAAGTGGTATTTTGTTCAGGGTACTCATAGAAGACCAATATGTCATCTAGGAAAAGTACTAAGTTCTGGTCCAAGATGTCTTGGAATACATTATTTATAAAATGTTGAAAGATGGCCAGGACTTTGGTCAGCTGAAGGGCAAGATACTCATAGTGGCTATATTGGGTTTGGAAAATGGTTTTCCACTTTTACCATCCCCTGATTTTTACAAGGATGTATGCCCCCCAGAGGTCCAACTTAGTGAATGTATGGGCAGCCCCTAAATGATCCAGCATCTCAGGGGTAATAGATAACAATTCCTGAAAGTTATCTAACTCAATGCATAGTAGTCAACATAGAGTCACAGACTGCCATCTTTCTTCTTGATGAAAAGAAGTGCACCAGCCAACAAGGTCAACTTGTGGATCTACTCTTAGGCCAGGCTTTACAGGCAGTATGCTCGGAGTGCTCTCAGATCAGGTTCTGACATGACCTACATTCATCCTAATGGTATTTTTATTCCTGGCTGCATCTCTGTTGGGCAGTCCCTGTTCCAGTGTGAAAGCATGGTTCCTCTTTTCAAAAACATTGGTGTAGCCTTGGTATTGTAAGCGCAGTTCCAATGTAGCTTCAGCAGAAGTTTCTGCCTGGATAGCCATCCCAACCTGAGCCTGTAGCCATTGGGACAGGATCCACCAGGCCCAAACGGTGCTGCCAATAAAACTGCAATGGAAAACAGGCTTCCTATAATTGCCACCCAATAAGTGGATTGTGGAGGCTCAGTACAGAGATCCCAAGGATCAGGAGAAAGTGTGGAGAATGGATCATACGAATTTGTAACATTTCTCGATTACCCTGAATCACAGCCTCCAAGGGAATTGTTTCCTGTTACTGAACCAGAAGACAAAGGGGAACCATCTATGAGGTTGAGAGCGGCTCTGTGTTGCCAGGGCATCTGCAGGATCCGGACTGCCACTGCCTTTATGAAGCAGTCAGCTGCACCGAGTCAATGAGAGCCAGTAGGATGGGAGTTCACAGGAGCTCCCCAGGTATGTGCAACTAGGCCAGCACCTGCAAATGGGGAGCCCTGGGGCAGAGTCCAGAGTGTGTTTCAGTTAAGACTAAGGCATAAGGGATCTCTTTTCCCTGCTTTTTTTGCATTCATACAGGACAGACAGCGATGTAATGATCTGATTCACCGCAGTGAAAGTGGAGTGAGTTTAGGCACCTATAGAATTAGATGGTAGCCAAACAGGAGTTTTGTGTATTGCAGTGAAATCTAAAAATTGGGATTTAGGCACCTAAATCTGGAGTTAGTTACCTGAATACTTTTATGGATCTGAACAATAGTGCTGCCTTTCCAATCCTCCTATACCAGTGCTCAGAACAGTCTGCTTTGGTCTTAACTATCTTGAACAGTTTAGTAATGACTGCAAGCTTTGCCACCTCACTGTTTACCCTTTTCTCCAGATCGTTTATGAATAAGTTGATCAAAACACTAGCAATTAAAAATATAATAAATAAAAAAGCTAGTCAAAATGACCAAAATCAAAATGGAAGAAATTAAAATCCTTATCTACATCACTGAGGCTATTTAAACAGCTATCACAGCATTAAAGACAGCATTCTCATCCCTACACAATACAGGTAGCAAGAAGGCAAGAAAAAACCCAGTATGGCTGGAAGATGAGACCAAGGGGTTATTCAAACCCCCAGAGAGCCTTCAGAAAAATAGAAATCCAATTCAAGTAAAGCCAAGAAAAAGGGAGCACAAAGTATGGCAGATAAAATAGAAAATGTTAGAGAGGTAAAGATTTACTAGTTATAAAAACAGCAAACCATTCTTTAACTATATCAGATTTAGGCAGCTTATGAGAGAACCAGTGTATCCCCTGGAAATAAGAGAGTGAAGAAATAATTACATTGGGCAAGGAGCATCTTTTTTGTTCTGTGTTAGTACTGAGCCGAGCACAATGGGGTCCTGGTCCATGAGACTGGGACTTCTAGGTGCTACAGTAATACAAATAATAAATAATAATAACAACAAGGAAGATAAGGGCATTACAGATATACTAAGGCTCTAATTCTTTACTATGTTACTTCAGTTTTATACTACGCAGGTGTAAATAAAAATTGCTTAATGGACTGGAAAATCAATAGGAAGCTGCAAATGACTCCTCTAAGTCCTAAGCACCATTTTTATGTAAAAATAGTCAGTTAACTTGGGATTGCCTCAAATTATTATCTCACATTATGTTTTGAGGGAGGGTATTTGCTGGACAACCCAAAAATGCTAAGGTGAGCTCCTTGCTCTCATGAATATCAGAGAAGATTTGGCCCTTAGTATTCTGGAATGGTTGTAGGGAAAGGAGAAAGGAAGTAAGTTGATTGGCTGGAGTGGGGGAGGAGGCATCAGGAGGAAGGAGGGAAATTTTGATGTAGTGCTCTGTGATACCAATAATCACTGACTAGTAAGTGTCTCTAATCCTCCATTTTATTATGTGTGTGGCACATAGATCCTGCCACCTATTTTGCTTGGTTTAGGGAACTAAAACTAGCTCACAGCAGAGCACAAGTAGTTCAAAGTGCGTAAGAGAGAAAGGAGACATAAAATTAAATCTCTCTCATGTGCCTCAGTATGTCTCCAACGACCAACAAAATAATGAAAATGCACTATGGTCATCATCACTTTGAAATTCAACCAAAGGGTGCATCTTCAAATATTTTAACTAAAATGGTCTCCAGGACTTGTTTTTGTCTAATGAACAAATCACTCTTCCTAAACAGGAATGACATTAGTATGGCTCCAACGCACCTGGAATGCTATATTCATAGAAAAGCCGCTTGTTTGAATGATGTGACAATTTAAGGAAAAGAACATACCTATGCAAATTTACTCTATTTTGTTGCTTTTGAAGCATTTTGTTCAATCAACGCCCAGTGCCTTTAATATGTTCCCACAGGATGATCAAAGCTTCTATAACTAATCCTGACTTTAAATCCGTAATATTCTAATCTGCCTCATACATGGGCAACACTGTTGATTAGAAGTAGGCTACATATGGTAGAATATGAAACTGCTCAATTATCTGCGTCATTGCTTCATTCCCAATCTGTGGGAGGGAAAGAAGGGAAGCCCCGTGCTAAATGTTTTTTAAATAAGAATTTTATAAGGATGCAAAAAAATTAATATGAAGACGTTTTGTTGTTAATCTTCTTTGGTACAATGTGAGGGAAACAATTTTGCAGTATTTCTTCTTTAATCCTCTTGGAAAGTAAAGAAATGGTATTTAAAAAATTGTTTCTTTATAAAAATGAATATCTTTATCTAGTTACTGAAATATCCTCTCTGCCCAGTCATAGTATCTGATCACATCCAAATGCATCTGTGATGTGGGGAATTATTATTCCCACTTCGAAACAAGGGAACTTAGAAACAGAGAGATTAAGCGACTTTCCAAGGTCACACAGGAAGTCTGTGGCAGAGCATAGAATTAAACTCATATTTCTTGAGTCCCTTTCCAGTGCCTTAATTACAAGACCATCCTTCCTCTTCACTACCCCAACAAAAAATACCAATGATTATGTTTTATAATAATGAACACAAGGCTCCATATGAACCTTGAACACGTATACTGCAGCCACAAACCTCCTATTCACAGCACAATTGGCAACGGTTTACCCAATATGTCTTAAGACCAGAGCAATGGGAATTGAACTTGGCACTTCTCTTCTTGATTTATAAAGTATTTCTTTAAAGAAAGAACAAGAATTACATAGTAGAGGTTCAGCAACAATATGCAAGCCTCCTTGATTTCCGTTTTGGAAGCAGCACTTCCTCATTTACATGTAGAGCCATTTGTATGACTGCCAGTGAAATGTATCTCCTTTGATTTAAGTGGACTTTAAATAGGACATTACAGAAATACTCTAGCCTTTTTGAATGCTGCTGTGGTTTTGAAATACTGCTCAGCTTGCAGAAACAGGAAGGTGGAAATCTGTGTGAAGAAGTCACCTCTTTGTTTTGCACAGCTGATGTGTCTGCATTGCATCATAGCAATCAAAGAATTGCTATGATGCAATGCAGACACATCCCGGATCAGCACAGCAGTCCATCTAGTCCAGTATCCTGTTTCCAAAAATGACTAATATAAGATGTTTCACTGTCAACGGAATGTCAAAAATCCCTTTAATTGATTATCACATGCGTCTGAAGGAAATTTCTTCCTACCCCAAGCAATCAGTAGCTGGGTTGCTTCCTGAAGCATGATGATTAATTCCTATTATTTGTCTACAGTTATTTTTTGTATTATTTCTATATCACTGTTATTTTTACTGTGCCTCGTATGAGAAAAGGTAAATACACACACATCACTCACCTTTACTGTATCATTAATTGTTTTATATACCTTTCCTATGTATAGTCTTGTCTCTTCCCTAACCTAAATTGAAGACTTTCTATGTCTCTTATCGTTTTTGTTGTCCTTCTCAGGATCTTTTTGATTTCTTGCCTATGCTTGCTGAAACAGGGTTTCCAAAACTGTACGTAGTGTTCAGGTGGGGACATAAAACTGATATTTAGAACAACATTTTAAAATTGTCAGTATTATTTTCTGTTCCTTTCTCAATAGAGTCTAACACATTTTTGACAGTTAATACAAACTGAGCAGATATTTTGACTGAACTGTCCAAAATAACACCAAGGCTTTTTCCTGAGTGGTTATAGTAAATTCAGAAGCCATTACTGTATATGAGTATTTAAAATTACTGTTTCAAAGTCAATAAGATGAAGAAGACTTGTGGCACCTTAGAGACTAACCAATTTATTTCAGCAGTTGTTTTTTTGTTTCAAAGTCAGACTGTCACATTATGTTTTCCAATGCTTATCTTTGTTAGGTCTCTTTCAAGTTCCTCACAACCATCTTTCGCCTTAACTAACCTAAATAAGCTTTCGTCAGGTGCAAATGTTGCTACCTGATTATCTGAAAGGAGATATGAACAATTAATAAATATGTTCAACAATATTGGTCCTCATAGAGATCTTTGGGGCACTTCAGTGACACACTCATTTCACGCAGGCGTGTGGAAGTAGGAGCGCTCGGGTTACGGCAGCTCGCCCTGGCTTAAAGTGGTTTCCATACATGGTTTACAGTTTTGTTCTACAGCTTTCGGCATCCCCACTCTAAAATTTGTTCCAATGCCACTGATTCCGTATTGCAAATTTACAATTTATTTTGAATTCAGAGCAGTATGAAGTTATCATGTTCTGATCTGCAAGCTACAGTTAAACCATACTGACAAAAAAGAAATATAAATCTTCCCAGGATCATTTGACCCATATTCTTATTTACTTCCAATTTATTGTGATCTGTTTCATGTGACGCTATCAGAAAAAAATTGTCTCTCAGAGAGATATGTGATCTTTATTCATGTTTTAAACTTCACCAACATAATCAATTATTGATTATTTATCAATTGATCAATAATTATTAATTATTGATTGAAAATGGGTATAAGTTCATACTTTGCTGTGATCTGCTTTTCTCCTTCTTGGGAAAGAAATATTTTGCCAATTTTTTAAAAAATATGTATACAGCTATGTCAGGAAAAGGGGAAGTACAGGCATATTTTTGCTATGCGTCTGGGTATCCTAAAAGGAAAGGAGTTTGTGTGACAAATTTGATTGGTTTGATTGATTGATTGCTGTCATTTTTGTGTTTATCTGGTGCAATTTATTTTCCCTGTTCCTTAAAATGCCTAGCACTTACAGTATCCAAAATATTTTTTATTCTTTTTTGACCACTAGATGTCATGACTCACATTTTTGTGAATGTCCCCAAATTTTTGAAAGAATTAAAGAAAGAATTAAAAAGTTCATGTACTTTTAGGCTGCACTTCTTAATAAAATAATGCCTGAAGATGACATAAATCTTGGCAAAAACAGTGCACGCCAGTGTTATATATCAATTTGATTGTACTCTTTGATTGGACCATAACTGTTAAATTAATGAAATAGGAAATAAAAGACCAACTGCAACCTCAGCATAAGCAGAGATTGGACTCACAGTATTGAATTTGGCCCCAAACACAGAAAAATAAAAAAGACTTTATCAAGTAATCTGCTGAAATTAATGTAACCACGAGGCATGAAAGAATAAAAGAATATTGGAGAAGTATACATTAAAATTTTGTCTTCTCATTTGCAGGTACATTACAGATGAGCTGTACTTTAAATAAAGATTATAGTGAGAGAAATAATTAATTTTTTGATTTTTAGCAAACAAAAAAAATCAGTGAAACTATTTGGTTTGGATTTAAAAATGTTTGGAATTTGTTAGCAAATCAGAAAAGGCTGCTTCCAAAAGGAAAGAGAAGGTCCCTCTTGTCGTATTTAGCCCAGTGGTTAGGGCATGAAAGTGGTGGCCACAGCAAATCTCCATTTCATCCTTCTGTTTCAAAAAGAGCTCAGAATGACAGCTGTAGATATAACTTAAAGGGAATACAAAGGGGATACAAAAAGGAAGAAGAAGAAAAAGAAGCTGTTGCAATTTTAACTGCTGGTCTTTCCTTGTCATTACTACTGTGTAAACTGATAGAGAAACAGCCCACTCCCAACTTTCTGTAAATAAAGAAAGCAAAATAAATAAACATCCATTTGAAAAAGGTCTCATTGGAGCTGCATGGGGAGAGCAGTGGAGCCTTTGCATATGTCTTTGTAGAAGGCAGTGATATAGATGGAGTGGAGAAGTGACTTTTGGAGCTATATGTATTTGGATGCAAGGGGTATAGCACCTTAAACAAGTGAGGTGCTCTCATTGCCACTTCGGCCTTTTGTAAGATTCAGTGCATTTCTGGGTGGCTGGATTTCACCTTTCCAGACTGAATCCTGCACTTTTGTGGCAGCTGAGGAATGATCAGACTGTTTTTTTCTTTCCTGAAGATTTTCATTCTGAGCTCCTCTAATAACTTTTGCTCAACTTGGAGCTTAAAACATGAATAAAATTTTAATATCCAAACAAGGAATAAGAGAATCTTCCAGAAACATGATATGAACCTTAAACAGGCTTAGCAAGAGTATAAACAGGGATTTTAAAGAAAATGGTATACACAGAGATAATTTATTCCAGAATATATACTTGATATAATGTTGAGAGTCCTCACAGCGTCTCTGCCTAGAACTTCTCTGCTAATACTCAGAGCTTTCCAGGCCTGGCTTTCAGTGCTTCCCAGAGCAAAATCCCATGACTCATTTGTATAGTCCCTCCCATGTGCATCCCATAGAAAGGTAACAAGCATCCTTCTTCAGTGTTACGGTACGTTTATACTACCTGCCCCTATGGCTTCTCACCGCTCCTTCACAAATTAGTTGGAGATCGCTTGAGAGTGCAAACACCAGCGTCCTTTTACTGGGAGTTTCAGTGCCCACCACTATTTGTTGACCGAGCTCTCTGGGACAGCTAGCTTCTCAGCCAGAAGGGATCTACAGCCACAGGCTCCTCCCTTTCCTGTGTCACCCCCCATTCCTTCCTTCTTGCCAGCTTTATATAGCTTCCTGGATAATAAGGCCTGCAGGTGCTTCTCCTCAAGCCATTAGGCATTGCACACTAAGCCAGCCCCAATTAATACCCCCTAATTGGAGCCGGGCTAATAGGGGCCTGGCTCAGGAAGCTCCTGGCCAGCACCCTGTTACAGGGTTCTTCTCTAGTTTTTCCTTTCAGGAGACTTCAGATCAAATCTGGCCTAGCTCCCACATGAATATTAATTTTATCATCTCAGTTTAGTGGGAATCCTGCCCTTGACAGATGGATCTGTGTTGCTGCATAGCTTGTAAAATCAACTAATCTATTTGCACATTCATGGCCAGTAGCTGATTTTACAAAATACTCAGTGAAGCCCTGCCATGTGCAACTCAGTCAGCTAAAAAGTACAAACCACTCCTGCAAAAGACAACAAATTGCAATGGAGGTTCACTGCAAATAAATTAGTACCATACTTGCATTCCTGCTGAAGGAAAATTTTACTTTTCTGCATTCCCCACTTTATCCGAGGACAGGACTGAAATAAATTATGTGTCCAACATGCAAACTGGGCTACTTTACCTTAGCAACTCTAAGTTTCATCAATTTAACTTACATTTTTTGATGTGGTGAAGATATTAAAATGGTTCAGAAAGGGGCCATAAGAATGATTTGAGGTTTATTTAGCTTATCAAAGAGAAGGTTAAGAAGTTAATAGATCATGGATTATAAAAACCTATGCTGCGATAAGATTTCTGATAACAAAGGTCTCTTCACTCCAGAAGACAAAAACATAATGAAATTCAACAACTGGAAGGTGAAATTAGAAGAAGTGAGATTGGATGTAAATTGCAAATTTTGAGCAGTAAGAGTAATTAATTATTGGGAAAAATGACCAAGAGATGTGGTGGATTTTACATCACTTGAAGTTTTAAAATCAAGACTGGATGTCTTTCTAAACAATACGTTGTAGCCCAATCAGTAGTAGTTGGGCCAGGAATTATGAAGTGAAATTCTGTGGCATTGTGTTATGCAGGAGATCAGACCAGATGCTCATAAGCGTCCTTTCTGGCCACACACACACACACACACCCCGTGTGAGAGAACGAGCTACTAATCTATTAAAAAAAAATAGGTAACTACCTGGCAATATAAGTTGGGGGGGGGGATTTAAATTGTGGAATAATTATTATCCTAAATGGCTAAGCTACGGAACAGTTTTTCTAAAAAAAAGAACAAACAAACAAAAAACCCTCCTAAGCTCACCTCTGCCATATTCAATTCATTGATTTCATAAATTGGAAAGCTTTAAAAAATTGAAAAGAAAAACTGAAAATAATAAACATAGACTGGCCATTGCTTCCTGGAAAGAGAGAATGTTTCCTTTATATTTTCACACATTGCAGGAAAGTAGAAACTGTGAGAGAAGCCTAAGTTTGTCTGCAAGACTGGTTATCTGCTTAGAGTTGCAGGACCTCTTCTTTGGAATTGCACACACAATATCACTAGAACAACTGATTGAGTCTCTTGTTTTATATGTCAATGGGACATATAATATAATATCTTAATATAATATCTTAATATAATATCTATTGTTGTGATTATAGGCCTCTTTTCCTTTCTGGTTGTTATTGTGTGCGCAAAAATTAAACAAATAAAACCGCATGCTTTGAAAAAAAGTCTCTGTAAGCCACAAAATAATAAAAGGTACGAGGAATTTGAAGGTAATGAAGACTTTGCAAATAGAGATCTCGAGAAAAATATATCTGAAGGCTGGTCTAAGCTAGGTGGAGGGGCTGACCGAAGATACACAACTTCAGCTACGTGAGTAACATAGCTGATGTCGGCACATCTTCGGCCATCTTACCTGCTGGCAGCAGCAGTTGACAGCGGGCTCCCCCGTCAACTCCAGCTTGTGCCACTTGGCGAGCTGGAGTTCCGGAGTCGACAGGAGTGCCGTTGGCAATCGATTTATCGCTTCTTGATGAGATGCGATAAATCGATCGCCAAAAGATCGATCGCTACTCGCCGATCTGGCGGATAGTGAAGACATACCCATAGAATAACTGCAACAGCAGCCTTTTGAGCCTTGTGCACTAACATAAGCAAGCGCTGCCCATAATGACCACCAGATGACTCCCTACACTGGAATGTTGTAAACTTGTAAAAGTCCCTTTTTATAAGAACAAATGGCTTGTGCATAACCGGAGGAACTCGGATTTTCTCTGGATCTAAACAGCCCCCACAGCTACTGAGCAGACACGCAGCCTAGGAACTAGTGTGAAAGCCTCATGCATATATTTTTCCTTTTCAGTTTGAGGTGGTTCTTTACAAAAGGCTCCATGACTGCTTCTCATTCCGAAGAGAAGTGGCCTGGTGTTTCCTTAGCTCTCAATTCCTCATTGAAATCAAACATGCATGGGCAGCGGATATAATAGGTCAGGGAAGGCTCTGTTTTCCCTGTCTCCAGCTGGGCTGGGGCTGTTCCAGGCATGGAAGGGAGGAGTTGGCAAGGGGGGCTTGGGGCTCTGCCCGTGGGGTGGAACCTTGCGTGGAAGGAGAAGAGGCTAGCCTCCCCAAAGGGGAGGTCAACCCCTGCCGATGGAAACATATATCACAGACTGCTGGATAGTTCTCTATAATAAAAGGGTAGGTGCCTGTGCACATGCAATGTTGCAAATCAGTCAAAGTGTTAGCAAATCATTGAGCTATGCTTCTGTTTGCTGGGTGAAACAGTTACATTTCCCTTAATATTCTTTCAGTCTTTCCTCATGGCTGCCTACACTGTTCCCTTAATTGATCTGCAGCAAAGATCCTCTTCCTTTGGAATGGAACATAAGCAGCACCTCCAATATATTATGCTTTCTGGATTTTCTCTCTTTATTTTTATACCTGGATAGCATTAGAAGATAAAGTTCTCTTTCTGAAATAACCTTTCTGGACTGGATAGGAATCTGAGGAGGACTCAGGGGAGGAAATTTCTCCATCCTCACTTGCAGCCGATCCTGCTTTTATTCATGTCAGTAGCAAAACTCCTACTGACTCCAGTGTGAAAGATCAGGCTTTCTTGGCAAAAGAATCGTTGGCACAGAGGGGGCCCAGCGAGGTCTACCCCTGCTTTGCTAAATACTCCAGACCTAGAATTCCGGCACTAAAATCCATGCGGCATCTCCCTCGCCCCTCCGCAGCCATATGGAATCAGGGGAAAACACCTGCAGGTAGGAGGCAAGTAGAAACTGCCTGTAGGACCAGCTGCAGCAACAGCCAAAGCAGAGACATACAGGCTTCTATGATGTCCGAGAATTTTCAACGGTTTTGACTGGCTTTGTCAGCGCTGTGCTGATTGGCTGCTTGCTCCAACCTTCTCTCTCCCGCACAGTCTCTCTGACTCAACTTCACTCTATACCTGCCCGCTTTGACCCTTTCTCCCCTGCTCTGTGCCCCTCGCCTCCGTTCCCTTCAGTGTGCCCCCTCCATTCCCTTCGCTTTCTGTTTAGTTTGCTTCCCCCCCCACTACACCCCACAAAAGATAAAAAACAAGAGCACGAACAGACATGCCATCACACTGTTCACTCGGCTTCCCCCACCCTGTGTCTGTCTTTTTCATTTAGATTGTGAAGCCTTCAAGGCCTAGCTCAGTCCCAGCTGATCCTTAGACACTACAGTGATAATATTATTATTCCTTTAGGACTCTTGGAAATCAGGGGTGCTGGGGGTGTGGATGCACCCCCCTGGCTTGAAATGGTTTTCATCATATATAGGGTTTACAATTTTGTTTAATGGCTTTCAGCACCCCCACTATAAAACCTGTTCCAACACTTGGAAGGATTCTTGGTTTCTGATTAGTTTGATCTTTTTCTAATTGCTACAGCCAGCTGCATTTCTGCCTAGCATGTGTACTCATTCTGCCTGACATGTGTACATCATCATTATGATGGCTGTTAAAGCTGCACCAGACTCCTCAAAACCTGTGCAGAAGGCTATAGACAGCTCCTTGTCAGTAAGCTTTGTGTTTGTGCCAACCTTTTTCCTCCAAAATTCCCCACCATTGCTACTTCTTGTATGGCTGCACTGGTGGGAGAGGTGAGGGAAACGTATAGAGAAAGCTCTGGGCAGCTCCTAGTGTTTTGAGTGTGGCGTCATCTAACACAACTCAGAACTACGTTACACAGTTTTTAAGATGCAGGTTCATCCATATACACTAGCAAAAACACAAAGCGTACTGACAAAGAGCTGTAGTAAGATATTTTAGGGGGGAAATCCTAGTATACACAAAGTCTAATGCTCTCTGTGCTGACAAATGGAAAAAGGGGTTTGTTGCTTATTTAGGTAATAGGAACAATCCCTTTTGAAACTATTGCCCATCCTCCTTCAGACTGCAAAACACAATAGCTGTGACTTCAGGTCCACATTACTTTCCCCTGGAAATGTCACTTTTGCTATACATTCGGAGCAGTGTGTACTGGAAAAAAAGGCACAGAGAGTTTCGTAGACCACACAAATGATATCATAATGAAGCAGAATCCTCTCTCTTTCGCCTCTCATGCAAATGCAAAGCCAGATCCCCAGCTAAATGTCAACGTAATTGCTAAATGTAGCATAAATTGGCACAGCTCCACCGACTTCAGTGGTGCTAAGTCGAGTTACACTAGCTGAGCTGAGGACCAACCATTAGAAGCCTGGATGTCTGTTGAGTTAATGAAGATAAATGCTCATGTTTCAGCAACTTTGATAATCTTGATTTTCTCCTTCCTCCAGGCTCATCTTACAAGAGCAAACTCTTTCTTAAATCCCTATTACTTCATTTTTCCATACTTCCGAGGGCTACTTCATTTTTGTTTCTTCCACCTGTTTCACAATAAATTAACTAGTGAATTTCTATTTTATTTTAATTGAATAGTTTATTAACAGAATCTGAATCCGTCAGCTTTCTTCTTTTATCCTGAAGGGAAGACAAATGCCACAAATGCTGTGTTTTAAAGTAATCACCATCGACTCTAATTATTGTGCAGGTGATCTAGAGGAACGTGAGCCTGCCTTTGAGGAGGCTGACCTGTGTGGGTTCAGCTATGAGTGTGTGTTGCTTTGTAATGTAGTCCCTATGTGCTGGTCTGCTCATGTATTTTAGCAAAGGATTCCTTTTAAGAGGTGGTTGCTGAGAAGCTCCAGCCTTGTTTGAGAATAAGAGCAATAGAAATAAATTTTTGTTGGTTTTCATCTCAATCTTACTTTTTCCTTTGTATTGATTATTCATAATGCTGGCACTCTGACCATGAAAGAGCACTTCACAGTGTGGCATAGCTTCTTTGTTAGGTTATCAGTTTCTCCTCTTGTATCTATCTTTTCAGACCAGCTGTTTGCAATAGGAAATGTTATCACCAAAGAGAGTGAAAAAGAAGAAGAGGTTTAATTTACTGAGAAACTAAAGTTATTTTTATGGAAGAATGGATATTTACTGATACCACGGGATCATTGTAAAATAAATGAAAGTTCCTGAGAGCCTCAAATGAAGAGAAGGCTCCTTAACTAAATCCCCAGGCACAGCGACCTTCTCTCATTTCGAACCCAAACTTTATAGCTGAGGACCATCTCTATTAAGAAGTAAACTATTCTCTAAGTGCAAATTGTTATTAATTATAATTTTATTAATAATAACACCTAAATTCTAGTGTTTGAATAGGGAGTGTAACTTACTTGTTAATTGAAGGAGACCAGGAGCAGGGTCTGCTAGGTTCTACCCCTAGATCGCCCACAACCTTGCTATGTTTTATTGGGCAAGTGATTGAAATTAGAATACTAGCCTTAGCTATGCTGCACAAGATGAACAGAAAGAAGACACAGAAAGCCTCCTAAATAAGCAACATGGCAGAGTTTTTCTGTACTATTCAAGGAAGTCAGAAGGGAGAACCTCACTATGGCAACCACAAAGGGGTACTACTCAGGAGACATATGTAAATACTTTGCCAGGGTATAAGTACCTTCATAAGGAGAAACATAATAGGTACTAAAGGGGTCTTTAGTCTAATGGCAAAAGGCATAACAAGAATCAATGCCTGGAACCTGAAGCCAGACAAATTCACACTGGAAATAAGGCACACATCTTTAAGAGTGAGGGTGATTAACCACTGGAACAAACTACCAAGGGAAATGGTGGATTCTCCATTTCTTGATGTGTTCAGATCAAGAGTGAATACTTTTCTGGAAGATATGCTTTCGTAGAATTATAGAATGGTAGGACTGGAAGGGACCTTGAGAAGTCTTCTAGTCCAGTCCTCTGCTCTCAAGAGAGGACTAAGTATTATCTAGACCAGCCCTGACAAGTATTTGCTAACCTGCTCTTAAAAATTTCTAATAATGGAGATTCAACAACCTCCCTAAACAATTTATTTCAGTGCTGACAGGAAGTTTTTCCTGATGTCCAGCCTAAAACTGTCCTTGCTATAATTTAAGCCCATTGCTTCTTTTTTCTATCTTCAGAGGTAAAAGAGAACATTTTTTCTCCCTCCTCCTTGTAACAATCTTTTATGTACTGTACTTGAAAACAGTTATCATGTCCCCTCTCAGTCTTTTCTTTTCCAGACTAAACAAACCCATTTTTTCAATCATCCCTCAGAAGTCATGTTTTCTAGACCTTTTATCATTTTTATTGCTCTTCCCTGGACTTTCTCCAATTTGTTCACATCTTTACTGAAATATAGTGCCCAGAACTGGACACAATACTCCAGCTGAGGCCTAATAAGCGTAGAGTAGAGAGGATGAATTACTCAGTATTCAGTACAGAATTATTCAGTACTCAGTACTCCTTCCTAGGCAGTCATTTCCCATTTTGTACGTGTGCCACTGATTTAGGGTGACCAGACAGCAAATGTGAAAAATCGGGATGGGGGTGGGGAATAATCGGAGCCTATATAAGAAAAAGATCAAAAAATCAGGCCTGTTCCTATAAAATTGGGACATCTGGTCACCCTACACTGATTGTTCATTCCTAAGTGGAATATTTTGCATTTGTCCTTATTGAATTTCATCCTATTTACTTCAGACCATTTCAGTTTGTCCAAATCATTTTGAATTTTATTCCTCTCCTCCAAAGTACTTGCAATCCCTTCCAGCTTGTTATCATCCACAAACTTTATAAATGTACTCACTATACCATTATCTAAATCATTGAAGATAGTGAACAGAACCGGACCCAATCCCTGTGGGATCCCACTTGATATGCCCTTCCACCTTGCTGTGAACCACTGATAACCACTCTCTGAGAATGGTTTTCCAACCAGTTATTCACCCACCGTATAACAGCTCCATCTAGTTTTATTTCCCTAGTTAATTTATGAGATGGTCATGCAAGACAGTATTAAAAGCCTTACTAAAGTCTAGATTTACCACTTCTACTGCTTCCCCCTACTCCCATCAACAAGGCTTGTTACCCTCTCAAAGAAAGCCATCAGGTGGGTTTGACGATAGTCAAACAAAAGTTACTGGGCTCAACAAAGGGGTAAATGGGTGACATTTAAGGGCCTGTGATAAACCGGAGGTTAGACTAGATTAGCTAATTGTCCCTTCTGACCTTCAAGTCTACGAATCTATGTAGCCCATAAGTCCCAGATGGCAGCATACCCTAACCGGCAACACAGTCTGTCAGCAGCAACTGTGCTCCACCACACATACCTCAGTCTACTCTATGAAATCCTGGCTGACAGGATTCATGGAACACAGAATTATCTCCCAGTGTTTTTGTTCCACCTTGCAGCACTGGCCAAGGCAAAATGTGGTCTTTAATCTCTTTGTCCTTCAGGTTTAAGATTAGCAGCCGTGTTAGTCTGTATCCATAAATAAGATGAGGAAGACTTGTGGTGCCTTAGAGTTTATTTCAGTGTGTGTGTGTGTATATGTGTGTGTGTATATATATATATATATATATATATATATATATATACACTGAAATAAACTGGTTAGTCTCTAAGATGCCACAAGTCTTCCTCATTTTGTCCTTCAGGTTACACACCTGTAAAATGGGTATAATACAGACTTGACCTGGTATTGAAGTTTAATGAATTAATGTTTTAAAACACTTTTAAATCTTCAGATGAGAGGTGATGTATAAGACCTAAGTACTATTATTGTTATGATTAACAAAGCACTCTCCCCATTCTTTGTAAAATATGTAGTGGGGAGTTACTGTGTGATCAACTGGATAGGGCAAGAAGTTGAGAGAGTCAGGGAAATGGCAGACACCTTAACCGAGTGCTTCTGGACAATAAAAAATCACGAGAAACTCTTTTAAAAGATCTGAAGTTGTGAAATTCATGATCCTGTTGTGAGAGCTATAAGGTACTGACTAAAACCCACAAACTCAAAATGATACATCTTCCTATGTGAGATTTTTGATAGAGGCAGAGCTGTCTAGCCAGTGATTACAGGTTCTACATACTCTTCAAAGTCTCTCTTTTAAAGTAAGTTAATCATTTCCTTACTCCATGAAAAGAAAAAGGGACGTGGAGTATGGAGGGAGGGAAGTGAAGTGAGGGATCGGGATGTCTGCCTTGATAGATCTGAAACGCGCACACAGAGAAAAATATTTATATATACACGCCTTACCAAAATAAAGTGTCAATGTAAAGTAAAGTTAAAAATTCAAATGCAAAAAAGTTAGGAAATAATGAAATAAGAGAGTTAAAGTTTTCCTAGTAGTAACATTAACTCTGCCACTCAGCACATATTTTAGACTGATAGTTACCTACCTAAATATATACAATGTGCAATGTGGTTAATTTTGATATAATACTTTTTTTCCATTTTCTGGCTTTAGTGCATTTAAAATTGTGACCTTAATGTATTAATATTCATTTTTCTTGTATGGTTGCTTTTTAAAGAAACAAAACAAAAAAACCCTAATCAACAAAATTACTGCTTGAGTAATAAATATAAGCAATTAAACAGTCCAAGAAGCCTCAGAAGTTTGAAGTTCACAAATAACTTTGGAAGGGATCATGTTCAGACCTTTGCTGTGGCTTTTAATTTTATTTATTTATTTATTTGCAAGGAGACTGTTTTCTTCGGGGATAGGTTAACAGGGCAACAATACATAGTTTCATAGTGTGACAGCCAAATCATTCCAACAGAAAAGGACAGATTTTTTTAAAAAATAAAAGCTTACAGTTTGCAGAAAATTGTGCAGTGCAGCAAAGATCACTTAGAGACCCTAGAACAGCAGGAATGGCAGATCTTTCATGCCTGTGATTTTCTTCTGTCCTTGAGGATGACAGGCTGTGGGGAGTTTTGCTTTTGGATTCTGTGTGTGTTTCAGCGAGACATTTGCAACACCTCTAATGCAAATTGTCCCAGCAGCAGTCTAACAGTAGATGTTGTCAGGTCAGGCACAAAGTATATGATGTCATATAAGGGTCAGGGCTTAGTTAGGCAACTAAATTCTTAGCAAAAAACTACTAAGCAAAATTATAGGAAAAACTGAGTTACAGCTGTGTATAAAGTACTTTTAAAATCCCAAATAAGATATGTGGAATGGAGCTCTACTAGTAGACAAGCTGAGCCAGGAATCAAGCATTTGAAAGGAAGCTATTTAACATCATTAATGGACCACTTTCCCCTCCCAAAACAATTTTCTTCAGGATGTGAGAATGCAAATATTTACCCATAGCATTTACTTTGTAAAAGAGGCACTCTACTCATTGCCTTGCTCAGGAAACAGAAAAGAAGTGGAAACTGGCTGCATCTCACCAGCTATGGATTCCTCTGGCGCAAGGGAGACCCCTATGGTTACAGCAATGAAGGCATCCCCCACCCACAGCAAAGGGAATGTGGTGGCGGTTAAAGTGTGTGCTGTGTGTTGTTAAAGTGTATGCTGTGTGTTAGGCTATCCCTAGTTTGCAAATTGTCTCCTTGGCACGGTCACTTGCTGCCCCAAACTGTTAAGCTTATGGCAGAACCAGAAAGAGAATCAGGAAATTTAGCAGACCCAGTCACGGCAGAGCGTTTGGATTTATGTATTTTTCCACTCAGTAACAGGTGGAAAGATTTTCTCAAGCTTTCAAAAAGTAAAAATTCCTCTAATACAACTTTTGTGGTGAGAGCAAAAATGGAAAACTTTAGCCTGAATGGACAAATTTTCAAAAAATTATGAGCAAAGGAAAATAGTTTTATAATGGAAATTATGGTTTTTACTCATCCCTAACACAGGGGCGTGGTAGTATATCTGCTAAGAAGATTGTGTTCCATTTGTCCACTTAAAGTAATTTAATTCAGCTTCTTGTTTTACATGAAAAATGCATTTTATCTTCCCCTAAGACACAGCACATAACCTGTGAGTAAATTGAATTTTGGGGTGATTTTCAACTAATTCTTACATAATTTAAAAGTTAAAAATAATTTAAACATAGGAACTTTAAAAAAATGTTCTCGAGTGTGTACTCTTTTCTGTAATCCTTTTGCAAATAGTAAATAGCTGATTGGTTATTAACATTTTCAATATTCTGAAAACTCACTGTCAGCTACTTTTGAATGTACATTTGAAAAAATTAGGTTGAAATTAAGCACAATTATTAGCAACTTTTTTTGGTTTTTCCATTATATTCACCATTTTCACTTATTCAAAATGGCAGCTATTTCTCCTAATTCACAGTTGGATTGAAGCTGACCAGTGGGGTTGAAGCTGTTCATGCCCGCTGTAAATTTTGTCATTGTGTGAATTAAACAAACTATTTATTTATTCTTTAAAGCTGACACACAAAACAGGAATTCCATCATGTGTGCAATAATAAGAACTACCTACAAGGATCTTCATCAGGATTTGAACTCTGGATATTAGGGGGTTGATCATGACAACATAACACATTTCCCTCATCTATGAAAATGGTGCTTAAAAAGTGTTAATTGAAATGTTTTTAAATGTGTTCACAAACACACCACCTATTTTTCTAGTTTAGAACACGCCTCTGTGGAAGAGCCATTAGAGCATGAAGCAAAACACACACATTCCCAGGGAGTTACATGATTTGCCAAACAGTAGTAGAATATTGGAAATCAGGATTTCTGAATTCTACTACTAGCTCTGGGAAGGGAGTGGCATCTGCCACGTAAGAGTCCTGGGTTCCTGCTCTACTAGAAATGACCTAGTACTACCTGTTGTTATTTTTGGTGGTGTTGTACTATATTGGTCCAAGGATATGAGAGAAACAGAGTAGATAATATTTTAAAAAATCAGGTTTTTTTAAATAAGATATTTTTATTTTGTTATTTAAATTACAATAACTTTTCTTTTTAAAAATAAATCTTTTTAAAAATAAAATTTAATCTGAATTTAATACAAAATATGTTAAGGCCTAAACTTCTTATAATCGCTGAAAACATTTAAATAAAGAAGAAATATTCTGAATCCATGAGCCTCTATCAAAAACTTTGCGTTAAGGGCTGCTTTGCTATATAAAGAAGGAACAAGAGGGAAAGAACATCTAACTTTTCAGGTCATGCTTTTTAAAAATGGCACAATAGGCCATATACTGTATTAAAGTCACGGTGTGGAGTGGGACGCAGGGGCTGTACTACTAGGTAGAAGAGAGTGGCAAAGACATCACAGGCATTGCGACCCAGCTTCTGATTCCAGAATACATCATCTACATGGTCTCATCAGGATCATCCACTGAGACCACTTGAGTGGTCTCATACCCCTCTTTTATAGCTTCTCCCTGCCTGAGCTGTGATTGGCTCAGTTCTCAAACTATAAATATTGATGACTCCACTCACCATGGAATTTACTCTTCAGATTATGAAAAACCACTGACCCGCCGAGTAATTACCAGCCCTTGATTATGGATCATTCTGGGCACTTCAAGTAAATGGCTTTGCCCTGTCTCCATGTGTGTACACAGAGATACAAACAAACAAAAATCCATTCATTTCTCATTTGCTCCCTTTATCACTAAAGACAAATACTGCTGTGCAAAGGCATGTGGGTTACAGGAGCAGAAGTCTTGGACAGTTGTTAGTTCTTTTGTTTTTCTGGGGGTGAATGCGAAGGTGGGGGAGTTCTGTAACAAGGGAGAAGGAGCAGAATGCGCAACAAGAAAAAAGCAACACTGGTGTTAAGCAGAATATTGTGGGAAAAGGGACAACATTTTTCAGAGTGCAGCCTCTAGTGTTGATTTCAATATATGGGAACTGGTGGAAAAAACCTGCCATGGCTGCAGATTGTAAAAAAGATCCTATTTGGGAATATTTCTGATAAATTCTTATATCTTTGGGTAAAAAAGGAACAAGGGCCAAATGTAAACAGCACAACAGAAAGATGCAAGGCCTGTTTATCAGAATGAAACAACATTCAGAAAAATGCCTCTCAGAAGGCAATAACTTTGAAAATGATGATCATAGAATCTCAGCATTGGAAGGGACCTCAGGAGATCATCTAGTCCAACCTGCTGCTCAAAGCAGGCCCAATTCCATTTTTGCCCTCTACCTGTAAAGGGCCCCCTCAAGGACTGAACTTATAACCCTGACTTTAACAGCCTAATGCTCAGGCCACTGAGCTATCCCTCCTCCTCAGATGTGTATATTTCTGAATAATCAGAAGCAACTGGTTAGTAAACTGACTTTTGCACCATTCTTAAGGACTGCCTACCATGTCTTACTGTGGTGGTAAAGGATAAATTAGATTAGATTGTGTTTTGGTGGATTACTTACTTACGAATTTCAAAATGTTTGTGCTCGAAATACAACTGGTATGTCCATTTGTCATGGGAGTACTTATCAATTACATTGATTATATTGAGCAATAAAAAAATCATTCAGAAACACAGTAGTAACCGTAACAAACATCCTGGGGTGAAGATTTAAAAGTAAAGTTTTAATAGGCATTTCTGAATTTTAACTTTTTAAAAATGTTTTTATCAAGCTGTTTGGTATATTACTACAGACAAGGGTTTGAGGTTTAAGAGTTTAAGGATATATTTAGATCATCCTTGTGATTTATTAAGTAGTTTCCCATTAAGACTGGGTTTACAATAAATCATATAATATAATCAGTGCTACAAACAGCTGCAGCAGGAGAACTCTTTCCTTTTCAATCTCATTTTTTAAAGCTGAGTAATACTCATTGAGTGAGAGTGACCTTTTTTTTTTAACCAATTTATTTCAGGCTCCAGCTTCAAAATAAGTGGGGTTATGAATGACCATGTTCTGCAATGCCTACAATTTCAGAGTCATCTGCTGGTACCATTACCTATGCTGCAACTAAACATACCTCAGATGGTAAATTAGCTGTATAAGCAAAGACTTTTTTCATCCAGTAAATCCGTGGATGTGTTCATAACCAGAACCAGTGAATTCCAGCAAGACTCTATAGATGAAAAGATTGCTCAGTTCATTTATGCAACAAATTCTCCCTTTTGTCATGTTCAGAACAAACATTTAATTGACATAGTTTAATCCTTACAACTAGGCTACTCTCCGCCCGACAGAGAAGACAGTGCTGGGAGGTTGCTGGATGCAGTATACGAGAAGGAAATTGAACAGTGCACAAAAAACATTGATGGGAAATTCATTAATCCGAGTCTTAATGGCTGGACCAATGTACACAGTGTACACAGTGATCCAGCAATGTATGTTTGTGTGATAACAGAAGATGTCTATTTTACAGAAACAATTGTTACATCAGGAAATGCCCATACAGCAGAATACATAAAAGACGTGGCAGTACTATTACAAAGTGTGAACAAAAATTCAAATGTTAAGTAAGTAGCTTTGTCACAGACAATGCTGCAAATGTAGCAAAGACGAAAAGTACTGGAATATCCAGCAGCTTTTTGGAGTTTGTCTGTCCTGTTCTGTTTGCAGTTCGCCCTAACTGAGTGACCTCAGCTGACTCCCATGGGCAGCACCATCACAGCGGGGTCAAGATCTACTAGTTTTAAAAGTCTGACGGTCTGCCTAAGTAACTTAGGAGACTTGTCTCATTTTTAAGGGACTTAGATGAGTAGGAATTTATGCTCCAGTCACTATCACTTCGGAATATTTGAAAATATTCCCAGGTTGACGCAAAATAATCAGTTGATTACAGTTAATCCCTCCATTCCTTTGCTAAATCATACAGTTATAAATATGAAACATGTTTTGATAAGAGAAGTTTATGTATCCAAAACATTTAAGGATGTTTTGTTGATAAAAATAATTTTATATGCTGTTGTGTGTTAATTAAATTCCAGTTACCATTCTAATGGAGCGCGACACAAATCAGAAGCAAAAAGCAAATGATCTAGTAAATAAGCAATTTATCATTCCCCATTTTCTAACATATTAAAACTATACAATTAATAACTCAGAAAATATTCAGCTATATAATTGCTTAGATAAATGTATATAGTTATAGTGTACCCTCCCAGGTAGCAAAACAAATCTAGTGTAAAAGCTCTATTTAGTTGTATATCAGCATATTTTAATTAGGGCTGTTAAGCAATTAAAAAAATAATCACAATTAATTGTGCGTTTAAAAGAATTAATCACGATTAATCACTCGATTAATTGCACTGTTAATAATAGAATACCATTTATTTAAATATTTTTGGATGTTTTCTACATTTTCAAATATATTGATTTCAATTACAACACAGAAGACAAAGTGTACAGTGCTCACTTTATATTTATTTTTGATTATAAGTATTTGCACTGTAAAAAAACCAAAAAGAAATAGTATTTTTCAATTCACCTAATATTGTAGTGCAATCTCTTTGTCTTTAGAGTTGAACTTACAAATTCAGAAATATGTACAAAAAAGCTGCATTCAAAAATAAAACAATATAAAATGTTGAGCCTTCAAGTCCACTCAGTCCTACTTGTTGTTCAGCCAATCGCTCAGACAAACAAGTTTGTTTACATTTGCATGAAACAACGTTGCCTGCTTCTTGCTTACAATGTCACCTGAAAGCGAGAAGAGGCTTTTCCATAGCACTGTTGTAGCCTGCATCGCAAGATAATTAGCTGCTAGATGCACTAAAGTTTCATACGTCCCTTCATGCTTCAACCACTATTCCAGGGGACATGTGCCCATGATGATTATGGGTTCTCTTTGATAACAATCCATAGCAGTACAGACCAATGCATGTTCATTTTCATTATCTGAGTCAAATGCCACCAGCAGAAGGTTGATTTTCTTTTTTGGTGGTTCTGTATTAGAGTGTTGCTCTTTTAAGACTTCTGAAAACATGCTCCACACCTCGTCCCTCTCAGATTTTGGAAGGCACTTCAGATTTTTAAACCTTGGGTCGAGTGCTGTAGCGATCTTTAGAAATCTCAAATCGGTACCTTCTTTGCGTTTTGTCAGATCTGTAGTGAAAGTGTTCTTAAAATGAACAGCATGTGCTGGGTCATCGTCTGAGACTGCTGTAACATGAAGTACATGGCAGAATTCAGGTAAAGCAGATCAAGGGACATACAGTTCTCCCCCAAGGAGTTCAGTCACAAATTTAATTAACACACTATTTTCTAACAAGCGTCTTCAGCATGGAAACATGTCCTCTGGAATGGTGGCTGAAACATGACGGGATATACAAATGTTTAGTATATCTGGCACATAAATACCTTGCAATGCCAGCTATGCAAGTGTCATGCAAATGCCTGTTTTCACTTTTTGGTGCCATTGTAAATAAGAAGAGGGCAGCATTATCCCCTGTAAATGTAAACATACTTGTTTGTCTTAGCGATTGGCTGAACAAGAAATAGAACTGAGAGGCTCTAAAGTTTTACATTGTTTTGTTTTTGAGTGCAGTTATGCAACAAGAAAAAATCTACGTTTGTAAATTGCACTTTCACAACAAAGAGATTGCACTACAGAACTTGTATGAGGTGAATTGAAAAATATTATTTTGTTTATCATTTTTACAAGTGCAAATATTTCTAATGAAAAATTATATACACTGTGACTTCAATTACAACACAGAAGAGATTCTTGAAGATCAAAATTTGTCTCTTCCACCAACAGAAGTTAGTCTAATAAAAGATATTACCTCACCTATCTTGTTTCTTTTGTACTCATAGACCCACAGACTTTCAGGGCAGAAGGGACCACCATAAACATCTAGTCTGACTTCTTGCACATTGCAGGCCACAGAACCTCACCCACCCACTCCTCTAATAGATCTCTAGCCTTTGTCTGAGTCACTGAACTCCTCAAATCATGATTTAAAGACTTCAAGTTACAAAGAATCCAACATTTTCATGAGTTTAAACCTGCATGTGACCTGTGCCCCATGCTGCAGAGGAAGGCAATCCTCCCCCACAGTCCCTGCCAATCTGACCTTAGGGAAAATTCCTTCCCAACCCCCAATATGGTGGTCAGTTGGATCCTGAGCAATTCAGCCACACCTAAAACGAGACACCAGGTAACAATTCTTTATAACTCATAGCCCTCTCCATCTAGTGTTTCATAACGGGCTATTGGGAATATTTGCTACTAGTGGTCCCAGACTGTCTATATGCCATTGTCGGCAATCTCGTCATACCATACTATCCATTAACTTATCAAACTCAGTCTTGAAGCCAGTTAGATTTTTTGCCCCCACTCCTCCTCTTGGAAGGCTGTTCCAGAACTTCACGCCTCTGATAGTTAGAAGCCTTCATCTAATTTCAATCCTAAACTTGTTTGTGGCCAGTTCATATCCATTTCTTCTTGTGTCAGCATTGGCGCTGACTTTACATAACTTTTATCTCTCCCTGGTATTTATCCCTCTGATGTATTTATAGAGTGCAATCATATCTCCCCTCAGTCTTGGTTTGCTTTGGCTAAACAAGCCAAACTCTTTCAGTCTTGTTTCATAAGGTAGGTTTTCCATTCCTTGGATCATCCTCGTAGCCCTTCTTTGCATCTATTCCAATTTGAATTCATCTTTCCTAAACATTCGAGAGCAGAACTGCTCCAACTATTCCACATGAGGTCTCACCAGTGCTTTGTATCATGGTACTAACATTTCCCTAATTCTACTGGAAATACCTTGCCTGATGCATCCTAGAATTGCATTAGCCTTTTTTACAGAGGCATCACACTGACATCTCATAGTCATCCTGTGATCAACGAGTACACGCAGAACTTTCTCCTCCTCTGTCACTTCCAACTGATACATCCCCAGCTTATGGCAAAAATTCTTGTTGTTAGTCCCCAAGTATACACAACTATAAACAGCACTGAGTGGAGACAGTGAGATTTGATTTCCATGATAGTCCAGATTCCAGCTCAGTACAGCTTCAGGCTAAAGGGCATTTGGATGGGGATCTCTTCCTCTCCTGCTATATGAAATGGGAAAGTTGATTCAGCTAAAATTAGTATACTTAAGAATTCTGTTTATCATGTGAAAGTGAAGCTTCCCAAAGTCAAGATGGTTATCTGGACACTTATTTCCGTTGAGACTGAAGCTACAGGCTGCCCCCATGGATGAGGACTGTCTGCTACACTTTGTGGTTAGGAAGCTGTGAGTAGATAATTTATGCCACAAACTTCATCTCACTCAGGGATCAGCCTATGGGGTTCCCCAGGAGAAAAGTTATGCATTCCAATACTGAGGTGCACCTCTTCCTCTCTGAATAGCGCCGGGCTGGCCTGGTGGAGAAGATGTGGCATTTGATGGGCTCCATGACTCTAAGAATTCAGTCACTAGTGTGCTGGAGTTAAAGAGGTACAGATGGAATAGCTGAGCATTCGCATACACACAAATTATCGCCTTTTGCTGCTTCCATCCAGAATCTTCCCTTTCCCAAACCTCAAACATTCCCACACCTTTTATATGTCCACATATATTCCCACAAGGGAAGCTGAGTGGGCATCCCTGTTTGCCTTTTCATGCCCCAACAAAACCCTCCTACACATTCTCTATTAAAAGCCCTAGAAACTCCATAAACAAAAGTATAATTGAAAAGGGATTTAGTTTGGTTAAGTGTGACATCTCATCCACAATGTGAACCCTGAAAAAGTAAGGAAATGCCAAGTTATAGGACACCCATTAACCACCCCCTACAGCAAATTTCCACTGACACATTCCATACCATCTCAAGGAACTTTCTTTTGCCTCTAAGTGATAAAGAAACACACTAAACATTAAAGACTTGATGGTGTCAGTTCTGGAACAGAAAAACTTCCAGAACAGACTCCAATGAGAAACCGGAATTAATTTTCAAATTGGACACAATAAACCAAGGATTAAATAGAACTTGCGAATGGTTCTCTCATTACACTAATTGATTGCATTTCTCTAGTTAATTTATCTTCAATAGTTGTTATCTCCTGCTAGACACAGAGATCCATTTCAAAAGGTATTTTTTTCTCCTGCTGATAATGGCCCATCCAAATTAAACAGCCTCTTAGAATTGGTATGCTAATATACAATCTTTTTTTGCTTTCTGTGTGTATAAATGCATCTTACTTCTGTTCCATTCTATGAATCTGATGAAGTGGGCTATAGCCCACGAAAGCTTATGCTGAAATAAACTGGTTAGTCTCTAAGGTGCTACAAAGTCTTCCTCGTCTTATTTACTAAACATACACAGAAAACATTAATCTTCCTCACAGAATAACACAACACCTGAACTGTGACCTTCTGCGTCCCCAACAAACACACATCACATCACACACTAAACTTTTGCATGTCAACCATGAATATTTGTTAACGTTGATGAGGGTATCGATAAAAACTGTGCTATGTGAGCATTAGGTCACAGTTAAGATAAATTGGCATAAGTTGGTATTTCTATTTGACTTTCTTTGTAGGGTTTATATGGGTGGGAGGATGCCTTGCTTAACTAATATTATATTCTTTTACATTAAGTTGTTTGTGGGATTATATTAAATTTACACAAATATAGGTAAATATTTTCAAAAGTGTCAGCTACTTCTGGATGTCTCCATTTTTGTACGCCTAATTTAAGAAACCTAGGTATTAAAATGTGCATCAAAAAATGGATGTGCTCAAAATAAATGGATGCTTTTGAAATCACAGTACTTCAATCTGAGGATTTAAAATGCTGTAATAATGAAAATGATTAATTACAATAAACCTGACAACGCCCTTGAGAGGTAGGATTTATAGTCAGATTACCAAGGTACGGCAAGGTTAAGTGACTTGCACTATTATCAAGGTCACTGAATTCAATGAACCTTAAGCTTCATAGAAAAAAGAATCCCTTTAGATGTGGGCAGTGCCATAATACAAATAACACATAATATTTAGGTGGCTGGCTAATTCACAGAAAGTGCCTTGAACACAATATAAGAAAAGGTTAATCATCTTCAAGAAATCCTGAATTCTGCTTCAGGATTCTATTCGGAGCCAAATACTTTTTATCAGGAGCCAAATACTTCTGTGAGCACTGTGCAGAACAGCAGCTGCTAGTATTGTGATATATACATGCAAAATGGCTCTAGTCCAACATTATGTTAAAATATCAGCCAAAACTACTATACTTTGTATGATGATGAGCCTGTAGACTGTGACAGAGTGTAAATGTCAATATTCCTCCTGTCTTAATCAAGGTACTCTCAACAACCAAGCTGAGAAGATGAGCAGATTTAGGTTTCCTAAAAGATTTGATCCTTTTTCATTACCCTGATACTACTGACTAATTAAATGGAGATTCCATCACCCAATCAGTTATATTAATTGAAAGAGGGCAAACAATTAAATTCTGTCCTATCTGACTTGTTTTAGAACTTTATAGGGGAGAAATGAAGTAAAAATGATAGTTATAAACCTGTGTTTCTTAACATTTTTGATATCAGGGACTGGCTTGCTACCTTCCTAAACTGTCAGGGAGAAATCAGGGACCAGCACCAGTCCACGGACCGGTCACTGAAGCAGAATAACTTCATACAGAATAACTTCATACAGTGGAAACAACTGTAGATAAAATGCAATTACCCAATCTGGAATTTGACTAGGACTTTGGAACTAACATTCATTCTATTGCAAATGGCGATAGCTTTATTTGAAGAGGACCTGGATTTTACATTTCTTCTGAAAGTTGGCACCTCCAATAACACCATTCTTTTAGCAACTTGCTAATGCACTGATTCATACCAACACACGTTAAAGAGAGCCACTTACAAAACTCTCAGCACCTTATCTCTAGAGCCCTGTGCAGATAAAAATTTATATCCACGGATACAGATATCTCCAGATATAAATCGGTACCTGTGGAACCACAGGGCTTTCCCAGAACAGCAGAGGCGAAAGGAGCAGAATGTGGGGCTGCCGCTCCCAGGAGCCAACGCCCCATGCTGGCAGCTCCTCCAGTGTGGCTGTACTGTCCCCATCCCTGCCCACTGGGTCAGGCACAAGGCTCAACAGTGGCTGTTGCATGTCGCACTCTTGTAGGGTGACCAGAGAGCAAATGTGAAAAATCGGGACAGGGGTGGGGGGTAATAGGAGCCTATATAAGAAAAAGGCCCCAAAACTGGGACTGTCCCTATAAAATTGGGACATCTGATTACCCTACACTCTTGTGTTCAAGCAGCACGCACGCTCCTAGAAAGGAAATGCAGACAGCTGCATGGAAGGGACGGGGGCAGGGCTGGGGAAGGTCTGTAGGCGGAACAACTGTGCTGGAGGAGCTCCTGGCATGGGGCACTGGCTCCTGGGAGCAGCAGCCCCATGTTCTGCTCCTTTCACCGCTGTGGTTCCCAGGAGAGCCCAGCGGTTCTATGGATACCGATTTATACCCACGGATGTCCGCATCCGCAGATATAAATTTGTATCTGCACAGGACTCTACTTATCTCACACTTGGATTTTCCTCAGAGATCTGTTAGACAAGTACTGAGCAGGCCCAGCTTCATCAGAGTGTGAGATCTGACTACTTGAAGTAGCACATTAAGCTGGGCTATTTTTAACTTGATTTCTGCAGACAGCACGCTAAAGTCTTAATTCAGATATTTAATGGAAAATGAAAACTACAAGTGTTTCAGCCAGCAGAGAAGCACTACTAGAGCGTGGCAACCAGGAATGGATTTCAAAGGCAGAACTGCTCCCTGCTGCCAGCCTCCAGGCTCCTGCTGATGCCGCTTCCAAATGATTAGTTTAAAGTGTTGAATCAGGAAGTTAAAGGTGTCTGGTAGTCGGGGACACCATTTGGAAGCAATAAAAGGGATGGGAGAAAATCTAGGGGCTGGAAAAAAATCTATAGGCTAACTCTCAGGTAAGCCCATATTATACTGTTTAAATTATAATTTAATATAGAGGAATTGGTCTTCGCATGTAGAAAGAGTAGAAGAAATACTCTGAATTGAAGGAAAGTACACTGGGTAAATAAAAGCAGTGTAAAGGTCTGGTTTTGGTCTGAAGCAATGAAATTGACCTAACTTAATTTCAAGTGCTTACTTGTAGTAAGCGATTTGTATTTTGCGATGTGTCAATATTTTTGAAAATAAACCGGAAGATTCCAACTGTAGTCAATGAGATTTTTCTATGAAAAAAGTCTCAATGACAACAATTCACAATGCAATGGAGGCTTTAAAGGACAAACTGGATTACAAATCTTGTGCTCACCCTCAAGAACTTTCATATTTCTGCCCTGGCTTTCTCATTTGCTCCTGTCACCCTCCTCACATCCCTTCTGCTATGACAATGATCTGAGCCACAAACCCGTCTGTCTGCTTCTGCTATATGTAAGGAACAGCAAGCACTGAAGAATGCACAAGGGCAGTGTGAATCCCCTTCTGAACTAGTCCACAAGCCCCCTATTCTCTCCTCCTCTTAAATTCTCCTCAAGATCGTCTTCTACTGTGATGCCTACACAGAATTAACTAAACAATGGCTTAGTAGAGGGCCTGCTGGAGATAGTTGATTATTAGCATTATTATTACTATTAAAACAAAACCCTGATGGTACATTTTATCCTTTATTTTGGACAAAATGACGATTATAAAATTTGGATGATTTAATTGGGGATTGGTCCTACTTTGAGCAGGGGGTTGGACTAGATAATCTCCTGAGGTCCTTTCCAACCCTGATATTCTATGATTCTATGATTTGTGACTTGTAATCTCAGATTGGGAGTTCTCTGGGAAGGAAGTGCTTTACATAAAAGACTCAATAAGTCCAATTTCTATATGAAATGTACTCAATGTTTGACACAGCCAAGGAAAGTTATGTAAGAAATATAGGATTTCCAAAAGATACATATTTTTAAGTTACAGCACAGTACTTGCCAGTACTCAAATCCTGCTTCCAATGGACTTTCAAATTCTTTTGAGAAAAGATATACTAGAAAAATCAGTGCTTTAACCTTGAGATGATATTCTCTGTAACTGAATTATCCTTGGAATAATCTTTTCATTTTCACCTTTAATTGTAAGAACTGCCTATAGATATGAGGACACAATGGTAAATTGTTGTTTTCAAGCTTGTTTTATTGCAAACTTTTAGATTGTTAAACACAAAAAGGAAGTGTGTAAAATGCCCTAGTCTACTTTGAAGATGTTCCAGATGCTGTGAACCAAAACAGCAACACATGAAGAAAACCCAAGTCAGATAAAGTATGCTTATAACTGAAATGATAGATTAACGAATGGACACAATAAAAATGCTTTTTTTAGAGGTGCAGGAAAGGCAAGATAAACACTATAAATGAATCTTGTTGATAGGTTCCCTATATATGTGGCCATAAAATGCATTCTTTGAATATACAAATCTTTTACTGACCGTCTGAAGTTTCACATATGCATGCTTTGAAATGTAGAACTTCATCCTAATAAGATGCTTATAACTATGGTGAGCAGATGTCCCGATTTTATAGGGACAGTCCCGATTTTTGGGTCTTTTTTTAATATAGGCTCCTATTACTCTCTACCCCCGTCCCAATTTTTCACACTTGCTGTCTGGTCACACTATTTATAACTCCCAGCTCACATTCATGCCAGTGGGAGGTGGCAGAGGGTCTCCAACTCTTTGCAACTCAGCATCTCCCAAAATCAGGCTCAACTGGAAGAAATAGCTAATGTTCCTTCTGATTCAATAATTAAACATAGACTCATGGAATCATAGAATATCAGGGTTGGAAGGGACCTCAGGAGGTCACCTAGTCCAACTCCCTGCTCAGAGCAGGACCAATCCCCAACTAAATCATCCCAGACAGGAATTTGTCAAGCCTGACCTTAAAAACCTCTACGGAAGGAGATTTCGCCACCTCTCTAGGTAACCCATTACCCATATTGGATAAAGATGGAAGAGTTAACCTTTTTTTTCAATGCAAGACTGTTCCCTACTGTATCCCTAGTATGCTAATGACTCTTTAGTACAATTGAATTTTGTTTCAATCCAGTCACAAAAATGTCAGTATAAGAGAGTGAAGGTTGATGTGTGGAGTCCAGTTAACACGTAGAAACGTGGTATGTTTTCTTTACAAAAATTCTACAGCTTAACAAAAAAAAAATCAAACATTTCAAAATTAAGAAAGTTAACAGTTAAGTTATGCAGCCAGTTCCTTACTGCCATATACAAAAGAAAAAGAGAAATAAAACCTGGGTTACTGGGCTTCCCCTTGCTGTGCTCTAGCGCACAGTACCAAAATGTAACTGATTAAAATCAAATTTCTAAAGTTATTAATCAGCTTTGGAATTTAGCTCATCAAAAGCAACATGGAACTAGCCAAGATCTAACAAGAGGTCACCCAGTCCATCTTCTTAGTGAACGTTGTGAAGTCTGTAGAAAGTGAGCCCTGCTCCTCCAGATAGGAATTGCCCTATCAGATTAGGTGAGTTGTCCATCTAGGATAATGCACATAGAGAAAGCATCTTCCTCATGTAACAATTGATCATCATTCTCTTTATAACAGCCCTTAACATATTTGAACACTATTTTCAGGTCCTTCCCCAGTCTTCCTTTTTCAAGACTAAACGTGTCCAGTTTTTTTAACCTTTCCTTGTAGGTCAGGATTTCTAAACCTTTTATCCTTTTTGTTGCTGTTCTCTGGATTCTCTCCAATTTATCCACACCTTTTGTAAAATGTGGTGCCCAGAATTGGACACAGTACTCCACCTGAGGCTGCCTCAGTGATGCGTAGAGTGGGATAATTACCTCCTGTGTCTTACACACAACACTCCTGTTAATACATCCCAGAAGAATATTTTATGCAATTTCATCACACTGTTGACTCATATTCAGTCTGTCATCCACTAGAACCCCCAGATTTCTCTCCTTATCACTAGCCAGTTATTCCCCATTTTGTAGTTATGTATTTGATTTTTTCCTTCCTAAGTACTTTGCACTTGTCTTTATTGAACTTTATCTTGTTGGTTTCACATCAATTCCCTAATTTCAAAAGTCATTTTGAATTCTAACTCTGTCTTCCAAAGTCATGGCAAACCTTCACAGCTTGGTGTCATCGGCAAATTTTATGGTGTTCACTCCATTATCCAAGTCATTAATTAAAATATTGAACAGTATCAGGCCCAGAACTGACTTTTATGGGAACCCATTATATGCACCCTCCCAGTCTGACAGAGAACCGTTGTTAACTACTCTTTATGTACGGACTTTGAACCAGTTGGGCACCCACCTTTTAGTAATTTCATTTAGAACCCATTTTCCAAGGGTGCTTATGAGACTGTTATGCAGAACTGTGTCAAAAGCCTTGCTTATATCAAGAAACATCACCTCTACTGCTTCCCCCAGCAACTAGGAAATTTGCCTTTTCAAAGAAGTAAAATAGGTACTCCTCCTTAGCAATTTGTCTGTTTCCACTATTTGCAGGATTCCTTTTTTATTTTCAGGATCATTAAATAGCTCCTGATGGAGCCATATTGGTTTCTTAATATTCTTCCTGTTTTTCTTTTGCACTGAGATTGTTGGCAGTTGTGTATTTAATATTGTCTTATCCAGAAACTGCCAGGCCTCCTGAACTCCTTTATCTTTTCACATGGGAGCTCATCTACCAGTTCTTTGTTAAAGTCCATTGTCCTTGTTTTGCTGCTCTAACTCCTTTCTTTCCTTAGAATCATAAAATCTATCATTTCATGATCACTTTTACCCAAACTGCCTTCCACCTTCAATTAACAACCAATTCCTCCCTGTTGGTCAAAATCTAGTCTATAATGGCTGTCCTCTGGGTTACTTCCTCCATTTTCTGAAATAAAAAGTTGTTGCCAATACATGCCAAGAACTTTTTGGAAATAGACCACATAATAGTAGATAATAGTTTACATTATTCGTATAAACATGTAATCCTTTTTTAATCCTGCAAAAGTCTTCATCTCAAGAAGACGTTCCATGGGCTAACTGAGCCTTGCATGAAAAGTATTTCTTCTTCTTAAATTTGATTGCCTTTCATTGAATGCCTTTTAATTCTGGTATTATAAGAAAGGATGAGTGGTTCCCGATCAATCTTCTCTATACCCTTGACTATGTACACTTCTATGTCTGTATCATGTCCTCTTATTCAACTGCTTTCTAAAGTGAACAGCTTGAATCTTTGCAACTCCCTTCATAGAGAATTTTTTCCAGGTCTCTAACTAGTGTAATTGCCCATGTGGAACCCCCCTTGTTCTGCAAGATTTTTTTGAGATGGGGTGACCAGAGCGGAACCCAGTACTGCAGGTGAGGGTATACTTGATTTATATGAGGCCATTATAATATTTTCAGTACTATGTTCTATCCTTCCAACATTTGTGAGACGAAACAGAGACACTGCCCATGATGGCAAACTCCACTAGTGACAGCAGGACAGGGAGCAGTGCCATATGTACTAGCAGTGGGTGGAAGGGACGGAGGTAGTGATTTACGGGGAGGAGTCAGACTTCCTGATTTCATTTGAATGCTTTAGAAGCTGGAAAGGAGCAAATCTGGAGCGCTGTGGCAGCAATCCTTCCCCTCCATTTCCTTCAAGCAAATCAGGGACAGGGCAGGTGGTACTGTTTGTACGTGGCACAGCTCAAACAAAGATGAACACTGACTCAGTTGGATGATCAGCAAAACTATTCTGATAAATGGAGAAAGTTTAGTTCCAAAAGCGCTCTAAACTAAATTGCCTATAGTCTCTTAAACTCACTTCGAGACATTTTGAACTAGCCAGCTTAGCTTACATTTATTTTAAACAAATAATTAAAGAAATAAAAGACAGTAACAGGAACAACAACCAAAAAAAGTAAGATCCTTACTAAACTTTTTCCCTTTGTCAAGGTGAAATTTTTGGCTCAAATATTTACCATATACGATACAACTGTTACACCATGACTCTCATTAGAAAATCATATTTTTAGATGCTCCCAATAGGAAAAGCAGTGAATTTCAGCAGAATTTGATATTATTGATTAAAAGGTTGTTGACTCACTTGCAGAGCTCTGTGGAGTGAATTGATCTGTTCTTGGTTGGCTCTGTTCCTATCTTTCTGAGATAAACCAAAGGGTAGTGGTGGGCAATTGCTCCAGTGCCTTAGGACAATTGCTTTTTTCTCCTCTGAGGTAGTACAGGGGGCTACATGGTCATTTCTCCTGTTGTAGAAGTATCTGAGGGTTATGGGAAGATGAATGAGGAGAGACAAGCTGAGATGCTTTCAGTTTGCTGATGATACCCACCTCTACAACTTCATCGTGTCTGACTGAGTGGAAAAATGGAATGAACTGTCCAACGTTTGGATGAGCTTGGTGCTTGGATGACAGGTAGCTGGCAAAGGCAGAGAAAGCATTGGTGGAATTTATATTAGCACATGACTGAAGGACCACAACTGCCTTTTGTAATATGTGTGCATAACCCATGAGTGTTATTAGATACAGAGCTGCTTCTGGCTGTCTGGGTTACTCCCGCACTCTATTGCTGAGAGCAATTTTTCCCATCTGAGCTCAGTGAGAAGACTATGATGCTTTTTCGCCAGTGCAGGTCATGCCACATTTAGAGTGCTATCATGCACACTCCAGGGAGTATAGCTTGGAATCCCATGGAGACCCTGTTGGTGCAAATGCCATGTTCCACTGAGATCTGCGTTGGCTTCCAAAAAGCTTCAGGGTGGAATACGAGCTGTTAGTTTTAAACTTATAAAAACCTAAATGGTTTGGAGTCTTATTACCAGAAGGACTGCCTCTCTCGCCATGCCATACTGAGACGGCTGAGAAGGCTCCAGCCTAGGTGCTTCCAAATTGAATGAAGGGGAGATGGTATTTGCCATGAAGGGTCCTCAGCTTTAGATCTCGTTTTTCTCCTTTGTCCACCCAGCTAGCATTTGTTAACCTTCTGCGTATGTTGCAAAAACCAGTATTTTTCTCAGGTTTGTGGGGAGGAAGCAAGCCAAAAGCTGGAAGGGTTGGGTAATATTTATTTATGTATGGGCCATCTTGTACATTGTATTATAAATGATAATTTATATGAAAGGTGCCCAGAGCACAGGATGGGCACTTATCAATATTTTTACAAATCTAATTAAATAAATAAAGACAATGGGCCAAATCCATGTAATCTATGGCATCCCATCTCACCAGAGACAAATTTAATATCAGTATCCTGAAATCCAAAACCCACAGGTAGCCAGTGAGACCACACAAATACGAAAACAGAGTTGTAATTTAAAGTACCTAAATTACCTCAATAGCAGCAACATTTCCCCTGGCTTGTTTCAGTGCCTTTAGATCACAGACTAGTGATAGAACAACAGATTAGCTGTCATAAGATGGTTGAAGTCAGTTCATTTTGAACCTCAGTAGCTTGGACTAGAAGCAAAAGTAATTACAAAATGATAGAAGGCCCTCTTAGCACACATGCACACAAACTTGTCTGTAATTGAAACCCTACAGACCTGGCAAGTTGGGAAAGCTCGCATTAAATTCAGTGTTCATTGCTCAACACTCAGGGGGACAGAAATGCCTTGAGCTACAACAATTAAGTGTTCAAAAGGCTTTTTTGTAACTGGAATGTAATGATTCAATTGCTGTTGTAATCATTATTGTTACTAGATGGGAATCCCTACAAAGCAGACTGTCATGCAAGTGGCTCGTTTTCAATACTCTGCATTCCTGTCAGAATGAAAGTGGGCTAATTCTCTTCGTCAGTCTTCTGGTTTTGCCTTCTTCGGTCAGATGCTTTCCCCCCATCTACAGCTATTACGTTCAGAACCAGAAAAGGGACTATGATGATCATATGTTTCTGCTCATCGTTTTTCACAGTCTACACAATCAGTGTGATTATGAAAAATATGCTATTCCCATTGAGGACAATGTCGTCTAGTAATGTCTCTAATGCACTTGAAAATGTGTTTACCATGTGCTAATGATATCACTGAACAGATGCACTGCTTGTCATTCCAAAGAGAGCAGCAGACTTTCTTATACAGAGCATCAGTGAAGTTGTTTCTGGGTAGAAAAGGGGTGTCATCTGATTCTGGTTTGTCATCCTTATCATATATTGGGTCTCTCTCTCTCTCTCTCTCTCTCAAAATAACAATTTTCAATCCTTCCAAGTCTTCCTAAAGAAAGTATTATTAACTTACATATGGTGCTTATTGTTAGCATAAGGTAAAAATTTGCCAGTATCATTTGAGTCACTATGTTTAACTTTACCATTGTAAAATTACACTGGGTAACACTTCTGTAGTGTTTTTCATCTGTAGGTCTCAAGCCAATTTAGAAAGGTGAGTAAGCATTATTAATCCCATTTTAGAGACCGGAAAACTGGGGCACAAGAACATGTAGGCCAGCAGCAGGAAAGGAGGCTGCTGGCATGGGGAGGCTTTAGCCTCTTTCAAGAAATGATGCCTATGACAGGATTATGATGGAGAGGGAAAATTTTGAAAATAAGCTATACAAGTGACTCAGATCCATTTTATTAGCAGGTGAAAATCACTCATTAGCATCCAAGGGCACAAACAGCAAAGGATATCTTGTGTGATGCATATCCAACGACAAACTTGGAGCAGAACACACACAGCCATTGCTAGAGGGGATGTCAGATGGGCATTGGATTTGCTCCAGAATAGCATTGTCCCTTGCTGAGGTATATCCTCCTGCACCCCTTTTTCCACTACGGCTTCTTTACACACCTAGCATCCCAATCTTGGATACTGGGGCACTTTCTGTGGCTTAGTGCCCCTTCCCATCACTACCCTCCTCTGCTCCTGCTCTAGTTGCCTATCACCAAGGCTCTGTACGATACATACATTTGTGGTTTTGGTTTTTCCCATCATTTGCCATGAATGGCCCACTCCTGCAAGAGGAATCGTGCCTAAGCTGTGAGGGACCATGGCTCTCTCCTGCTACCGCCTCAGAGAAGAGGACATGCCAAAGGGAAATGAGTATTTCTCCCATCGAGCTTTTTTATCTCTAGCTATGGTGCCCAGGAGTGACAAGTGCTTTTCACTGGTGGTACTCAAGCAGATTAGACTCAAAACATCATCACTGAAAAAAAGAAAAGAAAAGAAAAATGGCACTGTTTGTTACCCTGGTTTCTATGTTACCTTTCAATGCTGTGTATTGTTACTAATCTAATCATTCCCTCCCTTTGTGGGCCCCTCTAAGTGCTACTCTGGGCCATGACAAGAGTCCTGTCTCATTGGCAGGACAGGCCATTGAGTCCAAAATGGAGCCTTGTGCCTTTTCCTCTTCTTCCTTTGCTTTAAATAGAGCCCCACGGGCTGTATCATTTCTTGGAAGGAGGGCCGGGTGATGGAGATTGGAGGCTGGGTGATGGAGGTTGGGGGCAGTGAGGCCAATGGTTTTGTAGAAGAAGGGTATGTAAAGTTTCTGAAGGGGCATGTTGTGTGTCCTCACTGAGATACCCGTCCCGTGTTCAGTGCTTTGCATGAATGGATCTGCTCTTCTGGCTGAGGCAGGACCATATAGACAGACACAGCAATGAAAGGGTTTTCTGGGGTGGTGAAGGTGGCCTGTGTGTGGGTGTATCTTTTAGTTTGTATAGGCAGTAATAGGTTTCGGGGTTTTTTAAATATTATTTTCCATATTGAATCCTATGAGACCATTCTCTTCCTTTTCCTTTCTTGACAGAGGGAATTAGAGTTATGGTTGTTATTCTCCCCGCATGGCTGATTGGGGTTCATAGTGAGTCAGTGGCAGATTTATACTATAACTTAAGTCTCCTGACTTCCCCTTAGATGCACTACCATGAGAAGATATCACCTTCAGTGTTGACAGTTAAAGATCAGTGACTTTTTGAAGGGACTTGTCCCTGTTCTTGAATTGTATTGTAATAGTCATTACATTCATTTAGGTGATCCAGGAAAACTGCTAGCCTGGGATTGCAAATTTCCAGTTATCCACAGTAACAAATATTTTTGAGAATGAATAAGATGTGCCTTTTCATCTTCATCATACATAGTAAAATTTGGGCAAGTAGATTTTCTGCCTGGACTAGTAATTTTGTTATAATTTTGCATAGCTGTGCTGGAACTTAAACAGTCATCATTAGGCCACTGTAAATTCAATGTCCTCAGATTGTTTTCATGCAGCTGGTTGGTGCATTACATCCATCTGTTTGCAATATTACAGGAATTCTTAAATCTTAGGTATGTCCATTTTTTGTAAGACAGAGCTCTGACTATTAAGTTAACCCACCGCTATAATATAGGTGGGTCTTTGTATGCACCATTTAAAATGAGTTTACAACTTCTCAATGAATTTCTAAAGGTGCAAAACATTTAATTGTGGTTTCCTATCTCTGAACTCCAGAAAAATCTACTCATAAGCAATCTTGGGCAGCCAAAATATTTTACAGGTGTCTAGCACAATGTTAAAAGACCTCAAATCCAGAATTATTATGTAGTAGATGGGCAATTTAGAACTGCCCCATTCATCTGGGTTGAAGCATGCTTATTTTTTATTTCATTCTCTTGAAAGTTACCTGATGAGAAACCAAGGTTGTTATTTTAATAAGTTCTTAAATATAAAATCAATCCATCTCTGTGAGACAATGCTCATTTTCAACCTGGTTTACTATAATGAAATCTAGGGTCCTAGTTTAACAGCATAGTGCTCCAACATGTCCCTAGATATGGAGACTTAACTACTAGCAAGTTATAATGTGATATGTAGGAATATGAATAAACAAATCACCAACTGGACTTGTACAATTAAATAGTAATGTTAATCTCAAAGGAAAGCAGCTTTATATCCTATTCTCACCCTGTAAATATTACTCTGTTCCAAAGTGTACACAATATATGATTTACAATGTTCTATTGAGCCACTGGATGGCATCAACCTATAATGTAACCAGCTGCTGCTGCTTCAACTATATTAAAATCCTACTGTCAATGTTATTGTTTGCAAAAAACTTTATGTATATTACCAGATTTGTGGTTCATTGTCTAAACTAAAATCGCAAAGGACACTAGCCACACAGTTGGAAAGCTCTAGCTCTTTTATACAACAATTTATAATATTTAGTACATTTTACAATTGTCTAATATACTCAATGGAATTTTTTAGTAAAAGGACATGAAAGGGTTTCAATGGTTAACATATGCATTTCTTTTAAATAACATATCTCATTTCACATCTAAAAATATCTGCTGATTTATTTAAATTAAAATGTAGTCAACCGTCTTCTACCTTTGCACTGAACAGACCATTTTCTTCTGAATTTAGGGTATTGTAATATAGTAGTGGATAGTCATCCAGGCTAGTTTATGAAAGGACTTCCCTCTTATCACACATCCTAATCCTGCACAGGGTTACAGCTGGTCATGCAATTAATCTGTCAATGAGAATCAGTGTTGGAGAAATTATTCACGAGAGTATGACACTTTGCAGGAATACGGTCTTCGTGTGCTCAGTTTAGGGTGACCAGATGTCCTGATTTTATAGGGACAGTGCTGATTTTTGGGTCTTTTTCTTATATAGGCTCCTATTACCCCACCCCACCCTGTCCCGATTTTTCACATTTGCTGTCTGTGAATGCAAACCTGAAAGCAGAATTGAGTGCTGGTTATGCAGTTTGGTGTAACTAGTAGTCTTCCGATCAGGAGAGCAAAGGTACATGACTGGAGTAGCTGGACTGTTGTAAGTAAATACTGAAAGGCATTGGCAGTATGGCAAGGAAATACCATCAAATCTGCACGGTGGATCTGTGAAAATGAGTACTCTTTATGCTATGTACATCCAAACAATTGGAAGAGATTAGATACTACCATGATAGGCTTTGTAGAAAATACTAAATTGACTGCACCTAGCAGAAAATACTAAAATTGACTAAATACTACAGTAGACTCTCGATTATCCAGGATTGGGTTAACCAGAAAGTGGACCAGGATGTGAAAAAAAATATATATGCGTAACTTGCAGGGCCGGCTTTGGCTTTATTGCCGCCCCAAGCACAAAAAAAAAAAAGCCACCAGGGCACAGGGCATCTAGTGAACCAACAACCCCTCCTCCCAGCGCAGGGTGGCTGGTGAACCATCCCCCCCTCCCCATATTTCCAGTGGATGGTGATTATCCAGGATTTTATTAACCAGGGTTAATATTTTCCCTATCATCCTGGATAATCGAGAGTCTACTGTATAGTGTTTATACAGTATTGACTAATACTCAATACTAATACTCAATTAGTATAATCAGTATACTCAATTATAATCAATAATAATACTAATTTATACTGTATAACTACTGTATTATACTAAATTGACTAAATTTTCTCCCATCTGCACTGTTCTATGTCAGTTTCCTTGCAATACTCTTTGAGGATGAACTCTGGAGTCCTGGTGCCTGTCAATGCTTAGTCCCTTGTGCTGTTTCTGCCTCCCTCGAGGGCACAAATCAGCTTCTTTTATCTCTGGAGAATCCAGCAAAGAGCGTCCACTAACAATCACCATAATCCATTTTCAGCTGTCTTAATTAAAATGAGATTTATTAGAGAGACAGAGAATCAAATTAAAACTTAAGCATGCTACAAACATAGCTAGACTAATGCCACAATAAATTTAACTCTCTAGGCTAAACTCTTTATTTAAGTCACCACCTACTAGATAAGAAAGAATTTAAAAGTATACATTTTAGAAAGTTAATATGCTTCTGTACTGACAGCAATAAGATCAGCTTTTAACTTCCATTTCCTTTTTGGTATCTCAGATCTGCAATTTCAGGGCAAAACGTAGAACTCGGTAACACTGTGTTATGGGCCCAAACTTCTTTCTAGAGCGTCACAGATCCTCAAATATGGCCAAACAATTCCTACTATAGTTCCATTCAGGTCAATGGAGCTAGTCAAGGATGAATTTGGACCTTTACAGGGCTCTGTGAGACTCTGGAGAAAAGTTTGGGCTTATAAAGCAATGAACAGACAGAGTATGAGGTGTCTGTTTACTCTAATCTGCATGTTAGCAGCAGTGTTGTGAAGGTTGATAAGGGGGTTGCCAGAAGGAACTGGCTTTTCTGCCCCCTGAGAATTCTGAATCATTAAGGAGTTGGGAGGAAATGTGAGCATGGATTGTGGTAAACCCCCGTTCAGGGAAGCTAGACCCTGCCCTGCCCCCACCTAAGGCTCTGTTCCCATCACACCTCCAGCCCACCCCTGCCTCACCCTGCCCTCCACTCAGCTGTTGGATCTATAGTAGCAGAGTGTGGGCAGGGCCACAGCCTGGGTTTGTGGAGGCTTAGCCTCTCCTAGCCTATTATACCCAGTGCTGATGACTGGGGTTTTATTAAAGTTAATATCCAGAAAACCAAACCACAGGAAGCTTGCAGAAGCCCCACACAAGCTCAGACTCACCACAACCACTACACTCCTGGGACTACTTCATCCTTCCCTGCTGTGTTCCCTTTGACCTCTTCAGCACAGCTCCAAACCCTTAAAAGGACAGAGCACAACCTTAAAGAGATCACGTGCAGATACATTTAACCATGACATTCCCTTCTCAGTGCTACATCTACTTCCCCTTGGAGGATGGAACTGCCACTGCAAAGGAAGAGCTCCGCCCTGCCCAAGTGGGAACAGGTAACTGGTAGATAACAATCAGAGGGGTACACTCGTATTTGCTCCAACCCCTCAGACAGAGACCAACACCTACAAGATCTCCACCAAGCTTTCTCAAAACTACAATACCCGCACAAGGAAATAAGGACACATCTACACCAGCAACACCATCACAGGACCAAACCAGATCAGCCACACCATCACTGGTTCATTCACCTGCACATCTACCAATGTAATATACGCCATTATGTACCAGCAATGTCCCTCTGCTATGTACATTGGCCAAACTGGACAGTGCCTGCGAAAAAGGATAAATAGACACAAATCAGATATCAGGAATGGCAATATTCAAAAACCTGTAGGTGAGCACTTCAACCTCACTGGACGCACCATAAAAGATTTAAAGGTCAGCATTTTGCAGCAAAAAAACTTCAAGTCCAGACTGCAAAGAGAGACTGCAGAGCTGCAATTCATTTGCAAATTTGATACAATCAATCAAGGATTGAACAAAGATTACGAGTGGCTATCTAACTACAAAAGCAGCTTCTCTTCTCTCGCTATTCACACCTCCAGTTCAGCTGCTAGAGGAACACCTCACCCTCCCTGATTAGAGATAACAAGCTGGTTCAGCCTCATTGGACTAACCTTGTTATCTCCCACCTGGTTCTTGCCTACCTATTTATACCTGCCCCTGGATACTTCCACTGCATGCATCCGACGAAGTGGGTATTAGCCCACGAAAGCTTATGCTCTAAAACTTTAGTTAGTCTTTAAGGTGCCACAGGATTCTTTGTCACTTCTGGTAGATAACAAGTAATCAGTTAGCTGGCCCACTGAAAAGAGACAACTGGAGCTGGAAAAAGATTGCACAGGGCAGACTACAGGTAGTTCTGATTGCATGGACACAGCCAGGGTTCATGATTGCATATAAGTCCATGGAGCAGGTTCAGATGGAGGCCAAGAGTGGGCTAAGGTATAGAGGCCAAAGGAGCAGTCTGAAGTAGACCCTACTGACAGCTGGTATAGAGCAGGTCTAGCTGTCTACGAGTCAGCTCCTGAAATTTCAAAAGAGCCTTTAAAGAAGAATGACTTAAGTATTTTATACAACTGACATAATTTTGATCACCTCACACTTCATGGACAACCGGAACGGCATACTTATCTGTTAGATTTTTACAATAGTAGGAGAGCCTTTATTTTCCATGCAGCAGCTGTTGTCTCTCATTTCTGCTAACATTGCCATCTAGCTATGGAAACACTTCCTAATTTCCTCAAAAATTAATATTTCAAATGCACCTCTCATCCTGCCTACACCTTAGTCAGCATGAAGAGGTCAAGGAACATGGATTCTGGCTGACATCTCAATTATCCCTGGCTGAAGACAGATCATTGTCTGATTTGCCTCTGTGCCTTCAGAGAAGGGGCTCATAATTCTCAGATTTATCCTAATATTAATTCTGCTCGCTGTTAAATATGAATTATTTATAGATTTTATAGGTTTCAATCTGTCACATTGCCTAGCACTTCAATGTAAAATATTCCACTCTAATGCTTGCTGAACAAACCCAGCTAAACGCTAATACCATTCATTCATATCAGCAAAAACTGAAAACAAATAAATACCAACCCTTTCATCAAGAAATCTCATTTAATGTTGTGTGGTTTGTCATTTGTTATATGGTATTGTTTGTGCCCCAAACATTTCTAACAGGAGAATCAATGGTGAACAAGAAATAACAGTTCCCAAAGAGATTTACAGACAAATAACGTGTGCTAACCCTCACAAGGCTTTTAGATTTGTGAACATTACTGCTGGGTCCTACTAATGAACAAAAAATGATGCCACAAATCAAAGAAAAATGAACCCGGGCTTCTAGTCAAAAATATATTTGTGAAACAGTCCACTATCCAATCAATTCTGCCAGTAACTACTACATTGTTAGGAGTATAACTGTTTTTAGAGCAGGAGTTCTCAAACATCATTGTACCGTGACCCCACTTCTGACAACAAAAATTACTACATGACCCCAGAAGGGTTCGGGGTGGTGGGGGGGAAGCAAAATCTGAGCCTGCCCTGCGACCCACCTCCATGGGTAGGGAAGGATGGCGGAGGGAAGCTAAAGCCCAAGGACTTCAACCTCGGGTGGGGGACCTGTAACCTGAACCCTACCACACAGGGCGGACGCCAAAGCCCGAGCCCCACCGCTCAGGGCTGAAGCCGAAGTCCAGGGCTGAAACCTTTGGGCTTTGACCCCGGGTGGTGGGGATCAGGCTTCATCTCCAGGCCTCAGAAAGTCTAACGCCAGGCCTGGCGGGGTTGAGACCCACAGTTTGAGAATTGGTGCTGTACAGCAATGCTGCATGCTTGAAACTGGAAACGGACCCAAAATTATAAAGGTGAGTTCCAAATCTGCACTTTCCCAGAGTTTGCAAGGTACAGAGGAATTTGGCACCATGGTTGTTGTTTGATTGTCTCTCTGTTTAAAATCCCACAATGGGAGAGATGAAATCATTACGCTGACCAATGGGGTTTGACATAAAACAGGTTGCTTACTTTACAATAACTTGCATCCGACGAAGTGGGTATTAGACCACGAAAGCTTATGTTCTAATACTTTAGTTAGTCTTTAAGGTGCCACAGGACTCTGTGTCACTTCTGCAGTTCCAGACTAACACGGCTACCCCTCTGATTCTTTACAATAACTGTGGTTCTTCAAAATGTTTGCATGGATCCTTCACATGCACAGGTTCTGAACTTTTTCGCTAGCTGTGTCTGGGGCTGCACATGCTCCCTGAACGTCCTAGCACTCAAACCTGAGGGCATCTAGGCCACGTAATCGCAACAGCTACTTAGTTCCTTCATAATCCTGAATTCTCAGAGCATAACTGAATTCTGAATTAGAGAGGAAGGAAATCAGGTCATGGGATTCACGTGGACAAAGCAGCTTGAAGAAGCAAAGTTTCTAAAAAGTAAATAACCTGCTTTTCTCTGAGTATTGTCTATGTGGACGCCACTCTTTGTGAGTAACAAGCAGTGTCAGGTCAGATTGTGGTGGGTTGAGGAGTCCTCGCTAAACAAAAATTGCAGAATTGCTCTGTCAAACTTCAGAGAGGTAGCCGTGTTATCTGGATTTGCAGAAGCGACAAAGAGTCCTGTGGCACCTTAAAGACTAACAAAAGTATTGAAGCATAAGCTTTCGTGGGCTAGTACCCACTTCGTCGG
>ML677371.1:366961-440472 GCA_007922305.1 Dermatemys mawii | reverse complement strand
GCATCCGACGAAGTGGGTATAAGCCCATGAAAGCTTATGCTCTAATACTTTAGTTAGTCTTTAAGGTGCCACAGGACTCCTTGTCACTTCTTAGTTTTCATCATGGTTAATAACAGGGTGCCTCAAGATTCCATAGTAAATCCCGTGTTGTTTAATATATTAATTCATGTTCTGGAAAGAGAGGGGAATAGTGAGGCAGCAAAATTTGCAGATGACACAAAGAAATTTAGGTTAGTCAGGATCAGATAAGACTGTGATAAAGTTCCAGAAGACCTAAAGAAGCTAGAGCAACAGGCAACATAATGGCAAATGAAATTCATTGTGCGGGCAAAGTAATGTACATTTGAGGGAAAATTTAAACTATCCATGAACCAAATCAGGTTCTAAATAAGGTGATCGGATGTCTTGATTTTATAGGGATTTTTCGTATAGAGGCTCCTATTACTCTCCACCCCGCCCCGATTTTTCACATTTGCAGTCTGGTCACTCTAGTTCTAAATTAATAGTATTTATTGAGGAAAGGATCTAGGCACCACTGCAGACAGCTGGAGAGACTTCTGCTCAATGAGCAGCTGTGGTCAAAGAAGGTATCAAGAGATTTGGATGCATATGGAACGGGATGGAGAATATTATAATGTGTTTATATAACTCAACAGCGTGGCCTCATCTGGAATACTGTGTGCAGTATTGGTCACCATATCTCAAAATATACATTGTAGAATTAGAGAAGGTTCAGAGAAGGATAACAAGAAAGGAGACAAATAGGAGGCATGATAAAAGTATGTAAAATACTGAACTGTATAAATAAGGTAGATTGGGAACTTCTGATTTCTCTGTTTTATATCACAAGAACAAGAGAACATTCAATGAAATTAAAATGTGGCAAATTCACAAGCATTAAAAGGAAATGCTTTTCCATACATGTGATTAAACTGTTAAACTGATGGCATAGGAAGTTGTTGAGGCCAAGAACTTAACAAGATTTTTAAAAAGGAGTGGACATTTATATGGATATCAAGAGTATCTAGATTTATCATAACGAATGACAACAAAAAACTTTGTGCTTTAGCATTTACAACAGTCTATTTGAGATCATGATGAGACCTCATGTTGGGGGCAGATTATCCCACATCTACTTGGGGTTCTTACAGCTTCCTCTGAAGCAACTATTAATGCCACTGTCAGACACAAGGTAGTGGACTAGATGGATCTGGGGTCTATGCAGCATCGCAATTCCTATGCTTCTAGAATTAAAAAAAAATCTTAATTTACTTCAAAAATCCTGTTGTTTTTTTGAGAGCTTTAGAATTAAAAATGGTTTAAAATGCAATAGGGCTAATATTTAACATTGGACTAGCTTGTGGCAGTTAGTCATATCCCTATAGTGAGGGCAATGCAGAGCTGTACAACCCTAGAGGGAACATCAGGGGGCCTGCTTCAGAGACACACAAAGCATCTTGGCAGACCACAGCTACACTGAGGAGTGAGCAATCTGACAACCCTTTGAGGAGTGCAACATAGCCTCTTTCCAGTCACTCCTCCCCTCCAGGGAGCAACTGGGTAGCAGTCCTTATTCTTCCACAAGCACAGGGACTACCATTCTGGCCATCCTTGAGGACTATGAAAGGTGGAGTCAAAAGAGGGAAGGGAAGGTTTTTATGCCCTACTCATTAAGCTGGGTAAGAGCTGATCATAATCTTGTCCACTGAGGTTATGGACTAAATTCAACACATGCATATAGAGGCACAATGCCTGTGATGACAGTGCAGTTGTACCCACCTTTACCAGCAAAAAATTTGGCCATTTGAGTTTGCTGTCTAATAAAATAGTGCAAATGTAGGGTTTCACTGGTGAAAAATATAAAGAATAAAACTGTCTTAGGTAAACGTTATATACCATGTTATGTTTTAATCAGGTCAGTTGGCAAAGAGAACTTGATTCTCAGGTAACACCACAGTTCTCAAATGCATAATTTTCTAATTGCAGTATGATGAACAGTTGGTGTAACAAAAAATTAGGACCAATAAGAGATGAAACAAAATATCTGTTCATATGGTAATGAAAGAATTACAGAAATCATAAACAAATACCCCTCCCTGGTTCCAGGCCTGGCACTTGGGGGCTAACGGAGCCTTGGGCTGGCTCTGGGTGTGTGGGAAGGGTGATCATGGTGCTCCCCTGACCAAAACACCCTAGACAGTTGTCCATATCATCCACCTGTAAGGCTGCCCCCCCCCCAAGTGATAACCCTCCACAGACCTTGACACCATCACTTCTCCGCTGCTTCTGGTAGTAGCGTTGCCTTCTGTGCTGAGCGCCTGGCCAACAGCCGCCGCTCTCCAGCTGCCCAGCTCTGAAACCAGTGCAGAAGTAAGGGTGGCATTTCTGTAGTCCCCCCTCACCTTAGCCATATTTCACTGGAGAGACCAGATTTAATGGCCCATGACACATTTTTCATGGCCGTGAATTTGGTAGAGCTCTATGTATAAGGTAAGAGATACCTTTGTTGCAAGACTCCTTGACATCAAAGGCTAAAAAGGCTTGAAGGAAGATAAGGGATCATTAAGGTAAGGGTACAGTGTATCTCCTCCCAAACACGATTGGCAATCAGGATCTTGGTAAAGACGCTGGGAGACAAAGGACAGACCAAAGTGTAGGGTAAGAAGCTGATAACTGTTGTTGCCAAGGGTGAAATAGAAAGCATCAGTGCGCTGGTAGAACTGGGATACATAAAAAGACATCTTTCAGGTCTGTACCGGACAGAGAGAAGCCCTAAAGGAGGAAAAAAAGGATGGTCCTGGAGGTTTTGATCCTGCACCTTCCCTTGTGCAGACCCTTGTTCAATGCATGCAACTTGAGAATGGGCTTGAAGCCTTCAATCTTCTTGTGCATAAGACAGCACTGAAAAGAGAAACTCTGTCTGGGTTCTTCAGGAGGAACAGGAAGAATAGCCCTGTTGCAGAGCAGATTCTGAATCTCTGTGAGAAGAGCCAGGGACCTATCATTTTCCAAAGGCCAGGGAGTTAAACTGAACCAGGAGAGTCAGGGTCCTGAGTACCCCTCAGAAATCACCTCCTTTGGCCAGGTATGTGAGGAGGTGGTAGCCCACACTCTTCCAAACATCAGCAGGTCGCATCCCCCAGTGGCGGGGATAATATTTCTGGGTGGTCGCTTGATTTCAGTAGGGTTGCTTTGGGAAAACAGGGAAAGGGCAGGAAGAATCTGATCCCATAGCTGCATTCCACCCCATAAGCCAAATATATCTATGCCACTATGCTCACCCCTTATAATACAAACAACACAAACCTCATAAGCCCTATGCAGGGTCAAGCCCACCTGCTTATCTGTGGGAGAAGTCAGAGTCTCGGTGTGAAAGGTTGATTTAGAACGTAGGACCTGAGCATCCACCCTAAAGAAATCAAAACTTTTATCTGGTTCCTCAAGGGAAACAGGATGGTGTAAGAGTCCAGGAAGTGCCAGTTCATGCCGCTCTATTTCTCAGACATAACACACAGAATTATTATTAGCAAATGCACATGTGGTACAATAAAGATGAAACAAAAGTTCAAAACACAATAAAGTAGGAGATAAACCAGAGATGTAGAAGTAAAAAAAAGAAAAATGTCAAATCTGTCAGAAGGACGTAGGCCGGCATCATTCATTTTAGCCATTCAATAAATAGCTTGGGGGTGAGCAGTGTGAAGTCTGGAAAGTTCTTCTGATAGACCAGCACTATATGAGCAGCCATTTAACAGATGTGCAGCATCCTCAGCTGTACAGCAGCTACACACAGAGGGTTGATCCTGAGTCCCCAGGTGTGGTTCTTTGCCACCCACCTGTGCATCTGAAATGGTGAGCTTGCACCAGAGGTAGTGTGGCAGCTCGAAACCAGGCAGGATCTCATCAGGCTGAGTGATGAGGAAGGAGCTTCATTCAGAAGGAATGGCTAAAATGGTTGAGTGGAAGGAAAAGCCACCGGGCCCTGCTCAGAGCCCTCAGTTGGGCAGGTAGCCTGTCCTGCCATCTATATGGCCACACCGTTATTTTTACCACTATAGGGTGATCAAATCTAGCACCCATACATTGACCTGAACTGGAAATTACATCTCTGCTTGAAATGTAGATGTACCCACAGAAACAGCTCCCATAAGTTGTGCTCTGGCACCCAGGGAATATGGAGTCGTGCTCTGTGACTTGCTCTCCTAGGCAGTGGAAAAACAGTAGTTCTGTCCTGTTTAAGCCTCCAGTGTGCTCCTAGACCCCAATCCAGCAAAACACTTAAGCATGTGCTTAATTTTAAGTATAAAGTAGCCCTACAGAATTCAACAGGACTAGTCACGTGCTATAGATTAAGCATGTATTTAAGTGCTTTCCTCTGCTCATAGTGGAAAACAGGATTTGCCCTTTCTTTAGTGACTTGAAAGAGGGTAAGCTTTGCAGTGTGAAAATTTGTAGATGATATCAAGTTAGTGGAGGACAGCAAATAATACCAAGACAGTAGAATAGATAGTGGGGGAAGATTACAAAATATTAAGATTTAAATGTTTATAAATGACTTTTAGGGGGGCTATTCAATGCTAGATAATGCAAAGTGATGACTGAATCTAACAGCACCACCTTCTGTGGTTTGAATGCCTTGGAGCTATTTATAATCTCATGCTTATCACTTTTTGCCTTTAGCCAATAAATAATTCTCTCTGAATTAAAGACTCATTATAGGACCATTTTTTGCTGACAAAAAGAGGAGAGGTAGTGGTGCAGGGAGGTAACAGATTTAACAGTTAATAGCATACAAACCTTACATTAAAAGAATGTTATTTAGGTTGCAAAGCCAAGTGCTCAAAAGTTAGGAAACGCCAGATTTACAGTTGCCAGTGCAACATTAATTCTCATGCCTTATTTGTTCACCGTGAATGAGGCAGGCGTCCTGTGGAAAAATAGTATGAGATCATGTAATTAAAGATTATTACAATGAACATGAGGAAGGGATTGAATTAAAATTATCTTTCACGTGCTTGACTTTGTGATCTAAATAATGTTCTTTTAACATATTTTTTACAATATAATTTCCTAATTTTTTTAAAGAATAAAGATAAAAACAAATTATATTGTACTATTATATGATGAGAATTTAGGTTGTTCTGAAGTAGTCAAGCAACATTAGGTGTGGTGTAAGCAAGTTTCCTTCCAAACCTTCTCAGAAACAGAGTCTACCCACTGCATAGTGGAGAGTACCCCTCTACCATCGGTTTGACTTTATTAATGTTATGAATGATAAATTCATTAATATTGATAATGGCTTGAGGATCCTCACGCCTTTAAAATACTGAGTATTAAAAATAAAATACTGAGTATTAATAATAATTAAGAATGAGGCGATGACACAGTTCTGTGTTGATTACCAGAAACTCAGTGCTGTTATGCTAAATGTAGAAAACCTGGTCTAGAAAACTTATATCAAAGTAAATAAAAAGAGGAAGACTTGTGGCACCTTAGAGACTAACCACTTTATTTCAGCATAAGCTTTCATGGGCTATAGCCCACTTCATCGGATGCAAAGAATCGGATGCACAGAATGCATAGAAGTTTTTCTAACTTTTACTTTCAGTCACCGGACCATGTTATGCATTTGTCTGCTGGATTAAAGGGTTCCCCAGTGCAGTTCTTTTCTCCTTTATGTAAGTGCATCTAGATCATGAGCAATTTGATTCTTATCCTTTTCTCTGATAAGTAAATAATTGTCAGAAGGCCCTGATTGGTATAATCAAAACACAGGATAGGTCAGATCCTGCAAAGCTCAATTATACTTACTGATATATGGGATCTGTGAGATGAATAGCAAATATTTGGATTGGTTGCAGTTCTGCCTGACATCTTCTCTACAAAATATTTTGTAGCTCAAGGGAATGTGTGCTGAGCTACAATCTAGGAACCCAAAAGTTCTAATCCCAGGTCTTTCACCAAAAATGGCGGGTAGCAGTGGTCATGAAGATTTTAGATTCCTGGTAGCTCTGGGATGCAATACAGTTCCACATTGCCTTATATTGTGGGCAATCCTCAAATGACACAATCTAGGCTTAAATAATTAGCTTTATGACCGAATGTTTGTGTTTTTAATATGTGATTTATTTAAATTAACTGTGAAATGGGATATTAATGACTGTTGTCATTTCATTTTAGACAGCCAAATCACTTTAAAAATGAACAACGAATGTTACATAAATGCATTTCAAAATCAAACATGTGACATAGGCAAAAACATGTGACATAAGCAAAAATATTTCAAAATAAGCAACATCCCAAGTCTGTCTTTGAAGAAGGTAGAAGAATAATTTTGGTTTGCAGCTTGGATCCTGCACTTCATGTTAGTATAAGGAAAAGCCTTTTGGCTGGGAGATTAACATGCATACAGTTCTTTAATTTTCCATTTAACTCATGTTCTTGCAGTAGAAATAGGCTACATGGAGAGGGACGGCAAGAAAAAGAGGGGCAATTCTAGGCAGGAATAGATTCCCTCAAGAATTTTTGAATATTTTCTTGTACCAGCATATGCACATTCTTATCTGCATTTCGCAGCAGGCTAGAAGACACTAATGAGAGATTTCATGTTCAGACCAATTACTTGAAATATTTAACATCCCTCTTAAGGTGCATTTATACTTCAAAGAAATGACTCATTGCATGCATTCCACTATGTTGCAAAGGAAAAAAATGTGTCCCCACTTGGTATGATTATAGAAATATCTTTGAGTTCTACTATGATTGAGGTCCTATTATCAATGTTATTTTAAATCCTTGTTTTCAGAGGTTTATATTTTGGTGTAAAACATTGTTTTAAGATTAAAACTTGATATATAAGCAGGGCCCGGCACACTCCGCAGTGCTCCTTTTCAGAACAGCCTGCTTTGATCTTTCTCGGGGTTGTGTGTGTGTGTAGGGCAAGGCACTTCTCATCCACACCTATAAATCTGACAGGATGCCTCTGAGGGGCAGTCACCCCCAGCAGCAGCATACAGAACTTTGGAAACTGCTACTACTGAAGTGAGCAGCCTCTTTTTCCAGACAGTGCCTCCTTTACTGGTTCCTGCTGTTCCTTACAATTAGAGCTAGTAGGATTTTTTTCCACTGACAAAATTTCCCACCAGAAATGGAGTTTCACAGAAAATGATTTTTTTTTTGTTGAAAAGTATCGTCTTTGGTTATACTTTTTTGTATTTTTGACAGGTAATTTTCAACTGATGTGAAACAAAAATGGCTGTTTCTTTTAATTTCAAATTGATTTTTTTGTTTCAACACAATACAGAAAAAGAAAGATGAAGGGGTTGGAGTCACTTCTCTCCAATTCACAAATCCACCAATGACTAACAGACACCCAGCTACTACAGTGATGAAGGCCATATCAGAACCTTGATAGACGTCCTTCATTTCAACAGACAACATTCATCTCATTTTAGTCCACAAATTATTTACATTCCAGTCAAATTTGGTATCCCTTCGCTATTGTTTTTAAAATATACACATCAAAAATAAAAAATTGTGAAACTAAAGTAACAAAATGAGGATTCATTCTTTTGTGTAAATAATTTTGCTAAGTTTTAGGTTTCCTGCATGAGTAGTATTTCCCCCCCATTTTGTATTTATCACACACAGTGTTCCAGGTTTGAATCTTGTCACGGCTGAGGGGTAAAAGGGAAAAAAGATAAAAGGGAAAGAGGGAACAATTACTGCATCGTGTAAGGCTTGTCTAGCTGAATAGTTAATGCATGGCAATTTGGAGTGTGAAGCTACATCACATTCATGTGCTGCATACCCACTGGCAATGTGGACTCTGCTACCGCGCACTAAATGTTTCCTATTAAGCTGTGACATACTCCGCTTTGAAAGAGGAGTAGATTAAAGTGCACTCGGACATTTTTAGCGTGTGGCAGCATGGCCCATTCAGACATGCCTGGCTTGCTAGTGTGCTGTAGATTGACCTCCTCAGTTTGCTGAATATGAACTGTTCATCTAGACAGGCCCACAAAACAAACATACTGAGAAAAAATGGATTGAAAAAGACAAAGGGAAAGATAAGATAAATAGCAATGGAAAAGAAATAGCGTAAAGGAAGTGAAAAGAACAAATGGAAAGGCAGGCAAAGTAATTTAAAAAAAGTTTTTACATAATAGAAAATGTAACAGTCAAAATGGTACAACGAATTAATAAGGACGGGACAAAATGTGTTGTGGGATGAGGGACAGAAATTTGCTGAAGGGCAGCTCTGGCTTACTAGAAGTCTCCCTCTGATTTTCCCACCACATTTTTCTGTGGTTACTTCTCTATGGATATCTTAACTCGCATACACTCTTGTGGTTAGATTGAATACACTCTACTAGGTAGAGCACAACAAACATGGTATAAGATGTCTGCAGCTATAGCTGAAATGACAGTATTTAAGAGGTCTCCTACTGACAGGATATTGGGCCAAACCATAAAGATATATAGGATTAAAATGTGATACTTGTCATAGACCAATGTGCACAGTGTGGTAACAGTGTAATGGCAGAGTTAAAACTATCTGGAGTACTTAAACTCTGCATAGGCATACTTCTGAATATTTGGTGGGGTATTGTTAAGTGGCACCTTCAAGTTAAAAACACTTTTCTGTCAGAAAATTGTTTACCAGCTAGTGTTATAAGTAACACCTAAGATTAGCAGAAATAAAAGAGATTGGAGAGAAAAAAGTCTGTTCATTTACTTTATACATTTGAGAACACTTTGTGTATAGTCAATTTTGCTGTTTTCTCTGTCTAGTCAATCATTTTCTTCCTTCTTATGAGTTTTTCATACAGTAATAGAGGGAAATGACAAAAATTAAAAAGTGTGATTGTAAAACTACTAAAATGACCAAGTTGAATCAGAGGCAGGTGCACTACATGATACTACTTAAAAACCGAGTAACTAGAATTCAAGTTGATGGTATCTCTTTCATTTTGCATTTTTTGATTTTCAGAGAAATGTGTTTTTTAAAAACTAAATCCTTTCATTAATAAGCGAGGACTGGCCTGTCTCCCAAGGTCTCTGAGACTGTGGATACAGCGACACTATCCGCCAGATCGGCAGGTAGCGTTTGATGTATTGGGGATCGATTTATCGTGTCTCATCTGGATGCGATAAATCAATCCCTGAATCAATGCTTGTACTCCACCTCGGCAGGAGTAAGTGGAGTCGGCGGGGGAGCGGCCGCTGTCGAGCTGCTACCGTGGGGATGGCCAGGTAACTCGATCTAAGGTACTGCGACTTCAGCTACACTATTTGCATAGCTGAAGTTGCATATCTTAGGTCGACCCCTCCCTCCCCCCTGTAGTGTAGCCCAGCCCTGAGAGTGAGGGATCATCCTACAGGATGTACATGCCTCCACCTTTCATGAAGACCACATCACACAATCTACTGTCTACAGCCAAGCTCTAAGATACAGCCGCATTTGCTCCAATCCCTCAGAGACAGAGATCTCTACCAAGCGAGATTAAGTGATTAAGTCAAGCGAGATTGACAAAGCCAGAAGAGTACCCAAAGTCACCATGACAGGCCCAACAAAGAAAGTAACAGAATGCCACTAGCCGTCACCTTCAGCCCCCACTATAATCTCTCCAGTGCATCATCATGGATCTGCAACTTATTCTAAAGGATGATCCCTCACACTCACAGACACTGAGAGACAGACCAGTCCTCGCTTACAGGCAGAACCTATCCCTGCAACAAACCCCGTTGCCAACTCTGTCCGAATATCTATTCAAGGGACACCATCATAGGACCTAACCACATCAGCCACACCATCAGGGGCTTGTTCACCTGCACATCTACCAATGTGATATGTGCCATCATGTGCCAGCAATGCCCACATTGGCCAAACCAGACAGTCTCTATGCAAAAGAATAAATGGACGCAAATCAGATGCCAAGAATTATAACATTCAAAAACCAGTCGGAGAACACTTTAATCTCCTTGGGCACTCAATAACAGACTTAAAAGTGGCAATTCTTCAACAACAAAAAAGTGAAAAACAGATTCCAATGAGAAACTGCAGAACTGGAATTAATTTGCAAACTGGACACCATCAAATTAGGCCTGAAGACTGTGAGTGGATGGGTCATTACAAAAACTAATTTTCCCATACCAGTTTCTTCCTACTGTTATTTTTTAAGGTTTTCAAGATCAGGCTTGACAAAACCCTGGCTGGAATGTTTTAGTTGGAGATTGGTCCTGCTTTCAGCAGAGGTTTGGACTAGGTGACCTCCTGAGGTCCCTTCCAACCCTGATATTCTATGATTATAAGATTCTATGATACTCACATCTTCTTGTCAACTGTTTGAAATGGAACACCCAGATTACATTGCCTCATTATCACTACAAAGTGATTTTTCCTCCCTCGGTATTTTACCGCTGAGAATAGCCCATTTCCACTTTAACTGAATTGTCTCGTTAGCACTGACCCCTCACTTGGTAAGTCAACTTCCATCTTTTCATGTACTGTGTGTGTATAACTGCCTAATGTATTTTCCACTCCATGCATCTTATGAAGTGGGTTTTAGCACACAAAAGCTTATGCCCAAATAAATTTGTTAGTCCCTAAGGTGCCACAAGTACTCTTCATTGTTTTTGCTGTTACAGACTAACACAGCTACCACGCTGAAATCTTTATCCTATCTGTCTACTTACTGTTATTTCTTTCTAAAAATCTGAACATGGAGCTTAAACTTACTTATTAGAATAGCCACTATTGGCTATATGTGCATAATTCCTATAAAACCTGTCCAAGGCTAGCAACTACTACAGTATTTGTAGCCAGCAAGAGGTGATCTGATCCATATGGAAAGCAACATATTAGGCAGACGTTAAATGAACCTAACATTGAAACACCATGCAGAACAGAACTTTGTCTCCATTGCACCAGTTGGCCACCTTCATCCTGCCGTTCTTAATCTATATAAATTGTTGTTATTGTCATGTGTTGTTTCTCCCAAAGACATCTTACCCTCAGTACATAAACATTATATAAATTTAGTTTCATGTCCTTTAAAGTCCTATTCTTGTAAGGAAGCTTCTTTACAGTATCTGTTAACCAAGAGAGCATCTTCCTAGTAAACACATTTCAATGATCAAGTTATTTGAGATTCTATGTCTTAGGTTTCTCTCATAAGTATGAAGTCAGGAATAGCTTTTCAGTGTTAAAATATTTGGGATTTTATTTTTTCATTCCAATTCTCAAAATTTTAATGTAACTAACCAACATTATCAGATATATGAATCATACCTGAGTATGGAAATTTTAGAAATGGTATCAGCTTCCATATTGTTAATGAGAATATTAAATTTTCATCTATGAAAATTAAAAATAGAATGGATACTCTCTGGAGAATTATACAATGCCTGACTCCTGGAGACATTTCCAGACTGATTAATATGATTATTCCTCTTTACGATGAGAAAGATTTAATATTCAAAATAACCCAAGCGTATGTCCTTTATACTAAAGTAGCCTATTTCATTTTTAGTGAAACACATAATAGCAGATCAGTAGAGAATAGCATCTGTTATAATTGCCTTCATGGGATTTGTAGATCATATCTGGAAAACTGTCCCTTAAGGACATCTTCTAGTTGTTTGTGGAAATCAGGGTAATGACTAAACTAATTCTTCATTCAGGTAACGCTGCTTTAGGCCAAAGCTTTTTGGCTAGTCATTTCTGGATTAAACTAGCCATTAGTCGATGTTTCTGTGGGTATTTTTTTTAAAGAGAGTGATTTTGAAATAATGAAATACAGCTTAGAGGATGTAAGGGGTAATGTTTTAATTTGTATAAATTCTGTCTGCTACTATTACTGTATTGTGAATATGTCCTTGGCATTTTTCCCAAGAGGAGTAATGTAAACAAGTTTTGAAGAACACATGATAGTATCGTGGTTCAAAACCTAAGAACAACATTTTCAAAATATTGTTGAAACCTATGAATGAATGTGCATTTGCAAAAGGGGTCGTTATGCACACAGTTTAAATGAATGACACTAGCATGGCAAAATCTGTTGCATGAATAAATGGGAAGACAAAGATAACGGGGCAATCCAGAGCCATGGCCATGTATTTCAGTTGATAAATTAATTTCCATGCTTAAAATGACAAAGACATGTGGATGAATTAAGGATAGCACCTTACAAAATATTCAGATAGGTTAGGTTCATGGACTAAAAACTGACCAGACGACAACAGGCAGAAGGTGATGATAAAGTGTGACATATCAAATTAGGGAGAGGCATCTACTTGGATGCAGGAGGGATCAATGTTAGGATCAGTTTTATTTAAGAGGATTAAGGGTGAAATTCATCCTTTTGCACAGGGCCAGCACAAGGTTTCTGCACAACATAAATCCCATTTCAATCTTCAAAACAAAGCCTACATGGACCGTGTGTGATGCACAGCCCTTGAGCTGGTCCTGCTCATAAAGTGTGAGTTTCATGCTCTATAAATACTAAGAATATCAATTCCATAAAATAAACACTTGTAGACTAGGGTTTTCAAATTGCCTACGGAAGTTAGGCATCTAACTACCATTAACCTTCAATGGGATTTGGGTAATTACTTCCCTTACGACCTTTTTAAAATTCCAGTCATAAGGAATATAGGCCATTCTTCAGGCCATGAGCCAACCATAAACTGTTATGTGCTAGAAAGAAACTTCCCTTATAAGCATGTTACTGCCTAATTTTTTAAATTGGGTTTTACACCTTCCTCTGAACCATCTGGTGCTGTCTGAGACAGGAAACTGGAATGGATGAAATACTCCTATGTTCCTAATAACTTAATTATTAATCTGGAAGAAGAATTAAAGCACACATTAATTAAATATGCAGATGACACATTGTGAGGTGTCTCTAATCTCAGAGAAGACAGAAATAATTCAAAGACATTTAGGATAGAAATATGGGAAGGAAATTTGAGCTAACATCAATGAGACACTGGCAGACCAGATGCCAACTCATGCCAAAGTCCTAGGCCAATTCACGTGTGTATTAGTAAAGATGAAAGTGATTGTTAAATGAACGAGAATGTATTTGGTGTTTAAACTTCTTTAAAAACGAATGGGAAGTTACATGCATTGTTTTCACATATCCTGTTGTAATGTAATGGCAAACATTTATTCTGTATATACCCTTGTAACTAAATAACCCATCAAAAGAGAAAGACGACGTACGTAATGCAAATGAAGATCTTTGAGAGGAAAGCACTAATTTCAAAGCAAGTGGTCATTGTGTTGATGATCAGATATTAAAGACTCCACCTACTGTCCTCTCCCTATGCTAATCAAAGAAAGAGCCCACTTGGGTGGTCACCCTGTCAGCTTGTTTTCTATGAGGAAAAGCTGTAAGTATAGATTCAAGGAAAGATTTTGCATCTCTGGACTGTTTGGATTATAACAGGGAAGAATAACTGAATGAGACGACAGAGTTGTCCAGATTTTCTTTTGGTTGCTCCGAAAGACTTGTGGGAAACTGGCGGATTAATGCATCTCTACTACCATTTTGAATTATAGACGGTGACTCGCCTGTACATATATTTTACCTGATTTAACTTCTCAGTATTTCTCATTTCTTTTTCTTAGCTAATAACCCTTTAGTTAGATTACTATAGAATTGGCTACCAGCATTGTTTTTGGTGTGAGATATAGGATGCAATTTGAGTGACTGAGTGAGTGACTGGCCTCTTGGGACTAGGAGTAACCTGGAATATTTGTGATTTGTGATGTAAGTGACCATTCATCACATGGTCCAGCATGCCTAGGTGGCAAGATAAACAGTGATGTCTAAGGGGACTTTCTGTGACTCCACTGTAAGACTACTATAATATTTGGAAGTCCACATTTGATACTGGGTTGGTGAAATCTAATTATAGAACACAGTATCACTCTGGGGTGCCTGTCCTGCTTCTTAACAGTCTGCCTTGAAGTAGGCACTCACGATCATGAGTCACTCCAGACACCAGGACAATCAAGACATCTGAAATATAGATATCAATAGGAAGGAGACATGCAGGAAACCCATAATACTGAAACAGAACTTGTGGAGAAAGTGAACAAACAACATAACCATCCACAATGAACTATGGCATAATCTCCATCATTACGCAATTTAAGATAGCTGATTCAGAGGCATCTCTTCACAGGCCAGATATATAACATAGCATCTCAACATGATCCTCATGAGCTCAAGCTATATAGTTCTTGCACTTCAGTACCAGAAAGATATTGAAAAATTAGAAGGAATTCAGATAACAGCAAGAACAGTGATCAAGAGGTTGAAATGGCTTATAAATTTAAATTAGAAGGAAATAATAATAACATTGTTACATAATGAATACATGTGGCTATGATACACACCTACTAATATTTGAAAGGAATAAAACCCAAGAAAGGAAATGAGTTGCTTAGATGAATATAAGCAGTGTAACTATAAAAGTTATGCAATGAATGTAAGTGAAGAAAAAATTAGGCAAATAATAAGAAAAGTTTCCTGAGAAGTGAGATCTGTTAGTCTCTGGAACAGTCTTGTAAGAGAACTGATTTGTTGGGGCATTTTAAATGAGATTGGACAGAGAATTTAAATAAAAATATTGTAAGAGACAATCTTGCTTTGAAAAGAGATTAAAATTGAAAACAATCAAACAACAAAGTCCTAAACCAAAAGTACCACCACTTTCAAGTTATCCCCATCCCACCACCTGTCCACCTGTCAACCTGCATTGTTGTTATTCACCCAAAGTACCTTCCCTGAATGTATTCCTTTAGCCTCAGTCTGGGTGGAGAAAAATAAAAGTGAAGAGTCTGAAGCTCTGGTGCTGGCCTGCTTGTCTCCCTGCTGGGGTTGGGGGAAGGATTTATGATCATCCCTAATGGAAGGGGGAAAGGTAGCCCTTATGTTAGGTTACTTGTAGGTGGCAGGCTCCAGAGTGCTGTTTTCCCTCACAGCAGAAGCAATCTTTGTAAGGGGATTAGGGTACTTTGTGTCAGCTCTGTTCCAGGCGCTGGGGACAGTGAAGACTTTGGGAACAAGCAGATTTAGGTCATGGGAGCAAGCTTTGGGGCCTCTGTGGCACTCTTGTAGTAACAGCAGAATTTCAGAATCCTTAAGCAGGAAGAAGAAACACTTGCTAGTGAGAGGATTCTGGGTTCTTTGACTGATCTGCCATACATTATCTCATTCCCTCCTATGGCAGAAGAAACTGATGTCAAATGGTTCATCTATCCTAGTAAAAGATTCCCTTGAACTGTAGACATTACTATTAATTTATATTATAATAGCATCCAATATGTACTAGGTGTAGTACAAACAAATGGGAAGACACAATCCATGTCTCAAGCAGCTCAGCACACACACAGAGGAAAAAGATTCAATATACAAGTAAAGTGATGAGTGGTGTTTGATATACATCCTGTTTTAGATGTGTACACACTACACTATGCATATATTACACGCAAAAAAGCTATGTTAAAAGAACACGATTAAGGTTGTAAAGTCAAGCACTCAAAAGTTAGGAAATGTCAGTATTAAGGTTGCATGAGTAACTTTAATACAGCTCTCTTGTGCATATGCATGATACAGGCTTTAGTTACATGATCACATACCGTTTTCTTATGGAGCCCCTTCCTCATTCAGTGCACTAGATGGGCAATGTTCATTCAATGAGCAGCTATTCAGTATTCTGTTATATCCTCATTGTTCAATGTCTGACCATAGGCCTTATTTCCTGAACAATATTCAGACCCTGCTTTGGAGGCAGAAAACTCTCTCAGGATATTAATAGTTCTATGAGGCTTATTATCATGGTATCCAAGTGTTTCACAAACATTAATTTATTGTCACAAAACCCCTGTGCAGTGAGAGTGGCATTATCCCCATTTTACAGATGGGGAGCTGAGGCACAGAGAGATGAAGGTTAGAAGTATCTACTAATTTTGGATGACCGACTGCGACATCTAGGACCAGAGTTTTCAGAGTCTTTAGCATTATATTGCACTTTACATAGTCAAGCACAACTCCCATTGACTTCAGTTGCAGGCGTGAGCACTCAGCACTTCTGAAAATCAGGCTCCAGGGTTTCAAGTCAGGCACTAGAGGAACACACAATTACTGACTGGATCTGAAAATGTTTGGTTTAAAGGATTTGACCAGCATCACAAAGGTCCTCTGTGGCAGACGCAGGGATATGATCTAGTTCTCCAGGGCAGCAGGTAATTTTTTTACCCATAAGACCCCTTTTCTCTTCCTGCAATCCCCTGCCTGGTTCACTATGTTTTCCAGCTCCTGCAAGGAACCTGGAAGGGACTCTACAGACAATAACCTTCTTTACTGCAAAACCTCAGAACAAGTCTCCATCCTGTGCAATAAATGAAGGAGGCATCTTGTGGAAAAAGCAGCATGTGATTATGTAATTTAAGACTTTAGTAGTTACTGTTTAACATCCTCCTGAAATACAAGTAGAATGGAAAGTGTGTTATCATCAGAATATGATATATCAACATATGATATGACTAGATCATCATTTTTGTCACCAAAGAACAGAAATATTTATTGAAAACTTAAGCTTTTTCTGCATTTTTATTGATAATTCTATTATTTATATCTAGAAAGGGACCAATACCATTCTCAGAGTTCTTTTTGTCCCTAATAAACTCCTTATTATACTTAATTCTGCTGGCAACAGATTTCTTGCATCCCTTTGTTTCTCTTAACAATTTTCTACAGTTCCTAGCTTCTGATTTATATTCACAACTATCATCTTCCCCTTTCTCCCATTTGGTTTTTATTATTTTTCATTTTTTATAGCTAGCTTCAATTTCACTCTAAACCAGGCAGTTTTTAAAACCACTATGGCCTCTCCCTCAGTTGTGGGATTGATATCCTGATGTACTAGTGTGGACAATCTGACCTTGATCATTTCTATTTTGTGATATCAGACCTGATTCTGAGCTGTAGCTCTATGCCACCTTTGAGATTCTCAGATTCTCAGGACAGCCAGGAAACAGTTAAGTCTACAATGTAATCCAGAGCAGTGATTCCAGCCAAGGAGCCATTGCATCATCTGAGAATAGTCAGAGCACAGTGACACTATGGGTCATTCCCCTGAGATGCACCCTACACTGTGAGATGGGATAGTATAAAGCCCTCCCACCAGTTCTGTGTCAACTGGGTATTTTTCAGGGGCCAGTTCAGTCAGCTTTACACTTCCTCCTCAGAGCCAGTATAAAGGGGCCAGAGCAGAACACAGAATTGGTTCCACTGGCTGCATTATACTGATTACATACAAAAGACGTTGTGATACAGAGATAAGAATACTTCAGAAGTAGGTAATCTGGCATTTGCTAGAATAGATGGTTTAAAATAAAGATATTTACTGTTCTGTTGCAGTGACAAGAATGAATGATTTATTCATACTTAACATATGTTGAAGTCTAAAATACTCTGGCAGTGCAAAGGGACTGGACAACTGCCCTAAAGAAGCAGTCAAGGATCCCTCTAGTTTAGGGGAATCCAAATGTGGTGCACAGTTGGCTCTATGCTTCTTTTCCCCTCACCTGTCTCATCTAATCACTCCACAAGGTAATTAGCATCTCAAAAGGGCTTCTTCCCAACAACTGAGCTAGAAGGAGGTAGCTTGCAAACGGGGGCTGGAAATCTCCAGCAGTGAGAATTGCCTTGAAGAAAGATGCTTCCTCACTTTCACATCTCCAGAGATGGTTCCTGTCTCCAGTTCTACCACCAATAGGATCTGCCTGGCTGAAGGGAAGGGACTCAGCAGTCCACCAGAACACCCATCTCTGATAAGTCCAGAAAGCTGTAGCAACTGGCCACTAGCTGGACTGAGAGTTGTGTCTCTTTCAAGGTGAATTACAATTAGAGGTGGGTAAAACTTTTCAGACAAATAATTTATTCAACACAAAATATTTTGGTTGACCTGAAACGATTTGAGTACTTGACACAAATAGTTCTGGCCATTTACAAAACAGACTGAAAAAGAAGAGGAGGAAAAAGGTAGTGATGGTGGTGTGCTACTGACACCCCTATTTCTCCTCTTCCCACCATCCTCTTCATAACCTTTAGCCCAGTAGCTAAGGAACTCCCTTGGGGGATCCAGGCTCAAATCTCTGCCCCGGAGCAGACCCAATCCAGTTTTTTTGAACGCTAAAAAAATTCCGATTCAGTTTGACCCAAACAAAATTCTGTTTTTCAGTTTTCAGAACTGGTACCACACCAAAAAAATAATTATGCACCCTGTTCTAATTACAGTGTGAAAGGAATTAGAGAGAATATGACCAGAGGGAATGACACAGAGTTCACTAGGTCCTGGGATATAGATCCTAGAGGGTGGCTAGGAAATGCTGCCTGGCAAATGAATGGGAGACAGAATGGAAGCGAAAAGAAAGCTCCCGCTAGGAAAATATAAAGTCTTTTGTATTCACGGTTACTGAGCCTAGTATATGTAGCTAGCTCAACTTTTCAGAATATAAGATGTTATGCAAAAACAACTTTTGTTTTAACATTTTCTCTATTTTTAGGTTTTTTAATTAAACCATTTGAGTCTTGGATTAGTTTTGCAAAATTTCACACAGACCATCCCAAAGAGAGGAAACACACCTCAGAGGGGAAATATGGGATTTTATCCCATAAGATGTGGAGCAGTCAAGGCTGGGGACAGGCATATTCATGTGGGAAATGCCCAAGGGCCATGGAGAAGAACTGAATTAAGGGGAGAATGTAACAGTGTCGCAATTTATCATATCTTAAATGTGTCACTAGTCCAGAACTGGCACTAGTTTCACTACAGGTGGGAAGGACTGATGACAGCAAATGGAAACAATTCCATTTTTGTGGGACAGGACATTTTAAATGATCACCTCTGTGAAGCTGCTCAGGGGGGTTGGAACGTTAGAATTAATACAGGTAGAACAGATTAATGGGCAGAGTGCAGGTAAACCGTCAAAGGTAGGTTAGTCCGCAGTTTAACACCTGGATATCAGCTCCAGAAATGTGGCATATTGTTGAGCGCTGGAGGAACAGTCTTATCCTCACCGCTGAGGGAAGGGTTCTAACGAGAGGCAGAGTCTCAAGTGAATCACGATGCTCTCCAAGGCAGCAATGAGGATGAAATCACTATTCCATTGCTCACTGTTAATAATCATCTTTAAAACAGTGATTCTGAAAAAAATAAAAACCTGACAAGAATATTGTGAAAAAAATCTGATTTACAGCACATCAGGCGTAGGCTCCGTCTGCAGAAGCCATCTGTCTGTGCACTTCCTGGCTGTTTTCTCTAGGAGACAGGCTGTCATCTGAAGGGTTTATTTCTGTTGTTTATTCTGTTCCTTCATGTATTTTGGGGTTCTCATTTGAGAAAAAAATGAAGTCGTTTGTATATTTCTTTATCACAAGAAGTCATTTTTGAAGGCTAAAGCCTGAATAAAAAATGTAGGAAAGGGATTTACTTTTGGTGAAAGTGTAAATATAGGCACCAGTGGAGTCAGATGACTGTGAATGGTATCAACAGGCTTTACGCAAATGCTTTAGGGACACCAACTCTAACAGACAAGTTTGAATGCGCTAATATAGCAAGTACATGTATTTGAGAAAACAAGCAAGTTGTTTGCTATATTGTCAATATGTCTAACTGACCTTTGTATATGGCTCTTTTTACATTTATGTCAGCGGTGTGTTGTTATGATCACATTCTTAGAAACACATTTATATACTCTGGGACATCTGGAAGTATGTGTATATATAATGGAGTTCTACTAATGATGAATATAAACTACTGTATTAAGACAAAGATGGATTAAAGGCAGATCCTTGAGAAAACAGATTTGGACCCAGGAGGGGATCCACAGTCAGGTAAAAATGAAATCTGCAGAGTCCGGGAGGGCCCACTTTTCAATATATTCTGCAGCTGCTCCGCACCCTGCAAACAGCAGCAATGAGTGAGCAGTAGCAAGGCTGACTGTGGACACACAGCAGACTGCAGCAGTGGCACTGATGCTTCTAAACCAGGGGGAAGCAGCAAACTGCACATCACTGCTGAAGATTCAGCAGGGCAGTTTTCATGCATACGCCCTTCGTCCCAGGTGTGGTGTATGGTGCTTCCTACCCTGCCAACTTCCTTAGAGGGGGCATAAGAGAGAGAACCCTAATGGCTCAAACACAGGTTTCCCTTCTGGAAGTCCCCACCCTACAGGGCTCCTATCCTCCCTACAGAGGGAAGAAAGGCAGGAATCCCATCCAAAAGGAGGAGAAAATGGAACCTTCCTCCCCCTCATCTCTTTGCTATAAGGGACAAAGAAGTGTGAGGGTGAATGAGGAATGGGGGAGAGAAAGATCAGGAAGGAGGAAGGAGAGCAATCTGGGAAGAGGTAGATTAGAAGAGTGAAGGAGAGGAAACAGGCCATAGAAACTGTGGGAATGTGGAGGGGAATTAGAGAGAATACGGTGAGTGAAAGAGAAAATGGGGAGGAAGAAAGGAAAGTGAAAGACGAGACTGGAAGTAGAGTCTGCAAAAGAGAGAGAATTTTGACATAGGTAAGAGAGAAGGTTTGATACATGAAGGGGGGTAGAATAACTCCCTTTTATGGACAACCAGCCAGCCAGTTAGCTATAAAATTCCTCTGAGTAGCTGTTCTCTACTTGCTTTATCTGCGAAGGGGTAACAAGCCCACAGGCAAAAGGAAAGGAGTGGGCACCTAACCAAGAGAGTCAATGGGAGGGCTAGACCTTTTTAAAATGTGGAAAAAACTTCCCTTTGTCTGTGTGTTGTGGTTCTCCCAGAAAGAGAGGAACAGGGAACAGTTATGCTGTGAGAAGCTTTAAGCCAGGTATGAAAAACCATCAGATCATAACTAAAGATTGCTTATCTAAAACCCCAGAAATGTAAGTAAATTAGGGAATGTCTAGGAATACGTGATTAGGATTATTTCTTTTATTTTTTTATTGGCTTGTGGTTTCATTCACACTTAACCTAGATGTTCTTGTTTTGCCTGTAAACTTTAAGCTGAACCTTAAGAAAGCAATCTTGATGCTTAATTTATGTAATTGTTTCTTCAAAGATCTAGCAAAAAGCCTAAGTTCCAAATGTATTTCCTTTCTTTTTGGGTTTAATAAAATTTACCTTTTTAAAGAACAGGATTGGATTTTTGTGTCTCTAAGAGGTTTAGAATCATAGAATATCAGGGTTGGACCTCAGGAGGTCATCTAGTCCAAGCCCCTGCTTAAAGCAGGACCAATTCCCAACTAAATCATCCCAGCCGGGGCTTTATCAAGCCTGACCTTAAAAACCTCTAAGGAAAGAGATTCCACCACTTCCCTAGGTAACCCATTCCAGTGCTTCACCACCCTCCTAGTGAAAAAGTTTTTCCTAATATCCAACCTAAACTTCCCCTCTGTAACTTGAGACCATTACTCCTTGTTCTGTCATCTGCTACCACTGAGAACAGCTGGATCCATTCTCTTTGGAACCTCCTTTCAGATAGTTGAAAGCAGCTATCAAATCCCTCCTCATTCTTCTCTTCTTCAAACTAAAGAATCCCAGTTCCCTCAGCCTCTTCTCATATGTCAAGTGCTCCAGCCCCCTAATCATTTTTGTTGCCCTCTGTTGGACTCTTTCCAATTTTTCCAAATGGTTCTTGGAGTGTGGGGTCCAAAACTGGACACAATACTCCAGATGAGGCCTCACCAATGCCAGATAGAGGGGAATGATCATGTCCCTCGATCTGCTGGCAATGCTCCTACTTATAAAGCCCAAAATGCCGCTAGCCTTCTTGGCAATATGGGCACACTGTTGACTCATATCCAGCTTCTCATCCACCATAACCCCTAGGTTCTTTTCTCAGAATTTCTGCATTGCCAGTTGGTCCCTAGTCTGTAGCAGTGCATGGGATTCTTCCATCTTAACTGTAGGACTCTGCACTTGTCCTTGTTGAACCGCATGAGATTTCTTTTGGCCTAATCCTCTAATTTGTCGAGGTCCCTCTATATCCTATCCCTCCCCTCCAGCATATACCATTCCTCCCAGTTTAGTGTCATCTGCAAACATGCTGAGGGTGCAGTCTATGTCATCCTCCAGATCATTAATGAAGATATTGAACAAAACCAGCCCCGAAAGTACAACCACAAAGAGATTTGAACCCTCAATTGCCTGATCAAAAGTCAGACACCTTATCCATTAAGGCACATCATATCTGCATATGTTGTTTAATTAGCTGGTGGCAACAGCTGATTTCTTTTGATTTTTTCTCAGCTCTTCCCTGGAGGGGGAGTGAAAGGACTTGAAGGTACCTCACAAGAGGGAATTCCCAAGTGAACGTTCCTAGCTCCCAAGGGTTTTTTTTTTGCACTTGAATGGTGGCAACATCTACCCATCCAAGGTCAGAAAGAGAAACTGTGATCTTGGGAGCTTCATATCAGCCTGGAGTGGCCAGTATTAATTTTTAGAATCCTTATGGGCCCTCACATTCTGCACTCAATGTGCCAGAGTGGGGAACCAGCCTTGACAGAAGGAAATCAGAATAGCAAACAGGAAAGAAAAAAATGCCAGATGAGGAAGAAATAGTGAGCTTAAGAGAGGGTGAAAATATTACAAAAGAAAAAAAGTGTTTTGAAGAGGAAGGAGAAATGAAGAATATTCTTAAAAATATTAAATACATTAATCATAGGGAAATGATGCAGAAACTTTTGATATAAAGATACAACACATACAGAAAAAGAAAAAAATGGAGAAAGAGAAAAGGGGAAGAATACATAGGGATGGACTATGTACTGGATACATAGGGGCTGACTTGACTTGACTTGAATGGGAATTCAATTGACATGAATGGGAATTGTCTCAGGCCAATTGTATTGTCTTTTAAAACTCTGGCTGCTAAAATACTCTACAAAGTGCTCCTAGTTGTTTAATGTTATACATTTCCTGTTATACAGGAAACACCAGAAGATGCGACTGTGCAGGAGGAAGGGAGTTTGCAGGAGCTTGTTGTGGCTGTGAGAGGTGAAGGGACACTGGGCTCCTGCGCCCCATAGGAAAAGACAGTGCAGGCAACTCAATCTTTTTTTTGCTTTGCCAATGACATGACTGTGGTTGAGACTACAGATTGTCTGGCAATGACTTGAGAAGCTCCAGTCTTCTAGAAAATTTGAGCCCTCTGACTGAATGCTAGCTCCACATGCCACCCATTCCTGAACAACCCATCAGAGCGGTTACAGCACCAGATCACTCTCCCACTTTCCCTTCCCCTCTCTAGGGCCATCTGAAGCCATTCTCATAAGAGGGGGTGGGGGAAGGGGAAGACAAAGAGCTCAGTAGGTCAGGGAAATTCTGCTCCCTTCTACTCTCCTCCTGTGAGCAATGGGGGCAGGGTGGTTCCTTCCTCTTCCCCTTCCCTCCCTGCAGAACCTGGCCTGGCAAGGGGCAGAGGCAGCATGAAAAGCCCCTAGAGCTGCACCCCCCCGGAATGGGGAGAGGGGAGCCTGCTACAGCTCTCCCAGGCCTGGAAGAGGGGGAGAGAAAAACCTCAGGAGACGTGGAGTGAGGAAGGGCTGAACTGAGAGGCAATGAACTCATTATTGCCAATCCCAAGAGATCAAAAATCATCAGACTGGCCCAAAAATAATGTGATTTTTAAGACAGATTATATTGTGGTTTTGCAGTCTGTCATTGATTTTTGAACTCTACTGCCCAATCTCAGTGCTGCGTATGTGACAATGAATGTTGCCGACTCTCCCAAATGTACTGGGTAAGGTGATTTCCACCCCGCTGCAGGAGCTTACACTTCCACATCTGCCCGTCCCCTACCCAGCAATTAATCCTGCTCCCCTTCCCCTGTCATCAGTTCTGTCCTCTCCCAGCCTTCCCATTCTTCCCTACCCAGCCGTCTCAGTCCCATTAGCCCCTTCCCAATAAGTTCAGTTCCCCTAACCCACTTGCCTCCATCCCCTTCAATTCAGGCTACCACAACTTCTGTAGGTACAGCCCCACCCCCCGCCTCCATCAGCCACGACTTCATTAAGTTCAACCCCCCACTCCCATCCATTCAGCCACCCATTAACCCCATCTCGCCCGCAGGTATCATCAGAAACAAAGCTTCTCACAGATCAGGACACACAAACTAAAACAGTACCAGACCCTCCCACAACAGTAGATGCAAAACCTGCAGTCATATCACCACCGCCATGATGATCAATACCTTCCACAGCCTTTTAAGATCCATTGGTCCTACACATGTCTATCATGACACGTGTACCTCACCCAGTGCATCAAGCACTCCAATCCTAACTATGTGGGTGAAACTAGATGATCACTATGCTCTTGCATGAACTCACACAGAAAAGTGATAAAAGACAAGAACACCCTGTCACTCATGGGCTAACACTTTTGACAAAACAATCACTCCCTAATGGACCTCTCAGTCCTTGTCCTTAAAGGAAACCTGCACAACACCTTCAAAAGCAGAGCCTGGAGCTTAAATTCTTAACTCTCCCAGAAAATCACGGTCTTCATAAAGACATTGGATTTACAGCTAATTACAACAATCTGTAACCCACTAACCCCCTTTTTATCCTCTGACTACAGCAGCGTTAATGGGCCACTTCATCTTGAATGGTCTCATAGAATATGTACTAATTACTTATGCTAAATTATCTGTTCTATCTTGTATTTAGCTGTGACACTCTGAGTATTTTTCCCAGTCCTGAATTGTTCTGTGTAGCTCAAAACCTTGTCTCTCTCACCAACAGAAGTTGGTTCAACAAAAAAATATTACCTCAGCCCAGTTGTCATAGCAGTCTGTCCCAAAGTAAATTCAAGAAATATTCTTCCTTCTGTTATGCATCAAAGCCATAGAATATGAGGGTTGGAAGGGACCTGAGAAGGTCATGTAGTCCAACACCCTGCTCAAAGCAGGACCAATTCCTAAGTAAATCATCCAACAGATTTTTCCCCAAAATACCTAAATGGCCCTCTCAAGGACTGAACTCACAACCCTGGGTGTAGCAGGCCAATGCTCACACCACCAAGCTATTCCTCCCCCAGTCTAGTACTTAGGAGGGCTCACTCAGGGCACAGAAGTCATGTCCTCTTTGCTGAGATCTGCTAGGCAGTCACAGGGCCATCAATACATGCAGTCACCAACATTCTTCACATTAGCCATTCACGCTTTAGCAAATGCCATCTTCTGGCAGAAATCTTCTCCAGGCCTCAGTGTCCGGGGAGGATGGAGAATGTGACATTATATTCTTTATGAAAATATGCTGGTATATGTAATATGACATAATTAAGATATGTTTTACGCAAGATAACTCTTGTAAGGTATCACTGGAAAGATTATAATTTACTGAATATGATTATCCTGTTTGTATGATATATAATTTCTGTATCTGAAATTGGGAATATTGACTAGTATCTGCATTTCAGCTGTTACTTTGGGTGACACCCCCTGCTAACACTTGAGGAACACCAATGAAAAAGCTTGAAAGTGCTAATGGCCCATCAGCAAGAGACAATGGACTGTAAAAGAGCTTAGTCTTCCTGTTAATGTGTCAGTCAGCCTCCGAAGAATGGCTCTTGGGACCCTAGAGAGGCATGTGGCCATGTCACCTCTACTGGAACCCATCTTGAATTCTGTACTTTTCCACAAGAAGTTGAGGGGCGTGTGTGTGTCAGACTAGGAAACAGAGGACTCCTGCCTAATGGAAATCATATTTTTAGGGTGGGGAGTGAGGTTCACCAGGTCGTCAGTTCTCCCCTGCTGCCTCACCCAAGATGACTCTGGAAAAACCTAAGCCCTGGTCTACACTGGGGGTGGGGTGGGGGGATCAATCTAAAATACACAACTTCAGCTACGAGAATAACATAGCTGAAGTTGACATACTTAAATCCACTTCTTGCGGGGTATTCATGGCAGTGAGTTGACTGCTGCCACTCCCCTGCCAACTCTGCCTGCACCTCTCACAACAGTGGAGTACAGGAGCAATGGGAGAGAACTCAGGGATTGATTTATTGCGTCTAGACTAGATGCCATAAATCAATCCCCAATGGATCGACTGCTACCCACCAATCCAGCTGGCAGTGTAGACATATCCTAAGACTGAGCTGCAGGGAAGAACTGGACCCAGGCTGGAAGGGTGTCTGGCCTGTGAAGAAAATAATTAGAGGCTGAGAACTTGCATGCAACCAGTTTCTTTAGTATATTAAGCTTAGTTTGTGTGCTCTGTTTTATTTTCTTAGTAATCTGCCTTGTTTTGTCTGCTACCTCCTTAACTACTTAACAAGCTTGCCTGCCTGGTGCGAAGGTTGCGGATCTCTCGAGGCATCTAGATAGACTTATGAGTAGTGCTGGGGAGGAGCCGGTGGTCGTGGTACATATCGGTACCAATGACATAGGGAAGGGCAGCAGAGATGTCCTGGAGACTAAATTTAGGCTGCTAGGAAAGAGATTGAAATCCAGGACCTCTATGGTGGCATTCTCAGAAATGCTTCCCATTCCATGCGCAGGGCCAGCTAGACAGGCAGAGCTTCAGAGTCTCAGTGCGTGGATGAGACGATGGTGTAGAGAGGAGGGGTTTAGATTTATTAGGAACTGGGGAAACTTTTGGGATGGGGGAGCCTATACAGGAAGGATGGGCTCCACCTAAACCAAAGTGGAACCAGACTGCTGGCACTTAACATTAAAAAGGTTGCAGAGCAGTTTTTAAACTAAGAGATGGGGAAAGCCGATTGCTGCAGAGAAGCATGTGGATCGGATAGAGACTTCTCTTACAGGAGGGTCTACTGATAGAGATTCTCTAGGTTTTAATCAGAAGGAGAGGATGGTAAAGAATAAAGGAGAGGCCAAATCAGATGACAAACTTTCACATAAAGAATGTGACACATCAGAAAAGGGCAGACAAATAAACAGTGACCAGTTTTTAAAGTGCTTGTACACTAATGCTAGAAGTCTAAATAATAAGATGGGTGAACTAGAGTGCCTCATGTTAAAGGAGAATATTGACATAATAGGCATCACAGAAACATGGTAGAGTGACAACAATCAATGGGACACAATCATTCCGGGGTATAAAATATATCGGAAGGACAGAACAGGTCATGGGAGTGGGGGAGTGGTGCTATATGTGAAAGAAAATGTAGAATCAAATGAATTAAAAATCTTAAATGAATCCACATGCTCCACAGAATCTCTATGGATAGTAACTCCATGCTCTAATAAGAATATAACAATAGGGATCTATTATCGACCACCTGATCAGGACAGTGATAGTGACAATGAAATGCTAAGTGAGATTAGAGAGGCTGTCAAAATAAATAACTGGATAATAATGGGGGATTTCAATTATCCCCATATTGACTGGGTACATGTCATCTCAGGACGAAATGCAGAGACCAAATTCCTCAATACTTTCAATGACTGCTTCTTGGAGCAGCTGGTACAGGAACCCACAGGGAAGAGGCAACTCTTGATTTAGTCCTGAGTGGAGCGCAAGAGCTGGTCCAAGATGTAACTATAACAGGACTGCCTAGGAATAGTGATCATAATATAATAACATTTAACATTCCTGTGCTGGGAACAAAACCGCAGCAACCCAACACTGTGGCATTTAATTTCAGGAAGGAGAACTATGCAAAAATGAGGGGGTTAGTTAAACGGAAATTAATAGATAAAGTGACTAAAGTGAAATCACTGCAAGCTGCATGGACACTTTTCAAAGACACCATAATAGAGGCCCAACTTAAATGTACACCCCAAATTAAAAAACAAAGTCAAAGAACTAAAAAAGAGCCACCGTGGCTTAAAAACCATGTAAAAGAAGCAGTGAGGGATAAAAAGGCATCTTTTAAAAAGTGGAAGTCAAATCCTACTGAGGTAACTAGGGAGGAGCATAAACACTGCCAAATAAAGTGTAAAAATGTAATAAGAAAAGCCAAAATGGAATTTGAAGAACTGCTAGCCAGAAACTCAAAAGGTAATAATAAAATGTTTTTTAAATACGTCAGAAGCAGGAAGCTTACTAAACAACCAGTGGGGCCCCTGGATGATAGAGATACAAAAGGAGCACTTAAAGATGATAAAGTTATTGCGGAGAAACTAAATGATTTCTTTGCTTCGGACTTCATGGCTGAGGACATTAGGGAGATTCCCAAACCTGAGCCGTCTTTTGTAGGTGACAAATCTGAGGAATTGTCACAGATTGAAGTGTCACTAGAGGAGGTCTTGGAACTAATTGATAAACTTAACTGTAACAAGTCACCGGGACCAGATGGCATTCACCCAAGAGTTCTGAAAGAACTCAAATGTGAAATTGAGGAACTATTAACTAAGGTTTGTAACCTGTCCTTTAAATCGGCTTCTGTACCCAATGACTGGAAGATAGCTAATGTAACGCCAATATTTAAAAAGGGCTCTAGAGGTGATCCCGGTAACTACAGACTGGTAAGTCTAACGTCCGTACGGGCAAATTAGTTGAAATAACGGTAAAGAATAAAATTGTCAGGCACATAGAAGAACATAAATTGTTGGGCAAAAGTAAACATGGTTTCTGTAAAGGGAAATCATGTCTTACTAATCTATTAGAGTTCTTTGAAGGGGTCAACAAACATGTGGACAAGGGGGATCCAGTGGACGTAGTGTACTTAGATTTTCAGAAAGCCTTTGACAAGGTTCCTCACCAAAGGCTCTTATGTAAATTAAGTTGTCATGGCTAAGAGGGAAGATCCTTTCATGGACTGAGAACCGCTTAAAGGACAGGGAACGAAGGGTAGGAATAAATGGTAAATTTTCAGAATGGAGAGGGGTAACTAGTGGTGTTCCCCAGGGGTCAGTCCTAGGACTAATCCTATTCAATTTATTCATCAATGATTTGGAGGAAGGGGTAAACAGTGAGGTGGCAAAGTTTGCAGATGATACTAAACTGCTCAGAATAGTTAAGACCCAAGCAGACTGTGAAGAACTTCAAAAATATCTCACAAAACTAAGTGATTGGGCAACAAAATGGCAAATGAAATTTAATGTGGATAAATGTAAAGTAATGCACTTTGGAAAAAATAACCCCAACTATATGTACAATATGATGGGGGCTAATTTAGCTACAACTATTCAGGAAAGAGATCTTGGAGTTATCGTGGATAGTTCTCTGAAGATGTCCATCCAGTGTGCAGCGGCAGTCAAAAAAGCAAACAGGATGTTAGGAATCATTAACAAAGGGATAGAAAATAAGATGGAGAATATCTTATTGCCCCTATACAAATCCATGGTGCGCCCACATCTTGAATACTGTGTAGAAATGTGGTCTCCTCATCTCAAAAAGGATAGACTGGCATTAGAGAAGGTTCAGAGAAGGGCAACTAAAATGATTAGGGGATTGGAATGGGTCCCATATGAGGAGAGATTAAAGAGGCTAAGACTTTTTAGCTTGGAAAAGAGGAGACTAAGGGGGAATATGATAGAGGTATATAAAATTATGAGTGGTGTGGAGAAAGTGAATACGGAAAAGTTATTTACTTGTTCCCATAATAGAAGAACTAGGGGCCACCCATTGAAATTAGTGGGCAGCAGGTTTAAAACAAATAAAAGGAAATTCTTCTTCACACAGTGCACAGTCAACCTGTGGAACTCCTTGCCTGAGGAGGCTGTGAAGGCTAGGACTATAACAGGGTTTAAAAGAGAACTGGATAAATTCATGGAGGCTAAGTCCATTAATAGCTATTAGCCAGGCTGGGTAAGGAATGGTGTCCCTAGCCTCTGTTTGTCAGGGGGGGGGGTGATGGATGGCAGGAGAGAGATCACTTGATCTTTACCTGTTAGGTTCACCCACTCTGGGGCACCTGGCATTGGCCACTGTCGGTAGACAGGATACTGGGCTAGATGGACCTTTGGTCTGACCCAATATGGCCCTTCTTATGTTCTTATGTACTTAAAATACACCTATTATAGTTAATAAATGTATTTCTGGTTTATAATATAACCCGGTTTATGTGATTTCTGATGGGGGGCAAGAAGTTGTGTACACATTCCTCCACATTGAGGGAAGAGGCGAATTTCACATAATTCTGGGTTTGTACTCTGGGCGGTGGGTGGATGGTGGGATGGATGGACAAGGATGGGTGGTGTTGCAAGCCCTTAAGCTGAGCCTTCCCAGAGTGGATCTCTGTCTCTCTGTGCAGATGGATGTGGCCCTTCCTATGTGCTTGGCTGGAAAAGGCTGGGGAGCCTAATCCAGCAAGACCAAGTAAAAAAGGGCCCGGATTGGTAGAATAGTTTGACTCACCCAGCACACCAGGTGATGTTCCTGGGGGTCCAACCCATCACAGAGAATATTGAAAATACCTCATTTCCAAATCCATATTTAAAGGATAATCCTGCTCCCCACCCTTGATGAACATTGTTATGAAAATCCTATTGCAATGAATTTGTGGACCTTAGTACAATGAGAACTAGGAAAATGTACCTACACTTACCTCAAAATTTACTCAGTTCATGAAATAAGCTCCACAGATCTACTGCACCCAGGAGATAAATGGATCATAAAGAACAGAAATGGAAATTAACATCCAAAGGTTTGTTTATTTCTTTAGAGATAATTTTCCAGGCTCTGCTGTAGGATAATTTAGGACAGTAGGACTATATTATCCTGGTTGTAGAAGCCATCTCAACTGGAGGGAACTTCAGGGGAAGGGGCATCCCCCTGCTGGCAGTGATTGAATGGCCTGGTCTGCCCTAAGCTGCAAACAGGCTGAAGTTCTCATTGTAATGGATTTGTGGACTTTATTTCTTGAAGAAAGGAAATTTTCAGGTAAGCACAGATACATTTTCTGATTCCTCAAAATTGCTGCTTGGCATTCCAAGCAACCAGCATCTTCCTCCTTTTGTAGGGTCCAGTATGATTTCCTGATAGGCTAATAGACTCTAGCTACTCCTGGCCTCTGTTCATTAACTTCTGCCTCCCAACACAGCATCCTAGCCCAGACTATGGAGCTTCCTGACTTGACCTGCTTGTTGTTAACTCCAAATCCCAGAGGAGTAATACACATAGTCATAGGCTAAGTTCCTTCTAAGCTGGGCGGCCACGTGGTCAGGCAGCAGCCTATTAACTGCCGTGCAGGCCCCCCACCACATGAATTTTGTTATGTGCACCAATATGGAGGTGATATGTCACACGTCTTCTCCATATTGGTGCAGATAACAAAATTAATTCCACACATGGGTGGGAAAAATTAGAGGGAACACTGGTCATCAGACCCCTAATACAGTACAAAAAACACACACATAGTAATAGTATAGCACACACACACACACACTTCCACTCCCTCCCAGAATGAAATAGGCAAGTAAAAAACAGTAGAAGAAATCTTTCTGTATGATAGCAGATCACCTATATGAAATCAAACCCCTTAAAAAGATGTGGCAGGGAAATTTTCTTCCTATATTGTGAGGTGAGGGGGAATCTGAAAATTAAGAGTCCTAGACGTTGATAAAGAAAGCAAGGAATAGTTGTAGCACCTTAGAGACTAACCAGTTTATTTCAGCATAAGCTTTCGTGGGCTTTCATGGGCTATAGCCCACTTCATCTAATGAAGTGGGCTATAGCCCATGAAAGCTTATGCTGAAATAAACTGGTTAGTCTCTAAGGTGTGTGACAAAGCTCCAAGTCTGTACTTGTGGGTCCTGCGCTTCCCGGCAGATTTAGGGGCCTCAGAAACTCATCTAGGCCCCAGAGTGACCTCCCTTTCTCAGTATAATTGGCAAGAGTCACCACCTAGTGAGTTACCTTCATCACAGGCCAGTATGGAAGATGGAAAAGGGGGGAGCCTGGGCCCGCCCTCTACTCCGGACTCCAGCCCAGGGACCCTAACAGTATCAGCTAAGATGGCTGACCTTTTAGGCACAAAACACAATACAATTCCCTGGGCTACTTCCCCACAGCACTCCCCGCTTCTTCAAACTCCACTTCACGCTTACCTCAGGGCCTCCTTCCTTCAGTATGATATGTTGTCCAACACTCAGTCTCACCAACAGCATAACTTCCTTCCACAGCTCCTGACACTCACAGCCACCTGACTAACTGGGAGGTTTTTATCTGGTTTCAGCCAGTCCCTGACTGGGACACCTGAAGCCAATCAGGCTAGCTGTTTCTACTCCTTTCTGGAAGGTTCTTAATTGGCCCCAGGTGTCTTGATTGGCCCGGAGTAGCCTTTGTTTGGCTATCCAGGGAACAGGGACCTGCACATCCTGAGACTAATATACCTGCCTTCCAGCACTCTCCTATATCCTTCTGGTCTGACTCCGTCACAGGTGCTACAAGTATTCCTTGCTTTCTTTATGGATACAGACTAACACGGCTGCTATTCTTAAACTTAGACATTGATGTTGTTATAATGATAGAAGAAAAGAAAAATCACATTAATTCTTACAATCCAAAACATAAAGATTCTTTAAATATTTTTAGTTTTACAATGTCTTAATTATTTTAAATGTCTTTGATTGTTTTCTCTAGTGTCAGATGTGGGGAACAAGTCCTGATAACAGTCATCTGTTATGTTACAGTGACAAGCAGGAAGAACAAAAGATGGGTTTGCCGATTGTTTAAACACTGCTTGTTTCGTCCTAGTTCTGTATTTGCAGCTTGCTCTTTAAGCAAATTATTGGGCCTGTTCCTGTGGTCTTTATTCAGTCAAAATTCTCTGGCCTGTGGCTGCCTAAAAACAGTGACCCCTGCACGTTCTGGATATGGTATTTTGCAGTACCAGGGAGGAAAGAGAACAGTTAATGGGTATGCAGTTATTCAGTTCCTTCAGCCAAAACACATGAATCAGCCATGTAGCGAGCAACAGCTATAGTGTAGCCCTAAGGCTACAGTAGTATCTGTGTAGGGGCTGCACTAATATGACTGCATTCTGATTTGCTGGAAGGATCACTTGTATTTCCCATGCACCTTATTTTGTTAACCTAGGCCTTTCATACAGTAGCAGGATAAGGTCCATTTGAGGTCTACAATTTGCATTTTGATCATTCATATAAAAGGACATTTAGTGTTTTGCAGTATGTTTGAGATTTTGTGCTCAGGAATGACTTCTGCTCAATAGAAGGGTATGTAAAGAAAAAGGAATATCAAACTAAAAGGATCTCAGAGTATCTGACAATTTCCTGGTATTTCTCTTCATAATGTTAGAATTCCTAGTAAACAATGTCTCATTAAAGTTTTGCCCAACAGGTATTGATTTGCAACTTATCACCTTAGAGTTTCTATCCTGTCAGAGTATTTCTGCATCCTAAGTGCCTCACTCTTTCACATGCATTGTCCCAAATGAATCCAGCGTGCAAGTATCTATTCCTTTTGCTGGACAAGGGTCAACAAGAATGACAAAAACATAGGAAACATCCTTTGGGCATGTAGAATTTTTTAACATGGCCTATTGCCAAAGAGGTTATTGCAAGAACTGATGTGTCCAGGAAAACAGAAATTCAGCCTTTGGGAATATATTATTAAGGCCAATTCTGAGAGTTACTCCACATGAGCAGATCCCTGTGCTCATGCAGAATGGCTTGCTGCATTAAGGGCAAAATGAGCAATTAAAAAAAACCCCTATAAAGAGTGCGCCAGGAATTATTTGTTTTATTAGATGTAGGCTACAGAATGTATATAGCCAGAATGTATAACCAGAGTATAGCACTCAGAATGCCAAAAAAGTCTTGTCAGTACTGATTCCTCCCCACTTCCCTCCAAACACAAACCTACCCATGCAGTAAATTTCACAATAACTTTCAGTTCCTGCTGAAAATATAATTCATTTTAATATTATTTTTCTTCCTGGTCTCCAGTAAGATTGCTTGTAAACTTTTGATACATTAAAAAAAAACCTAAGTAAAAACTGAATGTGAAATGTATCTCTGTGCAGAGGGTCACCACAAAAACAGGACTTTAGTAATGGATAGGCCTTGTATTGACTCTATGCACAGATTTAAATTTCACTTTGAAAGCATTAGATATGACATTATATAAAGATATTCTGGAAAAAGACTACACAATATTAAAAAGACAATGCTATGAAATATCAACCCAGGTACAATTATGTGTTCTCCTTTCTCTCTATTCCATGCCTGTCATTCTCTTTCTCCCCTCAGTGAAGTCAACAAAAATCCATGCTTTATTTATTATCCATTTACCTTATTCAGCTCATCACTCCCTCAAGGAACTACTTGTAGGCTTCATTACTTGATATTTTCCCCGTTTCTCTGCCAATTGTGCCATAGCAACCAAAGTAAAATTAGCATCAGAGAGGAAATTCTGAGCAGCACAGAGCTAGAATCTGGGGAAATTCACCTTTTTATTTACAAGAGAGGATGCTAAACTCAATGTGTGGCTTGATGAAATAATCACATCTGCATTATGATTTGTTATCTGCAGCAAAACTTTCTGATATGCTGGTAAGTAACAGTCCAATCATTATCTAAATCTACAGTGCTTGGACGGCAACCAAAGCTCTCACAGTATCAGAAGCAACAGCTTTCAGCTAGTAACTGTTGAAATCATTTTCATATAATCAGGTACCCTACTATACTGGAAAAATAATTTAATCATTTAAGAAAATCTGGGTATGCAACATTAGAATAGCAAGCACATAAAATAGAGACCAGCATATTCAAAGGCTGATTTCACTCGTGAAAAAGGTTATTGTGGAAAATATACCTTAACTAGAAAGACTCTAACGATCATCAGATCACCATAATGATCTGTAACAAGAAAGATTATGAAACAAAACCAAAAAACATTTAAACACAGAGAGAGAAGTCCAAGAAAGAGGTAAAAGGAAAAACAAAAACGCCCTCTCACCCCCGCAAATAATAACACTAAAAACCCTGCCACCAAACTCTCAGATTTAATTGGGCAGGAAGCTAGCAACAATAGAGCTCCATCCCCTTTTCCCCATTATTTAAATATTTTTATACAAATAAACACAAGAATTATTTCTAGTGCTAAACTACTAGTTTTAAATTCAATTATTCATTTAGGAAACTGAATACTATACAGTGTTTTAGGTTATTACATGTTTCTGGTTTACCAACAAGGCAAATGGTCCTAGTGCTCTGCCCAGAGGAGATTGTGTTCGGATTTTTGCATATTTCTTTGACAATTTAGGATTTATAAGAACAAAACAGACAAATAGTTTATCTAGTTCGGTATAGTGCCCCTTTCAGTGGGTAGTCCCAAATGCTCTAACGGATGGATAAGAACTCCCATAAAGCACATGGCCATTCTGAATTAATATGCACTAGGGCAAATTTCTTTCCTTACTTCCAGCTAATTAGTTTATGGCCAGGTGAATGAAGAATTGGGATTGTTTTTCCTGTAACTGTACATAACTATACACTTTTTAATCTGAGTTGCCTCAATACCAGGAGGTAGTGAGTTCCACCATGGAATTATATACAGAGTTCGCTTTTAAACATCTGGCCGTAAGTGTTGCAATGGGAGCTACTAGAAACTGATCCCTTTTGAAATTCCAGCTCCAAGTGTGGGTGTTGAGCATTTGAAAATCTAGCCACTCATAGTACATTTACTATGGCATATTATTATCTCCTTAAAGACTGTAGACCCAGGGCCAGATTTTGATCTCAGCTACAATGGTATAAATCAGGAACCTCTGAACTGAAATCAAGGGGCCAGATTCTCCCCTTTTACACCAGTGTTAGGCAATATGTGTGATGCTATTGAACTTTCTGGAGTTATTCCAGATTAACACTCACACGAGAAAGTCATAACTAGAATCTGGCACCTTGTCCTTAATTTCTGCTTTTATGACATTCCTTCTCTCTTGCCACACACGATGCCTAAAATATTGCTTATTGCTCTTCTCTGGAGTTTACCTATTTTTATTTTGTTCTTTTCAAATGAGATGACAAAGGCCACAATATTCAAGGTGAGGATGTACCATAAATTTCTAGAACAGCAATAATCTTTTCTATATTTATATATCTTTTTCTTAATGCAACTCACAAATTTTTCACTAGTCACCTTTTTAACCTCCACTGCACATGATGCCTAGGTCTTTCCCCTGGGAGGTTAAAGCTAATTAAGAATTCAGCTTATATGAACAGTTTGGATTGTACCTTTCAATATGGATTATCTTGTATTTATGAATCACTAAAACAAATCTACCCTAGGGGTCTGACCTAACATTACCAGTGGTAAAAGGAAGGTTCTTGTGCACATGTACAGCTATTTCATAGCTTTTATAGCTATGTCATATACTGAACACATGTCCAATCATTTCAGGTGAAATTCAGTTCACCCACACAGATGATGAGTATTGGGGCTCCATAGGAGGAAGGTGAAATACACTCCCCCATTCCAGGGCCAGGATGTTGGGCTGCTGCAAAGCCACCCTGCGGCTTCCCATGGCCTGGAATCGCAGCTGCAGCTTCTCCAGTTGTACAGGGCACTAGACACACATGTATGCATCACTGGACCACCCCACTCCTATCCCAAAAAAGACCTTTCACATCAGCTCTGCATAAAGTGGTGTAGAGACTATTTCCACAGCACAGGGCATGCACAAGTGTCCAACCCCTGGACAAGGGTTAAGTGGTGTAGAGGGTCCTGAGTCAGCCCTGTGCGCCAGAGGTGCAATTAACTCTCCCAACAGAAACAACAAGGAGTCCTTGTGGTACCTTAGAGACTAACAAATTTATTTGGGCATAAGCGTTTACGGGCAATAACCCACTTCATCAGATGCATGGAGTGAAAAATACAGTAAGCAGTATATATATTACAGCACAAGAAAAGCATCATATATATACTGCTTATTGTATTTTTCACTCCATGCATCTGATGAAGTGGGTTGTAGCCCACGATAGCTTATGCCCAATTAAATTTGTTAGTCTCTAAGGTGCCACGAGGACTCATTGTTTTTGCTGATACAGATTAAGACGGCTACCACTCTGAAACTTGTCTCCCAACAGCATATATCTTCTTGCATGCCTAGACCAGATCCTACCACACTCCTTTTCAGGAAAAAAAAACAGTGAATCATAGAATCATAGAATATCAGGGTTGGGAAGAACCTCAGGAGGTCATCTAGTCCACCCCCTTTCTCAAAGCAGGACCAATCCCCAACTAAATCATCCCAGCCAGGACTTCGTCAAGCCTGACCTTAAAAACCTCTAAGGAAGGAGATTCCACCACCTCCCTAGGTAACCCATTTCAGTGCTTCACCACCCTCCTAGTGAAAAAGTTTTTCCTAATATCCAACCTAAACCTTCCCCTCTGCAACATGAGACCATTACTCCTTTTTCTGTCATCTGGCACCACTGAGAACAATCTATATCCAACTCTTAGACTGAACTCTTTTCCCTGAAAAGAACTATAGGATTAGGTTATTGTTGGGCATGTTCCCTTACTGCAAAAATAATTTAGCAGTTGCTGGTCCCAATTCTTCTCTTGATTGTCTCTCCTGAGCATCAGGCCAGAATGTTCAGTTTGCCCTTTTCAGGAGTTTCTGTCCACCTCATACATCTTCCAATGCTGATCCACAACATTTCTGAAACCCTTCAATCACTGCCATAAGAAATTGCTGTATAAAAGCATCTTTCACAAAAATATCCTAGGACATGAATGCTACAATTAAAGGCAAAGAAATTGTCAGTTCTTTGAAATAGTTAAAAGCTACACTGTACATAGGTTGTTTCATCCTTGCCTTAAATATTGAGGCTGAAGGAAGGTCACAGTTGTTGAATAAATATAGCTATAAAATATACTAGCTCTCATAGATACTAACTTGGACAAACTAAATGATCTGCCAGTTCAGATCATAATCAACAAACAGAGAAGGAAAGAGGGAGAAAAGATGGACCAAACCCATTTGTAGCCTTAAATACACAGAGAAAGTCTGAAATTTGTGTGAAACTTTACAGGAAACCAGTACAAAAGTTTTAAAACAAGAGTAAGCTCATGACTGTCAGTGTGTGCACTGATGAATGAATGAGCTGCATGTTGTATTCGATACGAAAAGGAGCTTAATGAAAATAAATAATTACAGTAATCCAATTTTTCAAAAAAAGCTTTCACCAGTAATCCCAAATCCTATTGCTGAACAATGGAGCTTGGTGATACATTGTAGATGTAAAATACATGTAAGTAATAAGTTGATATATATATATATTGATAAACCAAAGATAGTATAATAGCCAGCCTTTTTACACATGAGGCTGAAGTTAATAGGTTATTACCAAATGGACTGACAGGGTAGTAGTATCACTCATACAGAATCATAGAATATCAGGATTGGAAGGGACCTCAGGAGATCATCTAGTCCAACCCGCTGCTCAAAGCAGGACCAATCCCCGATTAAATCATCCAACAGATTTTTGTATACTTAGAATGAATTATAATTTCCATTATGGTTCAACTCCATAATGTTGTAGGATTTCTATTGCTGAGTCATTATATTGGATGGTCTAGGACACAAGTGAAGTATAATATTTGAGAAAATCCAAAAAATCTAATAGGAATGGAAAAAGCTAGCTGAGGGTAGAGTAATGAAGTAAAGTGAAACCTGCATAAAAGACCATTTTATTAGGAATCTGTCTGAAGAGTTAGCCTGGATATAATCCAATTGTACTGAGTACAACTTTGCTCCATTAGCAAACGAACTCTGTTAAACATCAAGTAATTACCTAGAACAGGTTTCACTATAGTTGCGATCTCAGTCAGGGTAACTCAGTATAAGCACAATAGCCAGTTTGACAAAAGCATAATGAAGTCAAGTGATTTGGCAGAAGCGTTACGTGGGTGAAGGACTCAGCTGAAATTTGCAGTTAGGATGCTGGCTGCTGAAATGTCCCTGTATCCATAACAGAACACTACTTGCTTAAAAGGAAAGTGTGGTTTTAGTGGTTAAATGAGACTAATAATCAGAACTCTTGGGTGATATGCTCAGCTCTGGCACTGACTAACTGGGACCTTAAGCATGTCATTTAACTTTTGTCTCAGTTTGCCTTCCTATAGGCTTTCCAGTAAAATGGATATAAAACCACTTACAATGTTTTGAAGTCTTATGAGCTGTTTGTAAAAAGAACCGAGAGCTTCAGATGAAAGGTGCTTGAGAAGTGCAAAATATGTATTGTTATTATTTGTTATTATTATTAAATTTTCAGAATCTACATAAAACAAGTGGGTTAAAGAGAATGGAGGCAAATACAGTATTTTCTTAAGTAAGATCATCTAACAATCATTAGTTTTTGGTTATAGCAGACACTGTTACTAGGATCACAAACATACAAGGTAGGTAACATATAAATGAGGAAAAATAATCTGGCTACTATTATTAAAATAAGTCCCTGTTTTTATGTTAAATTAACAAATACTGATTACTAATTGTTGAGGATTTCCCAGATTTCAACCATTTGACAATACTGGCTTTTTGAAAACCATGAACTATTTTAAACAGTGATCATCAAACTGCTTTATTTATGCTGCTATGCTCAAAGTATTGGGTTGTGAGGGTTTGGAACAATTTAAATAATTGATGATAGCCTAATCAAAAAGAGATTCACATCAAAAAGAGACGCTACAGTTTCTGTTAAGTGAAAGAGTTAGTCACACAGGCAAAACGTAGGGCATTGCTGGTATAAACAGAATTTAACAGCTCCGGTGTATCTATTATGAACTGTCACTCGTAAATCCCACAGATTGTCTATTGGCATAATTCAGCTGAGCATATGTACAAGAAATGAAACTCAATAAAAATAAAATTATTTCCCCAAACTCCTCCTCGCCCTCCAATCCACCTTTCCCCAGCTCCCAGCACTAGCACATAATCCAACTGTTCATATGTCTAATTTCTCTAGACTTAAGGCTGGGTAATACTTACAGCATTAGGCCCCAATCCTGCAAATTGTCCCACATGGCACAGGTGACCCCCTGGTGCCAAACAATTTGCAAGGTTGGTGCTTCTAAGATTGTCTAGAGGAGAAGCTCAATTGGTTTAATTTAAATAAATTAAAAAAACCTGCTCCATTATTAAACTGGTGTGATCCCATGTAGACACACTTGTATAAATTTAAAACTAGTTATATCAGTTTGGTTTTCACCTGTAAGATTATCCAGGCAAGTTAAATTGCTATAAAACAAATTAAAACTAATCTAAGAGTGCCAGCACACAAAGTTGCACAGGTCTGAGTAAATCAGTTTAAAAACACATATTTAGTTAAATTGGTGCAGATTTCTGGGTAGATCAGGTTTGTCTTTCACCAACAGAAATTGGTCCAATAAAAGATATTACTTTACTTACTTTGTCTCTCTAATATCCTGGGACCAAGATGGCTATAACAACACTGCAAAAAGCACCTCAGGACATTTTAAGCAGACATTTACATGAATAAGAGCTACTGGTGCAGTTATACTAGATAGGATAAAACTTACTTAGGTTATTCAGTAATAACGATGTTTCACAGGATAAGATGGTCACCAGCTATTTGATTTCAATGGAAGTTAGGTGCCTAAATACCTGGGCCCTAGTCCAGACATTGCAAAGCACGATGGGGAGCCTGCGGGATCAAACTGCAACCCACCAAATTCATCTCATATACAGGCTAGCAAACATCCATTAGATGGGAATGACTTTTAACCTTTACTGAGCTGTGCTAGTTTTAAACTGGTGGCCTATAAGTGAAAGCTTGGTAGTGCTTTAGCAACACCCTAAAGCATCCACTCCCCTAAAACACCTTAAATAACAGACTTCTTTACTAGAAAGACATGTTGATTTAGTCAAGTTTTAACCATTACGGAGCTTACACAAGGAGGAATTTTTCACCTTCTTGATGCAAAGACAAAATCTCCTACACATTGCTCTGAAACCAAACACACTCTTAAGAAAAAAGTGCCCTGTAGTATTCTTAAAGGGGCAGCTTCCATTAACAAAAATATGAACACTGAAGTATAACAGTAATACAAATACTAAAATAAATCCAATATGCTTCTAAATGCAATCTTTTATAAACATTCTAGCAATTACTCCAAGGTCCTCAAACTCTCATAGGTCCCCACCCATGGATCATTAACAAGGTTTGAACATGCAACCTTCAGAATCACAGTATAGATTTCATTATTTCACCTATACATGACTCTCTATGGGCCAGCCAATAAAGAAAGACACAACAGACAGTTCACCAGAGGGTCACTCAGCTTTTTCTGACACAGCAGTTGAAAACTGGACATCAAGATTATTGGTTTCCATTACTGGGCCAGGAAATAGAGTGTTGTTAAGTGGCTACTCAGAGGACAGCCAAGTGTTACATCACTCTTTGAACTATCAGCAGGGCTGAATCCAGAAGTTCTAAATGTAAAAGCATGAGTCACTAGCATTTGTGCTAAAACAGTTAGCCAGTAACAGACTCATAAATCCACGTATATGGTCTAGCCACTATGGAGAGACAAAGAGCCTTACTGTGTTAGTGTGGGATACACAAGCAACATTTGGCTTTTTTTCTTCTTCCAAAAGGTGATATAGCGAAGTGCTTGAGAACTGGAACTATTATAAGTTATCAGTGTTCTGTTTCAGCTCTGCTTGAAATGACCTTGGGCAATTTCTCGGTTATTTTATCTGTCAAAGGGGTGAATGACTGATACTTCTTCTAAAGTAGCAGTCTGAGGGCTTGGTTAATTATAATAAGCGTTGTGAAAGACACAGCTATTGGAGGAGGGGGAATTAGAACTCAGTCTCCTGTCTTGTCATTTCCCTTTAAATTACAGGGCAATGCATGTAGGAGAGTCTTTTTTCATCCTCTATTGCCTCCAAAATTGTGTGAATGCAGGAGCTAACTGTGTTTTAATGAGAGCTCCTGAAGCAGATTCAAGATCATTTTGCTTGCTATACATTCAAGAGAGTTGGAACTGCTGCCTATGGGAATCTGCAGCAATATAATCTATGGAATTCTCTGGATTTATAAATAATTATAATGTACTAGTTGGGTCTCAGACACAAGAATGCTAGCAGGAAGCTGGAATTGATTTACTGGCTGCAATCATATGATCTATATCTGAGTGACACCAACCTTGACAAATAGCTGGGGTTAGTTTCCATTCATTCTGGTGGGTATCATCAAACTGAAGACGCAACACTTTGGAGAAACATCATTTGTTACTAGCAACAAAGCACTGTTATTTAAGATGATGTATGCATTTTCTGAAGCAGCCAGCATTGGCTGGTGTCAGAGATAGTATCTGCATTAGCTGGAAAGTGGTCTATTCCAGCATGTCAGTTTTGATGTTCGTAAATTACATCTTTATGAAATTATTTAAGTCCTCAATAAGAAATCCTCATGTCCTTAATAATCTATACTGTGTTTCTGATTAAAATCAATATAAAATGTCCAGGAAGCTAAAATTTTCTAATTGTATCTTGCTTACTTCATAATTAAACAGTAAAAATAAATCAGCTACTTCCTGATAAAATTCTTCAGAAAAGTGGTGAATATGGAATATTTTAGTTCCCCAGGAGGAAAGATAGGGAGGCTGAGCTAGAATGGCTTTAATATTGAATTTGGATGAAAACAGATCTCGTGTATCAGAAACTAAAACAAACCTCAGCCAAATGTATTTTTGAAAGTATTTACACAACACTTTCATATTTTAAATAATCTACTTCTGCAATTCAGTATTTCTGGTTTCTCCTACTACTTCTATAGTGAGATCTGATGGGTTGGCATATTATTTGGGTGAAAACCTTTATGACAACATGAACTTTTGTACTTTAAATAAGGCTAACTATTTTAAGCAGACAAAAATGAAAGATATTTTGAAGTTCCCATATTTGAATTATTCTGTGCTGATATGGAAAACTGACTGTTTTCCATATATCTCAAAGAGGCTTTACTTAACCATTCTTTTATTTTTCTGTATTTACTACAGTCCTTTACTTGAATAGTCAGCAGCAAGCCACCTGCTCTTTCATTTCTTCAAAGTAGGTCAGCAGTCAGTCATCAATTGTTCATCTTCATTACTGCTAAATCCTAAAGCTTGAGGCAAATGAATCATTTTAAAAAAGATGCAGTGATAGTGGTGGCACTGTTTTCTGTGTTAGCCATTTGTGGCTGAAAAACTCCACAATCCAGATAATGCTAGCCAGGCCTTTAAGTGGGAAATGAGAGGCATTTTATCACTTTGCATGGGCTACTGAAAAGAACATAGGGCACAGTCCATAAAGTATCATTTATTCAAGGTTTACAAACAAAATATACTTTTTTATTTTTTTACTCTAGATTTTTAAAATAATAAATAAAAACGTGTCTGTGCCTCTCCTTAAAACACTTTTGTCAGTATACAGTGGGTCAGCTCGCCTGTTGTATAAAGAAGCTATGATGCCCACTGTATACACTGAATATTTTTAACTTTGGGCACCTGGTACTTTTTCAGGTACCTGTAGGAATCAGAAGCATAGGCTATGCTCACTTATTTATTTTTAAATAGATATATTTTACCTTTGAAAGAGATGTATTTCAAATCCTGCCCTTTAGTGAACTTTCGTTTCCCAGGAGTCACTACAGTGCTAAATAAACATGAGTTAACACTGGACCTATCTACCTACTACCAGAGCAACTTCAATGAACTTGCCTTATTACAGACGGCACAAAGGGGATAAGGTTTAACCACATCCCCTGCCATGATTCCCCTGCCATGGGAGAGCGTTCAGCATATATAGTCAGCTAAGAGGCCACTAACTTCACACCCCCAGGCATGCTCCAGCTATACTCATCTGGTAGACAATCCCTCCTGTAATCTACACTGTAGCCAGTCAGAAAATTGGAGAAAGATTTTCAGTGTATTTTTTTCTATTTCCTCCTGGAGAAATGTACATAAAATAAAATTCAGAAAAAGTTCAATGAAAGGAAATAAAAGGACTCCCTTAATTATAATTACAGTTGTCGAGCCCAGTAGCAAAGCATCAGAATTCTTTGGTATCAACTATACAAACTATGTATATAAACTTGTACAGAGAAGCAATGAACATTTGGAGAAACAATAGAAAAGCTAGTTCGAGCATACAGGAGATGAGGCTGTTCTCAATATAGCCTAAGTAATACGCATGAATTGATTTAAGCAGGAATGATAGCAAAAATTGACACAATTCACACTAAAATGTAAAAAGGGACATTTTAATAAAATGAGGAGGCTAGTCATATAGGCCCCAAAGTCAAAAGAAAAGGAAGTAAAATCTATAGATGGGTCACAAATGATACTTAAAGAAGCAACAGTATTTTCTCTGAAGAATGGGTTGCTGCTGGACAAAAAAGAAACTAGGAAAGAAAGAAGTAACCACATAAGGCTAAATGGCAAAGTTCAAGAGGTTATTTGCGGCAAACTGAAATACCATATTCCTAACCATGGCAAAACTAATAAAAAAATTTATTAAAATTACAGCAGGCAATGTATAAAAGGGAAATTGGGAAGACTAAAAGAGCAAATAGCTGAAAATATGAAACACAAGAAATTCTTTAAGTATATCATAAAAGAATCAGAGGATCAAGCAGATCAGCTAAAAGGAGACATTACTGAGAAACCAAATGATCACTTTGAAATCTTTACCACAGAGGATGTTGGGGAGATACCTACCCCAGATCCACCCTTTTCTGGTAACAAATGTGAGGTACTATTCAGAGTTTAAGGTGTGAATAAGAAGTCATGGAATAAACAGCCAAATTAAAAAGCAGTAAATCACCAGGGCCAGGAGTTCTGAAGAAGCTAAAGAAAGAAGTGGCTCAGCTACTTGAAAATATGTACAATCTCTCATGATCTACTAAGCAGAGAATTGAAGGGTCAGAAATGTTGTGCTATATTTTAAAAAGGCTATAAGGGTGATCCAGGACTTACAACACTATGACTTCTATTTTGGATTTCTGTCCTATACATATTCTTATGTTGCATTCATCACCACAGTATCTGAGCACCTTCCAGGAGTACATTAAGCAGTGTGACTAACATCTGTCACGTTTTTATTCTCTCATCCTCTCCATAAGGAAGGAAGCATGTGAAATGGAGTGGTTGGGTTTTTTTTTTTTTAGTTTTATATAATAAATACACACACACAGAGAGATAGAGATAGAGAGATATTTGTGTCAGAGAAGATAAGGTCAAATAAATAAGCCTTGCAGTTGCAATATGTGGAAGTTTATGATGGTCTTCAGTTCCTGGAGGAGTTTATTTTGATCTCGGACCAGCACCGAGAAACTTATGTCTCCTGCACTGATGAGTTTTACTGTTATTATAGAGAGTTCTGCCATGACAGAAGAGTAAAGTTGTCAACCACGGCCTTCATCTGAGAGCTTTAGGTGATCTTCCAGATACCATAAACCCACCTTGAAGAGAAGGACCAAAACCTTGAACATGATTTAGTAGTCTACGGAAGGCCAGAGTGTGGAGGACAAATATATGTTGCTGAGGAGATGCACTGTTCTGCAGCATTCTGCAGTACCTGGAATTTCCTAACTGCTGAAGTCTTCATGCCCAGGTATATTGCATTGCTGTAGTCCAGCTGAAAGGTTACTGATGCCAGGAAGGGACTCAAAGAGAACACCTAAACTAAGGACTGACGACCACAGACAACACGTAATTGATAAGTGTGTGTGTGTGTGTGTGTGTGTGTGTGTGTAGGTACAATTTAAAGGTTCTGGAGATATGCAGCGGGATTCAGGACAGGGCATATAAGCCCTGATTAACCACTGATTAAGTGGTTTATCACTGTGGATAGCTTCTTGGGGCAGAATTTGGCAGCTTCAATGGAAGCTGATAGGAATGTTCTCTTATCTTGCAATATAGCCTGCCAATATAGAATGCCATTATACATATCAGTGGTTTGCCCTCATCTAGGATACTGTGTCACCCTATCTCAAAAAGGATATTGCAAAATTTGAGAAGGTTCAGAGAAAGGAAACAAGAATGATTAGAAGTATGTGGGGAAATCTCACGTGAAGAGATATTTTAAAGATTGGCAGAAGCGACAAAGAGTCCTGTGGCACCTTAAAGACTAACAAAAGTTTTGAAGCATAAGCTTTTGTGGGCTAATACCCACTTCGTCGGATGCATGCAGTGGGTATTAAAAGATTGGGATTGTTTACTTTAGAAAGGAGACAAAGAAGAGGGAACTGAGGCAAAAGTATGCTAAACAATGAATGGTACAGAGCAGGTTTGCTTGAGAGCTTCTGTTTTTCTTGTGTCATAACACAGAAACGAGGGGACACTCAATGAGACTAAGAGGAAGCAAATTCAAAACTGATAAAAAGAAATACCTTTCACATAATGCCTTATTCACTTGTGGAATTTATTGCCACAGGATATCACAGAAGCCAAGCAGACAGCATGATTCAAAAATGCATTAGATATGTAAAAGGATAACAAGAATACTCAGAGTTATAAAAATTAATGCTTAAAAAAAAGAGTTTTGAAGAGATATAAAACTTCGTGTTTCAGGATTTAAACCATTCTCTAATTATGAGAGATGACATTTTCACAGTGGGCAGGGTTATCTCATAGCTATCCATGGCGGGGTAACTTGCAACTTCCTTGGAAGACATCTGGTGCTGGCCACTATTGGAGATTATGGGTCTGATCCAGTATGGCAGTTTCTGTGATTTACAAAGTAGAGTCAAGCAGCTGATGTGAACAGTGAAGCCAGAACCAAAAAAAGGAATGCTCACCAAAGCAATAAACACCAGCAAAAGCCTCATTTTAACTGAGTAGCCGAGAAAGGAGCCGTTCATCCTGCCATCTTGGAACCAACCCTGCCCTGTTTTTATTTTTGCAATTTCATATCAGTTCCCATGGAAACAAAAACAGAACTAGCCACCAGCTGAGTCAATTTCAGCTGCTGGCTTCCAGTTCTCATGTGCCCTGTTTCCCTGGAAACTGATGTCAAATCAGCAAAAATAAGGTAAAGGTTTCTTTTAAAAATATATTCTCTTTTTAGTATGTACTTTTACTTTGGGCCTGGTCCAGCTCCCACTGAAACTAATGAGGTTTGCGACTGACTTTAATGGAAGAAGGCTTGGGCCCTTTATTTTCACCCTCGTTGGAAGGGCTGCCAGTAGCCAGCAGGCAGTAGCAGCTGAGAGCGAGAGTTCTCAGTTTCACCTGCTGGCTGGCTGCCTGCCTGCTGAGATCTACAATGGCTGGTTTTGAAAGCAAGCTACAGATTTTAGGAGACTTTTGGCTCCCACCATCTGTAATATTTCAAATTGGAAGGAAAGAAATTAAATTTATTTAAAAAATAGTAGGGGAAACAGATGGGTGTAATGATATTTAGAGAACAAATTGACTAACAAGCCCTGACCTGTGTTAGTCTGAACACCCCCAGAATCTACTTCAGCCAATTACATGCTTCATTTCATAATGTACATTTGAAATAGTTCTCTTTAATCCAGCTGTTAGCTGATTGAATAGCCCAACAAGCACAATTTAAAGAACAAACATTACAGAGAGAGAGAGAGAGAGAGAGAGAGAGATGAATGTGATCTGTTGTCTGAAGAAGGTTTTCAATCTGCATAATCATTTCCACCTGAACACACACATCAGAATTATAAAACTGCTTCACCAATTATTACCCCCAAATAATCCCCTATTTGTCAATTTAGTTTTTCTTCTGCATTAATTTCTGTCAGATTATTTACTATTTCTTATGGCAGTGTGTAGCAGTGGTGGTAGTGGTGGTGAAGCCCAGATAGAAGGAAGGTTTTTAATGAATTATTCACAGATCTGAAACAGGGAGTAGCTCTCCACACATGCCTTTTGCCTTTTAATGAAGTCCGACTAGGTGATCATAATGGTCCCCCTTTAACTATCCCCTGCTGCTCCCCAGAGCTTTTAGTTGTTTCCAAAACTTGATCCATGCAAGTTCTGAAAAGCTCCAACTACTGCCACTTCAGAGACGGTAATGTAAATGTACCCCCACAAATAGGAAATAGTCATTGAAGTACAAGGTCTGATTTTCTGCTGAAACATATATCCCCATGCAAGCCAACTGCCATCAGTGAAACAGCAGGTAAACTCTGTTTATAATTTAATCCAAGATTTCCCACTCTCAACAAAATCTTGCTTTTTTGATCCAGCATGTGTTGTTTCTTGCGCACACTTAGGGCCAAATTCTGACCTCAGTAACTGACCAATATGATTTCACATGCACTGCAAACATTGTAAATCACTACAAAATTTGGCTCAAAGAAATTGCCTAGGTGTAACTAAAAGCTTGTCCTAAAAATGCAGCAACTACCATTAAAAGATCAGTTTATTCCCAGGTATTGTATAATTGTTTCTGAGATACACATTACGTATTCCAAGCAGCGAGAAGCATTTGTTGTATTTTAGCTACCACTGCATGATCACACCAGATGATAATACCTAGCAGTAAATATTTAATGGCAGCCATCCTATATATAGCAAAGTAGATATGCAGGGTGAGGCGGAAGTGAGCTGGAAGAGAGATTTAATATAATTACCTTTTTTGTTACAGTGAACACTTGGGAAAAAAAGATTAGTCATAAATAGAGTTATTTCCAAAAGTTTACAGACAATGAATTAAAGGTGAGGAACTTCTTACTGTAGTTGTATCTTTATTGCTCTATAGTACAAGAAATTGTTCTTTTATTTACTTGCATTGTATCAATTATTAATGGATACCAAAATCAAACAATAATTCTCTTGGAATAAACCATTTTCTGTAACTGGGCACATGAGATTAATCATCCACAAAAAAATTCTAGATACTGAAATGTGTGAACAGAAAAGAAAGGAGAGAAATGAAAACGTGAACCATAGTTTAAAGTGACTGCTTGTATGTGTTTTTCAGCCATCCAGATTTATTACTTAGCACTTTTGATCCATGAATATCATGTCTTTCTCAATCATAATATCACCTACTTTTCAAAAGGCACATTGTAAGGAAAACAAACCAATAATTTCTGGTGTCTGAACAGATCCTGGAAACTTCAAGAAACCAAACAGGTATACTGGCCAAGCAGAGGCAGAAGAGCTACTATGCTAATATAGACCATTATCTGTGTGTCTTGACTTGAGTCATTGCCTTCCAGAATTGCATTCTTAGTCAAGTTCATCCACTGTGGATGAAAGAGGTGTAGAGGGCTCTCTCTAGTATTCATTTTGTGAGCCACCAATTCAGGGATAGCCTTAGGTGAAGATATAGAGTCAGCTGTTTGTACAAAATTATTTGTGTTTGGTTCACTGAGATAATAGGAATAGCAAAGATATAAGCAGAGTCTGAATGAGCTGTCCAAGGACATCTAGTGGGGAATTGTGGAAAAAGACTTCAAGAGCTGATCTCGTTTGCGTGGACACACTCACCCTGCTTGAGTGCCCAGCATGATGGGATTGCTTGCCCAAATGATCACTTGTGGCTGGCATTGGATAATCCCAGTCTCCTGGTTATTGGGGCAGGAGTAATAAAGGGTTGGCATCCGTTTTGTGTGAACTGAGGGCAGCAGAACTGTACCTGGCATACACCGATGGAAAGTTTCACCCTCAACTTAATGGCACTTGCTAGAACTAATTTAGGTTCAACTGAGAGTCTTATTACATGCTGCAGAGCTGAAATCACTGATACCTAAGTCTAAATATTAGACCTACTTTGGGACAGTGTCTCTATTGCAAGAGACTGCCTAGTGTGCACCAGCAGTGAAGTTCTCTCACTAACACTTGAAATCACTGAGAGCTGTGTTAAGTGGGGTGCCTGAAGACATCATGACAAGGGGCCAGCTGGATGGCTGGTGGAGAGGTCCAGAGCAGAGCCCTGCAGAAAGGCATGGCAATCAGTTATTGGGGCAGTAAGCAAGTGCCCAAGCAGTGCAGCATGTAAGGTGCCTCCTTCTGCCCCCCACCCTCTGCCAGGGTAGGAGGTGAACTCTCGGATTAACCTCTGGACTCTGGGGCTGCATGAGCCCAGGACAGCAACTGCGAGTGGGAAACAGAGAATGGACAGATACATTAAAGGGACTTTTGGGTTGCTAGACTTAAGAACCTGAGGGGAAAAGGACACTGCCCAACTTACTTGGGGGTGGGTCTCCTGATCATGGTTTATATTTATGAACCCTAGTTGCAGTGTTTTCTCAAATTAATGCTGAGTTACTTCCCTCCTTTTATTAAAAGGTTTTGCTACACTCAGACTCTGCTCTTGCAAGAGAGGAAGTATTGCCTCCTAGAGGCACCCATGGGATGGTATGTAATTGTCCCAGGTCACTGGGTAGGGGCTTGAGCTAGGTTTGTGTTGTACTGTTGAAAAGGAACCCCTAGATACTGAACCTGGCCATTGTTGCTGCTGGCAGAAGGGTTACAAACACATTCTATGGAAGTAAGCCACATTAATAACTGGCTTATTGCCAGTGAACCTACTGAGGGAATACTGTAAGGAATTTTCTACGCATAGCATTGCACCACTTTACCTAAGGATATTGTTTTCAGCAGATTTGGTTAGTCAGGTGCAAAACCCAAGATACTTTTAGTTTAAACCAGGCTTACTTTGGTTTAGTATAAGTCAATTATGAACAGGTCTAAACTAACATGAAATTAGTCACTGTTGAACCAAAATAAGGCTATGGATACACTGCACACCTCTTGTGGAGGAGAGTAGGGTACATGTAGCTACATGCAGCGGTAAAAAACAGGCTGCATCCACTCTGTGGTGTGTAGCTACATGTGTTAGTGAAAGGATTTGGCAGTGGGGAGGCAGAAGAGAAAGGTTCAGCAACTGGGAATGAATGGATGTAGACTACCGGAGCCTTTCCCTGGCCCAGTGGCATAGAGTGATACTCCCTTGCCTCTTTTTCCCAGTTGATCGTTCCTAAATAGGTTATAAACATTGATTTTAACATTCCTGAAGTATAAAATATCCCTCCAGGTTTCAATAATACTAACTAGGTCAAAAAATTCAATTCCTCTGGTTTGTTACCCAGGCTCCTGGCACTGATACGTAGGGAACTAAGAATTTCTTCTTTATGTCCTTTGGCTACTTGATTAATTTTGTTCTCAACATCTTAATTTTGTGCTGAGTGGTAATATCTTCCCTCTTTTTACCCTCATCTTTTGCTAGTATTTTAACACCTGAATACTCTATCCAGCCTGTCCCTGAGGAAACTGATTCCTTTTCTCCTAAGGTGTAAGCCATCCAAACTATACAGACCTATATCCCCATAAAAGATGGGTTAGTGTTCCACAAAGCCCAAACTCTACACCCTATGTCATTTATCTAGCTAGCATAATGCCACAAGAAATGGTAGAAAATTAAGCAACTGATTCAAGCCGAAGTTTCACATTAGGCAAGAGGGCATGGCATCACCATTGTCTTTCATCGTGTTCTTAATTTGGACATTAAGAAAGGTAGATGAGTTGGAGGATATGGTATTGGGTAATCTGGAGTTAAGCTCTTTAGTTTATGTAGATGACATAGTATAACTAGGAGACACATTTGAATTAATGATGTTACTCCTCACTACCCTGAAAAATTGGTGCAGTTGACATAGATTTACGCAAATGTAATGAAGACAAAGTGGTTGCATCTTGGAAAAGGGAAAATAGATAAAGTGCTGAAAACAGAAGTAGTGAAGTCACAGAACAAGTAATATCTTACATGTACTTAGGAAGCTTGATCTTTGCCTATGGTTCCATCAAGGATGAGGTTAAAAGAAACATGCTTTAGCTACAATGCTGCACAGAAATTGAGGAAGTTATGGACTGATAAAAATGTTTCATTTGATATCAAAGTGAAAATATATCAAAACAGTGTACTAATGGCATTACTCTATGGTCTGGAAGAAGCTGCATTAAATTAAACAAACATCAGATGCCTGGAGGCAGTAGATATGACAGTTCTTCAGAAGGCAGCAGATGTAAAGTAGGATTTTAAGAGAAAGGAAGAAGTTAGGAGAGTAGGATGTGAAATCAGGGTGTGGGATTGGCTGCAATCAAAAATATTACAATAATGGGGACATGTAGCAAATATACAGATGACAGCATGCCAAAGAAAATAATGCAAAAGCAACCAAGGCCAATCAGACCTGGAGACGAACCACTGATCAGATGGCATGACATTATGCACAAGGACATGACTAGGCTGGGCTTAATGGAGGAACAAACCATGGACAGGAATGAATGGTGACACTCCAATACTCCCCGTCTGTAAAGATGCTTTGAAATGAGAAGAAAAATAAGTCTGAAGATGAAAGAATAGGTACTGTGGATTCTTTCCAAGACTGACCTCAGTTCTAATTGGAATTACTTAGACTGCCCTTCTCATCCTGCAAATTCTGAAGACTACTCAGACATTATCTATAAGACTTCAGAGCTTGGACATCTTACTCCAAATTGTAGTTCTAAAACTGTCTTGAAACCCTAAATTCTTTTAAATATATATTGCACATATGAGTGTATGTACATATGTATGTAATGACTTACTGAACTATATTAATAATATACTTGAATTCTGAAGAAGCTCTTGTATAAGGAGCAGAGCTGGCTGGAAAAAGGTCATTCTGTTTTGCAGAGGATATAGTTATTTCAAATTTAGTTTTGTTCTGATTTGGAATGAAAAAAAATTCTCTGTGAAAGAGGATGGATTCCTGGCTCGAGGACACTCTGGCCAGTGGGCTGTCCCACAGTTGTGGATCCTGGAAGCCCTGATACCACTGATTTTGAAGCATCTACCTGGAAAGCTGGGCGACCAGGACATTCCTGTAGTCCACCAAGTGAGTTGCTGAGGAGCTGGGATAGTAAGCGGGCAGGAAATTGTCTCCATGGAACATTTTGATTTTGACAACTTGGCAAATGCTGATGAAAAACTGTGGAGTTAGAATTTTTATGACCAGCTCTAATAAGGACCCAAAAGACTTATGTGAAGTGAACAGACTCAGGAAGAAGTCAGCCCTAGAGAGGAAATAATCAAGTTTTTCATTCTGGATCATTATCTCTCCAGCAGTCCAAGACTTTTAAGCTGTAAAGACAGTTAGTAGGGATGGAATAATAAGTAGAACAAAAGAAAAAATATAAGTGCTTATTTAAAATTAACATTTTCAGACCACTGCTTAGTGCACCTGCATGCTAAAAGATACCCCAGCATTTGAATGAAGATGAAGTTTTTTTGTGACATTCTTTTACAAAGAAAAAAATGAGATGGTAGAAGAACTTAGGCCTGATATAACCAGAAAAACATATAGATTGAATTGTCTATCTACTGATGGCTTAGTCAGGCTTCCTTTGTGTTCACTGTGAATTATGTTGATGGAGATTAGGTGAATTCCTCCCCCCCCCCGCCCATGGTCATATTTGCATCATTTTAACATTGAGACTTGTATTTCTTGAGTTCCCCTGTCCATTTATATATGCTACAATAACTGTGTTATGTAACTGAATGTCCTAGACATCAAGAACAACCAACCTAACACCTCTTACCTTTAGGAGAGACTAATGTTCAGGATTCTGTCTCTGAACCACAACACGTCACATGGGCACTGTAGGCCCTGTGCGTGTTATCCACACAGAATGGGTAGCATCTGTGGTCAAGATTTTGGGGTCCAGACTGTAAATGGATGCACATAGTATTACATGGACTTCTTTTTTTCCACCAACAGAGGGTCTCAGTAACATCCTCACTTTCCTTTGCCTCTGTCAGGATGGCTTACTTGTTCTGGGCCAGTAGGGGATATCTCGGTCATTCTTAAACGTTGCCTTGCTCATGAAACCTGAGGCTCTGAAGCCATAGGCAAAGATGGATCAAAAACACTGGGTTTTGATACTTCAGGGATCAAAGCCTGCATCTGGTCAAACTTCTCTTGCATAGTGAAATTTCTGGCTCTCTTTGTGTCTCTCTTGACTCTTTGGTGAGCATTTATTTGGGAGAGGATCACAGAACATTTCTCTAAGTTTACTATGAACCCATGTATCTGAAGCAAGGAGAGGCTCCTTTGGGTTTCCTCCTGCAAGCTTCCTTGGGATGGTGCTCTGATAAGAATGTTATCCCGAGGAGTTCTTAGACTCTTCAGCCTCGCCTTTATCACTATCAGCACCTTTGTGAAGATGCTGCTGATGGGGGTTACCTGAGAAGGTATCATGTTATACTGAGAGTCGTAATTTTCCACAAGTAAGCCAGAGAAATTGTCAATGACAGAGTCCGATGGCTATGTGCATATAATATTCTGTCAAGCCCACAGAAGGCCTGGAGATATTGTAGTGATAGCAGACACTAAAATCTTCATGACCAATTTATCTTCTTCATTAAACTGCTCAGACTTTTGAGGTAAAGGAGAATTTAACTTCTGATATTTTTCTTACTGTGGAGAAGCAGTAGAGCATGGAGCATCTTTCTTTTGGGGAAAAAAGTTTTATTACCCCTAGTTCTAGCAGTTACAAGATCTCCTTCAGCCTAATTTGTTATTTCTCATCATCTATCAAGGCCAGAGAGAGAATAAAGAAAGGATGTGGTGGTGCCTGAAGTTCTAGAAAGTATCATGTCACACAATCTCTGTTACCTACTTGTCCAAGGACAACTGGAACCACGTGTCTGAGAATTGGGATATTATGCCCCCAGGCCTATTTCTGTGGTCAAGCCAGTGGCTTGGACTGGAAAAGAATAATCTGAATTGTCAGCCACCACAATCAAGCTTTTCCCCAAACAGGCTTTCCCATGGGAATTTTGAGGCAAGAGGATTTGTTTGGAGTAATTATCCACAGTCCAGAGTTTAAGCCACACAGCTTACTGTCATGAGCCTCATGGCCAGTCTCATGAAATCCATGCATCTCTCTACCATGGAAACAGTAGATTGATATTTTCTTTAGCACCAGTTTAAATTTATTATGATTCAGAGGATCTAGTCTAAATCATTGCATTTGTATATTGTGTCCCTGGTGAAAACTGTTACTGCCAGAAAAGCTGTGAGCTCTGCTGACAAACTTTCAATTCTCTTCTAAGGTGACCTCTATTCTACTTTCAGCAAGGTCTCTGTGAAAGTAGAATGGTAAATTCTCACAGCCTTGGAAATGAGATGGTTTTGCTAGTTTTGCCTTCAAAAGGGCAGGCGTTCTTTGTTAGTTTTGTTTAGAAGAGCCTCAATTTCCCATAGGAACTTGCACCACCTCTGTACATCCACAAACCCTTTAGCTCTAGAATACTTTATAGTACTATTTCTTATATTATTAATGCATAGAATGAAATATATAGGATATGCAATGTGTCTGAGTTGATGTGGAGAAGAATATTTAGACTTCCTGACCTGAGTAACTGATTTCACAGCCTTAAAATTAAACTAATTCTAGCCACTTTTATTTAATATTAAAGCTCCATGAGGCACTAAAAATACCAAGCAGAATGACTGATAACAAATGCACTGAAAAAATGAATTTCAGTATGCCCACCCAAAATTCAAGTTTTCATTAATTATTTTCCATATAATCTACTTAAGCTACATGATAGTATCTTAAAATATAGAACAAACAAATAACCGGGAGAGAACTTACTGCAGAGCAACAATTAGGTACCACAACAGATAATGTCAACATCTGTCTGTAAACAATTAGGGATATGCCACTGTGGGCGAGTACACATCCATGACCCTAACACAGACACCTCCATATTTTCATATGTATTTTTCACAAGGCTCGCCTGTGAATGGTTTATGAAGTAGGAACAAATCATGGATGATCAAACAGAGAGAGTTTGATTAACTGAAGGTGATATAACAGAAGAACAGGATACTGGGTCAGACCAATGGTCCATCTAGCCCAGTCTCCTGTCTTCTGACAGTGCCCAATGCCAGGTGCCCCAGAGGGAATGAACAGAACAGGTAATCCTCAAGTGATCCACCTCCAGCTTTATACTTGACCCATAATTACTTTTTTCAAAGTCACTTTTCTGATCTTTTCCTGTACTTTGCTTCTCTAAGGCAAGCAAAAGAGAGTGAGAGAGGCTGCAGCTGTTGGTACCCATAAGCCACCACCTGCTTATGTTAACTGGGACTGAATTACACAGACTGGGTTGTAGATGATTTACTAATCTTTTCCCTAGAGGGAGGAAAACTCTCTCTCTAACATCACTAATGTCTGTGAGTTATTAGTCCGTACACCTAATCTCTTACTGCCTGCTGTTCTAGGACATGAACTCAGGGCAGAGGTCAAATGGATCAAAGGCACAAATACCACTGAAACGAATGGCATCACTTATCATTCTCATTTCATGATAAAGTATGTATTTATGTGATACAAAGCCTTTGTACACCTGGACCTGAATGATGCATGAGACCTTGGTAGTTATACCAGCACTTACAGGCGGACTGACTGACTCACAATACCCTTTTCTTTGGCTAAAGTGACATTTACTTACTTTACTTTCTCCCCTACTTCCTGCGGGAGAAAATCCTACTAAATCTATTTTTGGGAAACAAATAAGACAGTGAAAAGCTTTAGAGTACATGCTAATTGTTTGTGACCACTTTTCAATAATGTTATGCTAAACCACAAGGTGACATATTTCCATTCAGCAATGGTTTATTTCCAGAAGTACCCACTACATCATGGGCACTTTCCAAACAAACATTTAGGAAAGGGACAATCCCTGTCTCCCAAAAACTCACAATCCAAGGAAGATTCCATTGCAGAAAGAAATAATAAGTGTTCTTTATAGTTCCTTTAGCACAGCATTTCCCAAACATTTGAAAGCTGAGGCCTCCTTCAGAAAATATTAAACCAATTATTAAACCGTTTCAGTTCCAGCTTGTATTGTTAAAGGCCTACTCATGTTAGGCTTTTAATGAACTAAAGTATATTTTAAAAAGACATCCTTAAATACTTTATGAACTGATTACACACAAACGTATTATTGGATGTTAAGTATTGCTCAAATACAAGTTATTTAAAACTGACCTAAACATTATTTTTCATGTTTACAATATTATTACTTGACAGTGACCCAGACATATTGTTTCAGGCTCTCTGCAAATTCAGGCAGATATCTTCACATCAGTTAATTTCAATTACACTTTCAAGTTCTTCTCCACAACCATAACATCTAGAGACTAACTCTGAAAAAAAACAAACCTCAAATACTGGTGAACAATTTTGCACTCCGTGGAGTATCCCTTGGAAGGCACATCTCATAGTTTAGAAGACACTGCTATATGTTTTAAAAATGTATTTGCCTAAAAAAACCCAACTCAAATAAGTCACCCCCAAAATAAACCCAACCCACTTTCTAAAAATGCTAGTGCAATACAGAAACAATGGAATAAAATGTTATAGTATAGAATAGAATGACAGACTTATTTTTGCAGATACAAAGCAACACTGGTGATAAAATTATTGTTTCTCACTGATAACCAAATATTGATGACCATAATATCAATTCTAGATGAATTGGCATCTCCAATCTCCATGCTGGAAGTATGTAGTATGCCATGTGAAGGTACAGAGCTGATGTGCATATAAGTAGGGTATTTCATTAACTTTCTGATTTCTTGTGGTCATTCCTTTTACTTTCAAAATGTTCTAATTACAGGAGAATATCATGGAATACTATTATGCTGTTATCTCCAGATAATTACAATCTTTAGTATGGCCTTTCCAGGAACGACTTCAAAATAGGAACAATTAGTATGTGTGTGGGAGGGAGGAGGGTGGTCTTACAAGTGAGAAAAATACATAGATATAGGTAATATAATTCCTGAATATCTGCAATAATAATGCAGTCTAAGCAATGACCTCTCTGCAGAGTGTCTTGAATGAGTTCTTACTGGAATTGCCTAATGGATTCTGTAATCTATTATTTATTGCAAGAGTATCTGTTATAGATTCTTATTAGCAAACTCTCCTGTATTTACAGCATTATTGCATCTAAAATCTCTGAAAGTCACAGAGATGCAGCACATTATTTAGAATGCCGCTAGGATTTCCTCTGTAGTTTCATTTTTACTTTATTAAAAACAAATCAAGCAAATCTCTACTTGGCCTTTTTTAATATATTATCATATATCCTTACCTAGGCCCAATGAAAGCTACAGGAGCAGAAATGGGACTATAGATATTGATACATAGTCTTAGTGACATACCTCCATGTTGTACTTTTCCACAGTCCTTCTCAAGGGGTCCACAACCTGCCAGCAAATCAAGATGCAAAGATCAATCAGCAGCATCCCTCCAACTATCACCATCAGCTTCTGGTCCTTAATGATCTGGAAGGACAAACATAGAGCAGGGGTGGGCATTCCCATGAGTCCGAGAGTCCTGTGGAGCCTACCTCACATGCCGTGAATAAACTTGCACTGTTGTTAAATAGGCTTTTCAGTAATATATAGAGAATTATTTCAGAAATAGCAGGTGAAAGAAATACTGTGGTTTTGCCTCCTGTTTAATGTCAGTGTCTAATGATTAAATAAACACCTCAAAAGAAGATTAGTGAGGTCTGATAAATACTTATTAATAGCAAATTTAGAATTCTGGAAAATCTAGAAGATTCAATCCCAAAGATCAATTGCTATGTGTATATGTATGCAGATAGAAATCCATTAATTATTACAGCTCTCACCATAGCATAACTATAATTACATTATCAATTCAAGATCCAGTTTGAAATCCTGTTTTTGAGTAAGGGGAATATATATTTTCTTTGTTACAAAATGAAGGGGTTTTTTGCACACGTAACTCAGAACAGTTAACTTTGATATTTTAAGTTTTGCATATGCCCAGATTTCCATAGGGAATAGTTGCGTTACTAGTTAAAAAAATAAATAAATCATACACTTACAGCCTTACAGCGGTATAGCAGCATCTATATATCATTTCTATTACATACAAAAAACGTCACCTTTAATGTTCTTTTAATGTAAAGTCAAACACTTCAAAGTTAGGAAATGCCAGAATTAAGGTTGACTTTTAATTCAGCCCCCTTGTGCATATGCATTCTGATACAGTCTTTAATTACACAATCACAGAGTATTTTTTCTAATGGGCCCCTATTTCAGTGTTCAATGAAAAAAGCCACCAGAATGGGCAAAACAATGCATTTTCCCCTACATTCATTCAGAGAAATGGGTGAACTGTTTTAGTGAAAAAAAATTAAACAAATTCAACCCAAGAGGGATACGTGGGATGAAAAATTTCAGCCCAAAAGATTAAATTTTGGCAAAGTTATAAGCAATTGAAACCAGGGTCTTATAATGGGAAGAGTTAGGCAACCTACCAGCCCTACGTATAATAAATTGTATTTTATATTGAGTTTCTATAAAGCTGCCGAAAGGGATGCATATTATATCACTTCATTTTTTTTCTTCCATTTGGAAATTAAAAGCTTTCCCCCACTTACCCTTATAACATATATTTTAATTTTATTTAAACTATGTAAACTTTCAGATATTGTGTCTGTAATCCCTCTCCACTGAAATTATCTCTAAATCAGTTACTCCACAAGTTACTAATTAAAAAATGAGACAAAAATTATAACTAGAAACACAAGTATGAAGGAAACATATGAAAGCCCTTCCTGTTTGTTTAGTGTAATAAGTTCTACATTCTCAGAGAAGTTACTACAATATTGTATGCCGCTCTCTACTAAACTGCTTCCCCAATTATTTAAACTATTTGGAGTAAAAATACTAATTTCAGTAACCACAGTAACTGAAGTTACCTTATGTGTCATTTCCATTTTCTTCCTTATTTAAGTCCATATATCTAATATTGTCATAATGAAGGTGTAGCAGATCAAGCTCACTGGTGTGGCTTCTCCTGCTGGTTGCTTCAGGAATTAGTTCTTTTCCAGCCCTCAGATTGCCTTCCACTGGCTGGTGTCTTGCACAGCACAGGCCCCATGTCCCTCCCGGAGCCCAGTGCCCCTTACCTTGGGGTGCTGCCACACAGCAGTGCCCCCACACTCTGGGATTCCCCTCCCAGGGAACCCTCTCTCCTTATGCCTACCTTGCCCCAGTGTATACTGCCAGTTATCATCTAGCCCCCTTTCCCTGGGGCAGATTGCAGTCTGTAATGGACACTCATCACTGGCAACGGGGTTGGACCAGCTGCCTCTGTCTGTCCCCGGGCTGCACCTCTGCAACCCCAGTACTTCCTTAGGCCTTTAACAAGGCCTCAGCTTGGGAAGTTGCCAGGCTGGAGCTCCCCAGCTCCTCTTGCCCTTCCCCAGCATTTAGGTCCTTCCCAATCCAAGGCTGGAGTGAGACTCTGAGCCAGCTCCTCCCTCACAGTACTCTTATCAGGGCCAGCTGGGAGATCATGATGGTAGCCAGATGAACTCTAATGGAGCTCAGTGATAACCTCAAGGTCTGTAGTATAGAATATAGGACAGTATGTCTGGCAGCAATAAGGTTGTTGCAATGAGTTTAAGATTTCACCAGTGGACGAATAATGTCAACTTTGTAAGTAAGTGCAGCATGTAGACCATTTTCTGTTCTGCAGTAACACCTTTTACTTGCTGTGAATAGGCCATTTCTATACCCATGAACCATCAATCAGGCATGCTCTGGGGTGAAGGATTCTGAGATTGGGGTAAAGGATCTTCCCATTCTCCTGAGAGAACAGATAAGGGGCAGCATGGGAAGTGATCAGGGAGGACATTGCCAGCTGTATCAGGTAAGGAAACCATGTTTGTCTGGGCCCTATCAGAATAATCACAATAATTCTGCCCTTGTCCTTCTTATTTTGAGTAGGACTTTGGATATCAGAGAAGTCAGGGGGAATGCATACAGAAGACCTGGTGTCTATTAGAAGTGAAAGACATTCCTAAGGGATTGGTGACACAGACTGGCTCTGGAACAAAACTGAGCACATTTCCTGATTATTGTTGTGGCAAAAAGGTCTATCTGAGGAGTGCCCCATTGTTGGAATACAAGGGGAAGTATGGTGGAATCTATCTCCCCCTCGTGGTCTTGAGAGAAGTGCCTGCTGAGTCTGTCCATGGTCACTCCTGGAAAGTAAGCTGCTGCGACAACAAACTGATTGCATATACTCCAATTCCAAAGCTTTATAGCCACAAGACAGAGGGAAGGGGATCTTGCTCCCCCTTGCCGGTTTATATAAAACATGCATGACATGTCTGTTATGACCTTTATGTTTTTGCTTCTGATCAGTGACAGAAACTGGAGACAGATGTATCTGAATGCTCTGAGTTCTGGGAGGTTGATGTGCAGAGTGGTTTCTTGGAGCGTCCTCTTGCCCGGAGCTGTGTACAACAGCGAAGCATCTGTTGTTATGACAGTCATTGGGAGAGGGCAGGTGAAGGGGTCTGCCTCACACACTTGGTGAGTGTCTTTCTAACAACTGAGAGATTTCTTTACAAAAGTGGGTATGGAAAGCAGTATCTTTAGACTGTGTCTGCTTGGTGATTAAATTGTCTTGAGCCACCCTTGAAGCCATTGCATGTGCAGTTGTGCATGATCTATCATGAAAGTGCTAGCTGCCATATGTCCCAGAAGTTGGAGACAGTTCCTGACTGGCGTCTGAGGACTGATCTGAATCATATTGACTAAGTTGGATAGGGACTTAAATCTGTGCTTTGGCAGGAAGGTTCCCACTACCATTGAGTCGAGATGAGCCCCTATGAATGCCAGCTTTTACACAGGCATCAAAGTGGACTTCTGAATGGTCAGTTGCAGAGCCAGTATGGCCTTGTACATCGTTTGTGAAGTCGCTTCCAAGAAGTGTCCTTTCAGAAGCCAGTCATCTAGGTAAGGGAATACCAAAATAGCATTCCTGTGGAGGTGTGCTACTATTACCAACATGAACTTTGAAAAGACCCTCAGAGTGGATGATAGGCCAAAAGGAACTACAGTAGAGTGTAGGAATTGTTTGTGGAATGAGTAGATCACAATGTGGAAATATGCATTCTGAAAGTCAAGGGCTGAGAACCAATCCCTTGATCCAGTGACAAGATTATAGCTACAAGTCTCACCATTCTCAATTTTTGTGCCTTCAAAAAGTAGTCTTAAATCTAGGATGGGTCCCCAAACTCTGCTCTATTTTGGCACCAGAAAATACCTGGAGTAAAACCCCTTCTCTCTCTACTGTGTGGGAACTGATTTGATAGCACTCAGGTGTAGAAGAGAGTCTATTTCCTGCAAAAGCAAGTTCTCATGGGAGAGGACCCTGCAGAGGGATGGAGAAGGGGAGTTGGTGGGTGGAAGAGAACTGAAGTGGATGGAGTACCCTGTGGAAATGGATCATGAGCTTTCGTGGGCTAAGACCATTTCATCAGATCCCTAAAGCTCATGATCCCTAAGATCTGTTAGTCTATAAGGTGCTACAAGACTCTTGGTCGTTTTCTTTGAGATAGATTCTCCACATGGAGAATTTGGGGCATGGTCTTTGAAAGACTTATGAGTGGAATTTTAGGTCTTCTCAGATGCCCTCAAAGAATTCCACACAGATAGAAGAGGCAGCTGACATACTTAGAGAGCCTCACACAGGGAGCTCCTGACCTTAGTCAGCAGCTGGATACAGTGAATTCTCCATCATAAAGATTCAAAGTTTTATCTCCCTGTTCTTTCTGGTTCTAGAGCTTAATGCCAGACAAGTTTCACTTTGGGGAAATTTGAGATTTCCCAAAACAATGGATGCAACCAGCGTATCTGTTGCTCACCACTTGGACCACTGGCTAAGGCTCAAGCTGGGACAGTTGAGAAGGAACTGAGCATGGTTAACCCACACCGTGCTAAATATCAAAGGCATGGAGCACAAGGTGGAGTAACATGAATGCATGGGCTGAATGGACACTGCTACAAAAAATCTCTGATCAAAGGCATGGGGGGTGCCAGTGCACCTAGAGTGGAGCACTCATAGGAACACTACTTGAAAAAGAACATCAGGTTGCAATAGAAAAATTGTCTTATCTATACAGACACATATTTGCTGTGTGATTTTGGTAATTTACATTTTAGTTTAGCTTTGGTTCCTATAATTTTTGCTTTAGTTCTTGCCTCTCAGGCTAGCAGCTCTGTTGCTAAAGCAAGTTAAAGTGGTGACCACAGACCTCCTCCTTTTAAGAGTAATTTCTTCAGGATAAGACTTCGATCAACCTTTGACTGGGTAGGGGAGGAGAGGTGCATCACAAGAGCTGTCATTATGGGCAGGTAATAGTGCCCACTGATTCTTTCAAAGAGCAGATTGCTAAAGAAGAGGCAAGGAGGAAGGAGGATCATGTAGCACTGGAGGAAGTAATCTGTGCCACTCAGCAGAAGGAACAGAACACAAACCCTCTGTGTAACACCAAGGAGTCTAGGAAAAATTAGGACAAATTGTGCCTCCTGAGACAATCTTTCCCAGTACCCCCACCTGAGAATGTGACTCCATTCTGCCTCTGACTTTGTACAAATATCACAATCTAGCGCTTAGCAAGGAAGCCATTTCTCAGAATGCTAGCTCTTGAGATTAAGTAGAAAGCATTCACTTATTTTCTAAATATAAGGTCAAAATCCACAGACATTTAATCCTGTCATAAGACTTGCCAGCGTCAAATTATAGCAAAATTCCTTTTTTCTTCATTGGGACAAAGGCGAGACAATTCAATTTAATTCACAGATTATTTGGAGATTGCCTTACAATAATAAAGCTTGAATGATTTTAGGTATCAATTGTTTGATTACAGACTGTATTCAATTTGCCAATATTCTGCTTAACTTTAATGTCTACTTTTAAAAGAGAAACTGGTCAACAGGTTCAGTGGTCATCTATGGATTAGACCTCCTTTTACGTCAGTGGAAAGAATGCAGCAAGCTACCATATTAGCAGGCGATCCTATTCTGGAATTGCAGCAAAAATGATACCTAATAAAGGAATAGGTTTTTGTCTACAAGCTTTTAAGAATTTGACTAGCGAGCCATATGGTCTTGGGCTTTTTCCAAGCTTTAAACTGTTAATAGCCTTTTCAGTTTCCACTTGAGATATTTGATTCTTCTAAACTAACAGCATCTTCTGATAGAATTGGCAGTTTCATTTTCTAAAAATGCTTGTGTAGCGCTCTGAAGGATTTTTATATTGTGATGTGCAGAAATCCAGAAAGGCAGACTTAATAGATCTAGGATCACTTATTGTATCTTTTTCAGTTTTTATTAGATAAACTACTTTCTCATGATCTCTCCTTCTTTGGAGATAAGCCAGTTTGTTGTGGTTTTCATAAATGGTTCTTTTAAGGCTTGTCTACATGTACAGTTAAGTCCGCAGCAAGCCGGTACGTAACTCTCCCCTTCACTAGCCTTATGCACATCTTTTTGGATTCTGCTGCTGCTGCACACAAGAAGTTCACTAGTGTGCTTTGACCTAGTCCCATTTCAAAGTGTAGTAGGTCAAAGCACTGTAGGGAACTTTTGGTGCACAACAGTGAGGTTCATATGGAAGGTGCACAGAAAGCGAGGGTCAGGGAAATACAAATATCCTATCTCAAATCCAAATCCATTCCTTTGAAACTGCACTTTGAGCAGCGACCCATTGTCTGGCCAATTACCTATTCCATGTCTCTTCAAAGTACCAAAGTGGTTCAATGAGTGACTCATTATCATAGGTTGAGTCATGGGTTGTTCTCATTCTGAGCAAAGAGTGTGATGAATTTGAAACCATGGGAAATCCCCTGCGTGGGATTTTGAAGGACTGCTCTTGTTGGAGGTTGTGATCTCTGTTAAGCTTATTCACAGGCGTGTAGGTTCTTTTACTGTTTTTAATCTATTTTCATTGTAGTGCTATTACCTTAACAATAAAGTATGCTTACTTAGCTTACCTGTGGGCAGTTACACTGTTGTTAGTCTCCCAAGAGAAAGCAAGCAGGTCTGCTTAGGCACTCTGCCTTTTTTTCTGGGAATAACACCTAGAAGGCAGGGAACTGTTCACCTGGGAGATATTACTGTCAGAAGGAAGAGAGATGCGGGAGGGGCTGCACCCAAGAGAGGTGATGACTGGGGAGCTGGACACCGGAAAGGGAAATGCAGGTGGAATTACCTTGAATTGTGACACACGTTATTGATTATTTTTAATGAGTTGAAGTGTGTCCTTTAGCCTAGAGGGACGCCTCCTAACCATCCTGCTTTTGAATTTTTGAAAGAGCATTTGTCTGCAGTTACTGCAGCAAATCTTGCAAGATAATGGTCATGCCTTACTGTGATTTGCCACAATGACCAAAGGCCTAAAGACTGTCCATTGCAAAAGGATTGGGCCACATTAACCATATCAGGCATGCAGGGACCATCTAATTGGCCTTTGAAAAAACAAAGGTAGCCCATGAAGCGGAGTAATGAGGAAAATGACCTGCAAAAAAATTAAGATCATACTGAAGAGAACCGTTTTCTCTTGACATCACCATCATCTGAAGTTTGGCGCCCCTTTTTTCCCTGAACTTGCCAGCCAGAGGGAGAAGAGCTAAAAGATTCGGGTCAATAGCTAAGAAAGCCTGATCAATCTGAAACTAACCGAGAGATCCTAAATGTGTCACATTAAGTTACTTTATGAGCTCTGGCCACCTGTTCCATAGACTGGTTCTAGTTAACAACAGTCACATGAATCAAAGATCCCAAGAAACAAGGAAGAATAAAGAACGTGTCCTTGTTTTTCTTTTTGTTTGGCATGAGGGGATAATGCAATTCGCCATCGGGGGGGAGACATTGGGGGGGGGGGTAGAGAGAGAGAGATGGCACCCTCAATAGCTCCCAAGAAAAGAATATTAAATCCCTGATATGTTATCGAGTCAGAGATTCTCCTAAGTTAGAAAGGGGTGTTATTCAAGAAGCTGCTAGCGTGTATGCTTTAACAATCCCCTCCGTGTTAAGTCCTATAGAAAGATTATGTGTTATTATCTGGAGAGAGAGAGAATAGAGCAGTGAAACAATAGCCTGTAACTGTAATGATCCTTAAGAAAGAAGAGTTAAAAGGGGAATTACAAAGACATAGTTCTAATAGCTGTTCTTTCTTTAAATGAAGTACAGGATTATGTCCTGATTTTGGCAGTCTCACTGGCTGTGGTCTTAGATCAAAGGCAAACTGGCTCCTTCTTGAATCTCCCATGCAGGGTTAATAGGGTAACTCTTCCTTATATCGACCTCATAATTTGATTTGACTGCCTGTGTAGTCATTTGAAAAACTGAACCATCGATCCATTGATTTTATTTCATTTGTGATCTTGATTTGATCATTGTATTGTTTTATGTTTTATTAGTTTATGGAAGTTATAATAAGCTTGTCAGCAACATGCTTGATTAGTTTTGTTTGCTTGCTCATTTTTTAAATAAAAGTATATTGGCTTGGTTTCTCTCTCAAAACTGCAAAATGGATCAAGCTACCCTGAGGGCAAAAGTACTATAGTTAAGACACTGATGAGCCACTTGGTTCTGCCCTTAATTAATATCTACATCCTTGCATCTGACATACACCTATTGTTAATACCAACATTCTATACACCTTATTATGGATAGAATTGGTAGCAATGAATGGGGTTAAAGTTGCCTTACACTTTCCATTACAAGCCTCTGTTTTCAGTTCTGTAGAGTTTTGCCAAACTTTATCTGTTGAGGCTGAGATGTTTCATGCTTGTTCTCTTCCTCACACTGAACTGCTTTGCAAGATTTTTTTTAAAATGGCCCAGCTGTGTCACAGAACAAAGTTTGGGGGGAAAAAGCCATAGGTTTCCTAATGCTAACATTTTTTCCTTTTTTTTGCAGAGACTTAGCATTGCTATAATTTGGAGCAGGAACTTGACATTTGGCAGGAGGATAATTCTGTGGTCAGTGATTTGCCTTTTTCTGTCCTCATGAAAATCCATTCAGATTTGGCTGAATTATAAGCCTCTGAGAAGTGCCGTTTGTACATGATCAACAGAGCTTGTTAGAGGCTTGCTCTCCCCGCCCAGCCCAGCTTACACTGGAACACAGAACAGCCCACCTGCATTTTCATATGTCAGCACATTCACTCCTCAAGAAGTACTGGATACTCTCAAAGAGGCTGACTGAAGACCCATGAATCTGATCCATGTCCTTCCTGGCAACTGGTGCCACTCATGACTAAAATAGCAGGTGCCTCATTCAGGAAAGGAATCATGCAACAGTCTAACATTGAAGCAAACCACCTAGGAGACATCATAGTTTTAGCCAACTATTGTCCAGAATCAATCCTTCAGTTCCTGAGAAAGCTTACAATAAAACTAGCCAAAAGACAAGGAGGGATTCTCTGCGGTGCTATTATGCTAGTATGCCACTAGGTCACCTGGTAAGATGACATGGACTCAAGTGTTAGCAATATGCAGGTGACACACAAGTCTACCCATCCTTCACCACCAACACAGCCTAGTACTTGGACAAGGTCAGCTCCTAGGTAAAGAACCTGGGCAAGGTGGAGATTATACTGGTGTGCAGAGGAAAACACTGAGGAGTCTGCAGCAACTGTGTGATCTCTGTTGGTTGAATCTACACACTCACAATCGGTCAATGCAGTGCTTAGTGTAGGAGTGCTCTTGGATTCCTCACTGCTGCTAACCACTCATATATCTACATCTATATCAAAAGCATCTACATTTTCCCATTGACTAGGAGACTAACTCCCATCCTGGCAGAACAATGACCTGACCCTATTATACTCACTTTCATCACCTCCAGTATGGAAGGCAGCAATGCCACATACCTGGCCATGAAGCCATCAGTCCTTAGGAAACTACACCTAGCACAGAAAATGGCAGTGCATCTCCCCAGTAACATGGGCTACCACGAGCACATCAGACCTGTCCTCTGCTGTCTACAGTCTTCCCATAGAACATCAAGTAAAGTCAAGATTTTGGTCTATATCTTAAAGACACTCAGTGGCCTTAGCTCAAGGCTAAAAGATCACCTAAAAACTCTGGTATGAAGACTAGTCAATTACACCTTTCCTCAGGAACAATAAAACATTGTACAATAAGGGTAAAGCTCACCTGTGCAGGACACAGAACTTTCTCAGAGGCCAGTCCAAGACTGAACTCCCCCAAAATATAGGACTATCACAAACCTTACCATTCCATGCCAAGTGCAAGGCACATGACTTGACTCTTGTATTCTCTCATATAAACACATTGTGGTGTGTAAACAAACAAACCAACCCAACCACCAACAAAAAACTCATACCAAATAAACCACTACACTGTACATACAATTCTCCCCCTAAGGAGAGGATGAGAGAAAGAACAAACATCACATGACAGATGTTAGTCATGCCATTGACTGCATTTCTGGAAGGTGATCAGATATTACAGTGCTACTATAAGAACCTAGATGGAATAGAATAGAAAGCCCACAGAACTTTCTACATGTCAACTGCACTGACCATGCTCCCAGGCCTCACAGAGCTTCCTGCTTGGGAGACACAGAGCTAGAGTTCTATTCAGGAACCATAAGAACATAAGAACGTCCGTACTGGGTCAGATGAAAGTTCCATCCAGCCTAATATCCTGTCTACCGATAGCAGCCAATGCCAGGTGCCCCGGAGTGAGTGAACCTGACAGGCAATGATCAAGTGATCTCTCTCCTGCTATCCATTACCCCCCTCTGACAAACAGAGGCTAGGGACACCATTCCTTACTCATTCTGGCTAATAACCATGACTTAACCTCCACTAATTTATCCATTTCTCTTTTAAACCCTGCTATAGTCCTAGCCTTCACAACCTCCCCAGGCAAGGAGTTTCACAGGTTGACTGTGCGCTGTGTGAAGAAGAACTTCCTTTTATTTGTTTTAAACCTGCTGCCTGTTCATTTCATTTGGTGGCCCCTAGTTCTTATATTATGGGAACAAGTAAATAACTTTTCCTTTTTCACTTTCTCCACACCACTCATGATTTTATATACCTCTATCATATCCCCCTTTAGTCTTCTCTTTTCTAAGATGAAAAGTCCTAGCCTCTTTAATCTCTCCTCATATGGGACCTGTTCCAAACCCCTAATCATTTTAGTTGCCCTTCTCTGAACCTATTCTAATGGCAGCATATCTTTTTTCGAGATGAGGAGACCACATCTGTACACATTATTCAACCAGGCAAATAGCCGCCACTTCTTCACTGATCTAAGGGATAGCAGGCAGGAGGACCCTGAGTTGTAGTCCCAGCTCACCACTGACTACTGTTAATAATTCTCTGCACTTCACTGCACTTATTATTAAGGAAGAATTCATATTTCCTACATTAAGAAAAAATGGACAAGTATCATTTACTCCATTTTATGGATGGAGTAATTAAGAGGTGTACAAAGTTACTTCAGACAGAACTGGAAACAGAACCTAGATTTCTAATATAGAGTCAAGTCTTATCCACATCAGCGTTCAAAATGAACATGCCATATCTATGTGATAGGTTGTTTTGTCAGTACCCACTTGTCCATACTTCCCTACAGCCAGGAATAGAACCCAGGAAGGCAGATTCCCAACATTTCTCTATCTAGAAAGTAGCTGCTAAAGCCACTGGCAACATGGACAATACTCTTGTCTTAGGGACTGCTCTACATAAAGGATAAAATATGTTTCTAGCTCCTTTATTAAGTTTGCAACTTGAAATAAAAGGGAGTTATTTACCTGTACTAACTGATGTTCTTTGAGAGAACTTATATACATTCCACAGCTGGCAATTGCATGTCAGTGCATATGTGTCAGAGAACTTCCTAGACAGCAGCATCTGCAAGGGTGCCACATGCACTCTACACTCCCTGTTGTGTTTCAGAAAGGGTAGAAAGAGCAGCACTGCCCTAGTACACCCAGCTCCTTTGCCATGGTTTGTGAGGAAGTAGTGGGGAAGAAGGGTGGACTATGTATATGGACTCACATCACAAATAACATCAATTACTGACTTCCACTGCATGCATCCAACGAACTGGGTATTATTAGCCCAAGAAAGTTTATGCTTCAATACTTTTGTTATTCTTTAAGGTGACACAGGACTCTTTGTCGCTTCTGCAGATCCAGACTAACATGGCTACCTCTGTGATCAATTATTGCATAAGTAAGCAAAAAATGCAAATGACATAAAGTTTGGAGGTATTTCCAGCACAGAGGACAGGAATATCATGCAAGATTTGAATGACCTTAAAAAGTGGAGTAATAAAATAGGACGAAATTTAATAGTGCAAAATGCAAGGTCATGCACTTAGGGACTAACAACAACATTTTTTGCTATAAGCTAGGGACGTACCATTTCAAAGTGACAGAGGAGGAGAAATACATGGGTGTACTGGTCAATCACAGGATGACTGTGAGTTGCCAATGTGATAAAGCCATGAGAAAAGCTAATGCATGAGGTGAGGTATTTCCAGTAGAGACAGGGAAGTGTTAGTACTATTACACAAGGCACTGATGAGACCTCATCTGGAATACTGTGTGCAATCCTGGATGCCCATGTTTAAGAAAGATGAACACAAACTGGAACAGATGTAGAGAAGAGCTACTAGGATAATCAGAGGAATGGAGAACCTGCCATACGAGAGGAGACTTAAAGAGATTAGCTTGTTTAGCCTACCAAAATGAAGACTGTGAGGAAATATGATTGCTCTCTATAAATATAGCAGAGGGATAAACACCAGGGAGGGAGAAGAGTTATTTAAGGACCATGGCTGGAACAAGTACAAATGGATATAAACTAGTCATGAACAAATGTAGGCTTGAAATTAGATGAAGCTTTCTAACCATCAGAGCACAGAAGTTCTGGAACAGCCTTCCAAGGGGAATAGTGGGGGAAAAAATCCCTAACTTCTTTCAAGACTGAGCTTGATACATTTATGGAGGGGATGGTATCATGAGATTTCTGACAACAGAATGTGGCCCATCTGCATTTGCTATTAGCAAATACCTTCAATGGCCAGAGATGGGACACTAGATGGGGAAGACTCCACGTTAGCATAGAGACTTGCTTTCAAGGAATGAGACTGGTGATCTCTAACTAACTGATTGCCATATTTGGGGTTGGGAGGGAATTTTCCCCCCAGATCAGACTGGCAGAGACCCTGGGTTTATTCTTGGGTTGCCAAAAGTGGAGATATATCTAGGGCTGAAAAATTAGTGATATGCTGTCCTGGGGCATGGAGTCAAATCTGCTGCCCTGTTGCAGAGGGGGAAGGGTTGTGTGAGGAAGTGGTGACTCCTCCTGAGGGCTTCCTCTTTGAAACCCTCTGTACTGATAGTAAAGGAGCTGCATGCAGTATGTCTGAGGCCTGAAATGCCATCACTTGAAGGTTGGCATCAAGGCCCGCAATGATCTGAACATGGCCCTAAAGTGACCACATGGCTGCTTAGGTCTTGTTGTGGAACAAGGAGCATCCTTCAAAAGAAAGACCTACAATTGTGGTTTGTAGATCCTTAAGAATTCCTGACAAGGACAGCCACGAAGAACAGTGTATTGTTACTGCTGTTGCCATTGTTCTGGAGGCTGAGTCCATGGCATCCAATGCCTCCTGGAGGTATTGCTTAGCAACCAGCTGTTCTTCTGACAAGAAAGTCTAGAATTCACTCCTGAATTCCGGTGGGAACTTTCAACTGAAGCACAGCATGACATCTACTCGACATGGTTCTACCTCACCAGGATTGCATGATATCCTCATTGGGAGGCTTGAGGTAGACAAGCAAGCAAGCAAGTCCATGCACTCCTGGTCCTTATCTTTCTGTGTCAATTTCTGAAGGTGCCGGTGCATTCTTTCATTCACCACCATCACTACCACTGGCCCTAACATCAGGTTTGAGGAGAACTGTGTGTTGCCCATGGCCAGTACCTAGTACTATCAATTACCCCACTTGGAAGTCAGTGCTATGGAAGCAGGCATCTGCCACAGGACCTTCATTGTCTCCAGCAGCCCCTCATTTATAGGAATGGCTACACAGACCAGAACCGATAAATGTAATATACTGAGTCTCATGTGCAGCATATTCCCCACACTTCTTCGGTTGGGATCTATGGGATTGCTGCTACCCATCTCATGAGATCCTAGGAGATTTTATGATCCTATAGAGTGGCTGATGCCTGAACCAATGTCAGAGCCTTGCCTGGTGATGATGAGGAAGTGTTTTCCAGTACTGGCTGTGGATAGTCCAGCTTTGGAGGCTGCTGCTGCAGCTCGCTGTCCTGAGGACAGGTGTCCCCCCATCCCACTCCCAGGCACAGAGAAGCGAACCTGTGGTTGGAGTGCATGGGGGAGATCAGATGTTCTGCAGTGTCCACAGGGCCCACATGGCCAGCCAGGTGGGTACCAGCAGTCCTGCTAAGGGTTGGTCCCAAGCTTGTGCCTCAGCTGAGACCAGGTTTCTCTTCCCCATACAGGGGAGGATGAGATCACCCAGTCATGGGATCTTACTGGGGATAGGTGTAAACTCCATTCCACGTCTCCTCCAGGAGCAGGGATGCCCTCCCTGCTATTAGCAGGAAAGATGTTATTGGCCCTCAGGGGTACTATGGCAGCCCTGCAGGCAACAGCAGCATCAGCAGTATAAGACTTTCAGGAAAATCTTTGGTCAAGAGATTCCATGTCTGAGCTCCTGAGGTGGGGGATAGTGGTCCCAAGATTGTTGTTGCGTGGAAGGGCTGAGCCATGCCACTGTTGATGCTGGTGCTGCACAAGGAGGCAATACTGGGGCTGATAGCAGCTGGTGTTCTGTCTCTCCTGGTACCAACAAAGGGAGTATGGCTGAGCAGGTGCCAGCAAAAACCTCAAAACCTGTGGCATGTCCAGCTCCACACAACTAATGCCAGCTGTGGTACTTAGGGAACTTGTTCTAAGTTCTGATGCATCCTTGATATCAGACAGCCTTGTAGTCTTATGCAGCTTAGAGTCTGAGCCTTGAGACAATATTCTATGCCTATCCTCACACAAGCTCTTGCGCTCAGTGTCTGACTGATCCTGGTGCTACAGTGCACCTCAAAAGGGTTTGAAAATGCCATCAGCTTGGACTTTGATAACCTTTGGTCCTGCAAAGATCTGGAAGTGTGGAGCCATGGATCTGAGCCTGGACAAATGGACTGCTCTAACAGGAAAGCCCTCAGGCTGGACTCCCGTGAGTGCTGGGTCCGCTTAGAGAATGACCTGTAGTGCCCATACCAGTGCAGACCACATCCCTTACAAAGGCAGAATAAGCAGCTTGTGTGGCTCTTGCTGAGAGGCCTTATAGCCTTAGATGAAGGACACTGCTTAAAGCTTAGGGAATTATGGTCCACCACACAAGCCCCACTGGTACTGGGTCTGTAGGCAGAGAACTTCCGTCACCAATGACCTCAGGTCTGGTATGCTAACACTAGTCTAAGAGCCAATTGCTGATTTCATTCAGCCATAAAGGTAGGTTGCTCAGAGAGGCTGGAGAGGAAAAGAAAGTTGGTGGTAGCTAGGACAGGGAAATAGGTAGAGACTCACTCCACTGATTTTGTTGGACATTCTGTCTGGTCATGATTAACAACTGTTAATAAAGCAGTCATCTTTCTAGTTTCCCTCTGAACTTTGAACTATTA